>CM041779.1:179022938-179514015 GCA_023374045.1 Limonium bicolor | reverse complement strand
TCTCACAAGATCTGGGTTTACCTAATCGATATCTGGAAAACCTGGGCAGGAACACTACCTTGACCGAATTGGGGACTTTAGATGCTTGGATCTTCCAAACAATCGAGACTAGCATGGGGCTTCTTCAAAATATTTCTAGAGCAATTAAAGATCTTGAAAATAAGCTATATAATGCAAATTTTCATTCACGGATGAAGAAGATATGCTAGGACGAAGTTTAACTTATCAAATGGGTTTCTGGAAATTCTGGGTTGCAGATTCTCGAGGAGGCAACTTCAGATCAATTTTGTGATGAATGTAGTAAGAGTTAGGTCAAGTGTGAGTTATGGCTAGAAAGTAGATTGTAGGAGAATAAAATGTTGAAAACGGCGTTCAAAAATTTGAAGTGGTGGCTGAGAAATTGAAGTCTGAAAATGAGGCAACGATCTGGAAGTGGCTGAGAAGACTTAGCCGAATTTTGGGGAAATCTGGCAATCTGGCGTGGCATGACTCCCAAGGTGCACGTGGCTGAGTCAGGAAGCCCTAGCCACGTCAGCAACTTTCAAAATTTTGGCTGTAAACTTCATTATATCATAACTTTGGCTAGGATGATCCATTTTTAACGTTCTTATTATCAATCTTCTTGGTTTTCCATAATCATTTTGTTGATATAGGTTTCATGGGTTGGTTTGACCATTGTAAAAAAGTCAACCCTAGCAAGGCTTAAGAAGCTTTAAGGTTTCTATGATTTTATTTGACTTTTGTGATTCAAATCAATGCTCCAAATATTTCTAAAATCTTTATAATATAATTGGAGTGTCTCAAAATTTTCCCAAGATTTATTGACTTATAAATCTTATTATAAATTCATAATATTATTAATAATTTAGTATTTAATAGATTATTTGGGGTTTATTAAAATAAATCCCCTAAACTAATTTAGATTAATTTATGGGGTACTTCGATGGTGGTAGAAGCTCTACTTTATTGGCTAGTGTTGAACCACAAGTTATGGTGTGGAGGGAAAAGCATAGTTTGATCGTATTGCTAAGGATGGTTGTAACACCCCTACTACGTAATCCCATCTTAATTCAGTCGTTAACATTACTAACTTGTCCAATGTAGCGAAAATAAAAAACAACCATTTGAAACACAGGCGTTATCGCTGTTACTCACTCATGTGAGTAACAAGGCTTCCAATTACATCTACAATTATAACGTTGTGATGATCGAGAGATAGTTTAATCCACAATGTACAACTCTTAAACAAATTACATGTGAGAAATCTAAGTTATACCAAGATCATTTAATCAACAGTAGAAGCCCAAAATATCAACCAAAGGGTAGTATACAACTAACTGCCCAATCCCGCACTCCACTAACGTCTTCCGCTATGTACCTGAAAAATGGTTAGGCCACAACGGGCTCAACACAACTTGCTGAGTATGGTGACGTGCAACCCATGAGCAACCGGGCTACACACGACTAATTGGTCAAGTGAACATGCGATTGATTTTAATTTAACTATCATGCTGAAAGTCAAATAAAAATTCAACATACAAGCATGTAATAACATATAATCCAACAAGATGATCCATCATTATGGGATCAGAACGTCAAAACAACATTAGATAGAATGAGTCATTCCTCTCTTCTTCCCTAGGTCTTGAGACTTTAATTTGAATCTCAGTTTTGACCTTATCTTATGTATTCTCATACAATCCTCACAATGGGATTGTCTTTTATCTTAGTTGATCATTAATTGTGCATGGGTATGTGTGAGCCCTGTTAGTTGGGTATTGAATTCTTAAGTACAGTTAACCATTGTCAACGTGACGTATATTATAACCAGGTATTTGTGAACCCTGCTTAATGAGTAATAGCCTCACGAACAAACCACCGTCAAAATAAATGACGTATCTAATCCAGGTTAGTATGAACCAGTGAGATGAGAAATAAGTTCTCAAATACAATTAACCATTGTCAAAAGTGATGTATATTAAACCTTGTCCTACAACAATGTGCCAATGGACAACACTAAGTCAAACTTTATGACTCAAACGACCATGTCCACAGATAATGGTCCATAGAAGTGCATCTAATGCAGATACCATCCTCCTATCTCAACGCGCACGGCCAGAACTACTAGACTTTTCACACCCCCAGTAACCCAAGTTCGTTAGAAGTATCAAAGGAACATCTTTTGTTAATTTGAATCATCTCTGTAATGGATGTCGGCTTATCAATCTTTAGGGAGTTAGTGAGAAGTTCTTGAATATTTTCCACCTTTACATAAATCCATATACTTAAATCTCTAAGGTTCTCTAACCTTTATTACATGTTTCTTATGTGAGTCTTTGTCTACTATTTTTGTAGTTAGTAGCACATCACAAGAAAGTCGAGATTAGACAAGTACGAAAACATAGAACAACATAATAATCCATATTTCATGCATTAATCTTATGGGTCGTTCAGACAACCACATAGCACACAAGCCGAGGTGAACCTCAATAACACACAGGTTACAAGAAACCATACCGTACACCGACAAGAGACAAACATGTAGTCCCACGCCCGTCCTCTAATCTCTTAGCTCTAGAATACGATGCTAAGTATTAATACTCTATAAATCATTTTGGTATCTCTTGAAATGGCTAATCCATTATAATTAACCCTGATATTTGTCACTTATTATTGTTCGGGTTTTTACTTAAAGTATACGGATACTGGATTAGCTATTTTATCCTCCATGTTAGTAATTAACTTGTTGTATAACTTATACAATCTCAGTGTTATACACTTGTCCATTGTCCCCTTTAATCATATGTACGTATATTATTATATATACATATATACACTCATATAGATTTCATTTACTATATGATGTTAATTTAATCAACCTTAAGAATTAATGGTCTTAGGCCTTATAATTCCCATATGGTTAATGAGTTGGTCAACTTGACCCCATTGGTCAACCTAGTTAATTAGGTCAATCATGGTCAACACTCTAATTGGTCGACATAGCCAACACTTCTAAGGACCTTCTAAATTCCTAGGTTTAATAACTTTCTAATTAGACATTCTTCTAACCATTCATGTCATGGTTGATATACAACTTTAAACCTTATGTTAATGACTTAGGTTTATTTCCTAATCATTCTCAAACGCAATTTACATCCCCAAACTTAGTATATAATTCCATATTCCAAGTATTCTTATTATTTCTTGTGGATTATAAAACTCCTGAAGTTGTTTACCAACTTAGACCTCTACATTAAGATGCTTATACTTAATGTAACATATTTTATAACCCTTAACTATCTCAAACTTTACTCTTCACTTTCATAATACCATCCATACTCAAATTTTATTTAATACTACATTGTGCCACCAAATATTTTCTTAACTTTACAAACCATCTCCAATTTCCATCTATCTTATAATCTCAACTTCTCATTTAATTTAATCCAAGGTTTCAACCCAATTACCAAAAGACCAAACAAAACCTAATATGCTCAATTCCAATTTTGACCATACACTTCTCATATTTATGGTTTGACCCTCATAAAGTTCCTAGACTTTATAATTGAACACTAATCTTAATTATCTTTTAATTTCAATCCTTCAATTAATTAATTCCAAATTCTCCCCCCAAATTTGGAAATCCCAAACAGACCCATTCTGCCTATTTTGGTTTGCAACCCAATCTTTCTCAAATTTATGGTTTTACCCCACAAGTTCTATAAACTTATAAATATACTCTAATTCTTAATCAACTTATATATTCAATCATTTCTTTCTTAATTTTTGTCAACACCCTAATCCCTCCTAGGTTGATCGTAATTATTCCACCTTACCCCATATTTTCCAGAAATTACAATTTAGACCCCAAAATTTTCTAAACTTTACAAAACTCCCAAATCTTATTTAAGCTTATATTTTCATTTGTAACCCAACTTAAGCCTAACTTCCAGCTATATTACCATTTAACATTCCAACCTTTATCTCCTTTACATTAACCAACCTTTCTTTAATCCTTTAACTACCAAATCATATCATAAACTCCTAATCACATTTTAACCAAAGTTTATCTTAAACTCCTTCCAAACACTTCCTAATTATCTCTATATATTTTTCCACCATTTTTTTAGTCTTTTAATTACTCCAGCAGCCCTCAAACTATTAGATATTTACTTTTAACTTTTGACTCCAAAATACTCATAAACTAGCCTAAAATTTTGGCCAAAGTATTAAGTCATATTATACACTTTTAAAACACCAAAATTTCTATTTTAAAAATTGATTTTTGGCCAAATACATACCCTACTGCCCAAGTTTTGGTTATTACATTCTAGCCACTTAAACTTTGTAAAGATGACATTTAAGTCCTTAAGCCATTAGTTAAATTATCCTAATGTTTCAATGTGGGTTTATATTCATTCCCAGGTCAAACTATACCATTTTTCAAGGCTAACTTTAGGCTAGAACTTAAACACACATTAAACAACTCAAAACTTAGAAATAAGTCTTAAGGTTTGGACATTAACCTTAATGCTCCAAAGCTAGACTTATTAGTCTTGTATTCTTCTCAAATTTGGCCCCATTATTACATAAGGGGAACATTAAATTTCTGTAAAAATCCAAGGCTTCATAGATAGATTTCAGTGCCAAAGTTTTAGCTTAAGAGCTTACCCTCTTTAATGTTGATTTCATGGACTTTTCCCCCTTGTTTCTCTTTGTTCTCGTCCAAACACCCAAGGAGGGTTCAACTCCAATTTAAGCCATGTTTAAGAAGAGAAAAAGAATCTAAGTTAGGGTCTTAGACTCCTAGACATAACCAAAGGAAGATCTTAAATCTTAAAGCACCAAAATGGACTTTAAGGAGTAGAATTTACCTTGTAGCCTTAAGGTGGAGTTTGTACACCAATTTTTGGCCAAGGCTAGAAAAGGAGGTAAATATTTAGATCTCGGATAGATCTAAAGCTTAGGAGATGGATTAAGCACAGGGAACCCTACTTTTTTAGTCTTACCTTTTGTTGAAGTTTACTCTTGTTTAGAGCTTGCTACTCTTGAAATTTTCAGGCATCACTTGGAGGTTGAAGAAGCTCAAGTTTTATAGGAAGGAAGAGAAGAAAATGAGCTAGATTAAGTAGGATTTTCGGACCTCCAAGTGAAAGGAAAGAACTTGGAGTCTTAGAGCACATTTCTTACCTTTAGTCTTTCACTAGTGCAGAAAATGTTTTTAACCACGGTTATTTTGCCTATATACCACGGTTAGGAACCATGGTTTATGCTCGCGTCGTATATTTACAAATAGCTATAAACGACGGTTCATAACCGTCGTTTAAAGTAAGCGAAAAAACCACGGTTGGTCGAAACCGTCGTTTAAGACCTCTTCTCCCGCGATATTCATTGACTTTATACCACGGTTGGGAGTCAGAACCGTGGTATAAAGTATGTTATAAATGACGGTTCCGCATAGAACCGTGGTATAAAGTGTGTTATTAATGACGGTTATTCTTAAAACCGTGGTATATAGTGTACAAATCAATAATAAACCACGGTTATACATAAAACCATGGTTTATAGTGTGATTTTTTTTTCCGGCGATTTAGCGGCGCCGGTAATCTCAACAAAGCACAGATAGAAGATAATGAAGAGGCCAGAACATGTATGTTCCTTGTATGTGAATTAGGGTTGCAAAATAATGAGTGAAGTCGCATTATGTTCCTTGTTCATCGGTAGGTTGCAAAATTACCGTGATAGAGAATGTAAGAGGCGTAGAACATGTTCAAAAATTAGTGTAGGTTGCAAAAATTACCGTGAAACAAGAGAATGAGAGAGGCCGGAGCATGTCCTTGTTCACCGGTTACGGTTGCAAAAATTACAGTGAGTGGTGATGAGGAAGAGGAAGAGAGAGATATAAAAAAGAGAATGAATAGTGGCGCAGAGAAGGCGCAGAGGGTTGCAAAAAGTACCGTGAGGAGTTTGGTCCTTGTTCGCCATGGTGGGTTGCAAAAATCACCGTGAGGTTGAAGAGAAGGCGCAGAGCATGTTCCTTGTTCGACAGTTTGGGGGTTGTAAAAATGACCGTGAGTTATGAAGGCAGTGGAAGAGAGATATAAAAAGAGAATGAATTAGTGGCGCGTCGTTCAATTTTCAGCGAAAAATATTCCCGCTAAGACAATAAATGACGGTTCACGGTGTAACCGTCATTTATAATATGGCACGAAGAATAAACCACGGTTCCCAACCGTGGTTTATAGTCAATGAAGAGTGGCGCGCTGTTTAATTTTCAGTGAAAAATATTCCCGCTAAGACAATAAATGACGGTTCATGGTGTAACCGTCATTTATAATATGGCACGAAGAATAAACCACGGTTCCCAACCGTGGTTTATAGTCAATGAAGAGTGGCGCGCTGTTTAATTTTCAGCGAAAAATTTCCCTTTAAGACAATATATGACGGTTCAGCAGATAACCGTCATTTATAATGCAGCATGAACAGAATAAATGACGGTTCATTATACAACCGTGGTTTATAGTCAATTTTTCTTGAATTAAGAGTGGCGCGCCGTTTTCCCGCTAGGAAAATAAATGATGGTTCACGTGGGAACTGTCATTTATAATGTACCACGAAGAGAATAAATGACGGTTCTGCATAAAACCATCATTTATAGTATGGCTCAATTAGAATAAATGACGGTTCAACATACAACCGTGGTTTATAATGTTATATACCACGGTTCCGCATAAAACCGTGGTATATAGACCGTGGTTTAAAACTTTTTTTCTACTAGTGTTTGTTGAACTTAGCCAAGATTTCCCTTGATTTATTTCTGATTTTGGCCTTCAAAGTAGCATATTTCCGGCCATGAAAAGAGATAGAGAAGTGTTGTGTTGTTCTTGATGAAGAAAAGATAAGATTCAAGGAAAAACAAGTGTTTAAAGAGAGTGTTTGTCAAGAACACTTGTGTTCATCCATGGAGCATCAATGAAGAAGATGAAGGAGGAAGAAGTAGCTTTTTTTCAGCCAAGGAGGGGGAGTACTCTCGGCAATATGGCAAGGAAAGAAAGAGTGGGTGAGAGTGTGTAATAAGGTTGTGAGCTGGAGCTCCCAAGGTGGCAATACTTTTGGTGATTTAGGAAGCTTCCTCCAATAGTGAAAGTTCTTTTGGAGCCTTATATTCCCTCAAAAAAACCAGTCCTAGATATTTGGGGCGGGGGGGGGGGGGGGGTTAGTTTGGCATCGTGTGCCTTATAGTGTTAAGGGTTTACAAGTTGTACATTTGGACTTGTTTCATGTGCTAGTCATTGTGACTATATAATGTATGTTTATTAATTCTCTCACATGATTTGTGCTCTTAGTTCATGTATTGATATGTTACAACAACTTTATTAGTTGATTTCTCCTTATAATTACTCCCTCTTTAGTCCAATATTTCATGTAGGGTTTAATAACCCTTTTTGAATCATATATGTTATCCTGTACAGGACTACCTGCAACACAACAGTGAACTACTTGCACGCCCTGTGATGTAGCTACCTGCTTCCTTTCTTCCGGAGTTGTTTGACCAAACCCCATCAATAAGTGACTATAGTTAAACATTGTAATCCTTTGGTTATGATCCTATAGCCTGTAGTCATACCACGGTATGATTAGTGAATGAATATGTATTCTAGGTTCCATAATTCCTTAATGTTTTTAAGCTCATTAGCCTCTATAATTCATTAATTACTCCTTTATTAAATATATAATGTTTAGGGGTATTCAATGGCTCAATTGAGAATGTATGGACTGTCTATCAATCTAGTCCGCTTTCAAAGAAGGGTAAATCAATTAAGCAAGCTCAAAAGCTTTCTAGCATTGTTAACTTGGACCAACTAATAGAAGTCCCTTTGGAGGTTCCTGATGATGTTGAGGCAACCCCTGGTTAGAACGAGGGTTTCCAAGAGAAATGAACGCTTTTGGATATGGTTGAGGAGCTAGACAGAAGCTCATTTCAACTAGTCGAGTGCTTCCCGTCCTTTTGATGCTTTTAGTTACTCGGTTGAAAACTATATTTGTTGTCTCTTTGGTCACTCTTTGTAATTATGTTGGTGTTTTTAGCTTTGGTATGGATGTTATGTCATCTTTCTCCAGTTGTAAGTTCCTTTTGGGATAGGTTAGTTATTTTGGCTTAATGCAGTATGGCGATGGTGTAAATCAGCATGGTGAAGCTCGTATTGGTTCACATAAGCTTAGGTCGTATCTATGAATGTCCTACAGGCGTGAACTGTTGGTTCAGCCACATCCATTTGCACTTTTTGATGTTCTTGTGGGGATACGACATGATGTACTCTTGATATATCTCTTTGATAATATGGTGCTGGTGTCTTTTCGAAGAATAAAAACTCATACCCATTCTTCAAGATAACAATAACCCATATCATTTAACAAATAAATTGTTGAAACATCATGCATGTGCACCCATAAATGTCATATAATGAGAAATAAATCATAGATTTATACGTAGAACATATGTAATTGAGAATATTGGTAGTCTGTTTTGGAACGCCGCTTGGGAACAAAGGGGTGGGGAAAGAGATGCGACAGAGAAGAAATAAAGAGATAAGGTTTATTTGTTCAAAGTTACGGTGCTTTTTTCTAACCGATAAAAAATGCTACTAAGATGTGAATTGGAGAGTATGGACAATGGACTTAATTTTGGGCTGAGTACTTGTAACACCCCCAAAACTAGCAGGTATTTATTAAGGTCAAACTTAAATTAAAACCAATTTTAACCGATCATCTACTTAGCAACAGAATTCAAAACCTAAAGGGTGTTACCGCCACACTCACCAACCTAGTGAGTGTTAAGGCTAAAAAAAACATCAACGGGTAATAAATAAATAATAACAACTCAAAACATAATCTAAATAAAATACTAAACCATCTAAGAATTACAATCAGTCTATGTGCATGTATAAACCATCTATATATTTAAATAAATCAAAGTGGAGTCTATGTCAATTCCCAACCCAACTCTCACGCTTTACATCCAGATCAGCTTCATTACTTGCGGCAGAAAACATAATAACACACAAAGGGACCACATAAATCAGAAAAACTGAGTAAACTTCTACTTCACCGTGTAAAATTCATTTTATTTGTAAATGTTTGACAGATATACCACATAACAACAGCAAATTAATTAATCACAAACAAATCAACAACATTAGTCCAAAATGAGAAGAAGAGCACAATAAACCTCAATCACACATTCCACCAATACACAATGATAGGGGAGCTTTCAACCGGCAATCAACAGACACCCAACAAAGGGGGGCCGCAAAATAAAATTCCACCAACGAACACCCAAACAAGTGGGGTCGTAAAATATAATTTCACCAACAAACACCCAAAAGTGGGGTCATAAAATAGAATGTTCACCTCACCTTAAGTGTGCACACCCTTCTAAGGGTACTTCTGACCACAAAGTAGTAGATTTATAGATCTTAAACTGCGATATAGTGGTCACAGCACAATATGTTTAATTTTATGTGTACCAATGCATACAATGAATATCCTAGTGAAAGTCTCCCATATCAATATCACACAGTCCAAACATATAACTCATATCAATAATCACTTCTCTTGATAAAACTCCATCCACCAAAATTCATAATAAATTCACCATCAATCCTCGACCAATCTCAACTAAATCCATCATCAAAGTTCAAGCACAATCACCAGATAACAACCATTCGCAGAGAAATAAATTTGTGAACACAATAGCTTACCTAAAATTTAGGTTCAAAAGTAGACAAGAAAACGACCATACAACCACAATCAGCTAGTAGTTAGCGTCAAAGTCCTCAGAATCTAACAATAATTATAGTAACACTAAGTAATTCTAATAATTTGAGATCATTATACTGAACAAATTTACAACCCATAAGCTAGACCATAGGTAAATTATAAGTAAACTTTATTGATTTGCCTCAAAAGATGACCCAATTAATTAAAGATATCAAGCTCTCACATACAAGGAAGCACACTAATCATGCAATACTTACTTACTAGAGTATATCACGTACTATGCTCATATGGTATTACCGATATATTGTCTAATAACATTATAATGATGTAATACTTATGCCCATGATTGATGATAAAGGATTTGAAGTGAATAATTAAATACCCTTATTATTGTTGCCGCGGAAATGAAGTGCCTAAAGGGGGAGATCAAAATTAGGCTCCTACTGTCCACTAAGCGCGAGAAATCAGACAGCTACTATAGTTACTGATGTGACAAAATTTTGGTGTTCAATAAATGGGAAGCACGCAGAAGAGAAAGGGTCAATTTGACAGATTCTAAGTCAGTTCCTAAGGAATGAAAAAGAGGGGAGTGAAGACGGCCGTGAAAGAAGAAGAAAGAAGAGAAAGCAAAATAAATTAGGTTAGTTCCCCTTGATTCTAATTTACCTCTCTGCCCCTTAATTACTAAGATAACTCCTATAGTTAAATAAGATATGCATTATCACTATTCTCAATATCCACTAATAAAACATAACACTAGAATAGAGTATTAACAATGTAGTTAGTTAGATGATCCGAGCCCACTATAATAATACTAATATACCAATGTTAAGTTAGTAGTAATTAAATAATCATCTTATATTAGCTGAATGATAAATTAACTAAAACTTTGTAACATCCCGGATTTTACCAAAACACAAAGTATTACAACTTGGGAAAGTAACATTGCAAACATAAAGTAAAACGAAAGCCAAACAAGCCTTAAAACCAGTTTCTGAGAGACATCTGAACTTGTGTCCGAACTTGGATGTTCGGACGCAAGTCGAGACTCAAAACAGGGACGTTCGGACTTATGTCAGAATTTGGAAGTTCAGACAAAGTCCGAAAAAAATTCCTTACATCGTCTGGACTTGTGTTCGATAGGGATAGCAATGGGTGATGGGTACCCGTTTCACCCGACCACCCGACCCGCAAAAACGGGAGAAAAACAAAAAAATGAGTGACGGGTGAAACGGGTGCGGGTGACGGGTCGGATCGGGTGAGCATTTTTCACTCGGACACCCGACCAGTTCACCCGACCCGTCACCCGTATGTATTTATATTAAATAAAAACTCATATTTGTTGAGATAATTTAGAAATATTTTGGTTACTACTTCATGTTTTGGGTATGTTCTAGACATTAGTTGATGTGGTATGTATTGTTGAACAAATATGAGTGTATTTTTCTTAAAAATTAAGCTTATATAAGGTGTTAAAAATAAAAATTCTTGCTGAAAAAATAAAACCGGGTGACGGGTGATGAAGTTACGGGTGATGGGTTGAGTCGGGTGATGCGGGTGAAAAATGGGTGACGGGTCGGGTGAAGCATCACCTGACCCGAACCCGACCCATAGCCATCCCTAGTGTCCGAGCTTGAAAGTTTGTACAGAGTCCGAAGCTTCAAACCTGTAACACCCATCCAAAGCCAATCGTGGTTATCGCAAAACTGAACACTTAATTGAATTCGTCGCAGCGGAAATAACAAACACCTGGACCTTGCCACGGTCTGATCGTTAGAATATACCGGCCTTATCAATTACAACCCTTATCCAAAATAATAACCAACCCAAATCACCCATCCAAATACCAACAACCAACCGAGTACAAGTAACTAAGTCATAATCACAACCTTACATCAGTTTAAATATAAACAGACGGGTGCACAAGCGCAACCCGTACTCAAAATAAACATCCCATCCTAAGTCTAACCGCTCCTACTCTCGTGGTACGTCCTCATGGGCCTCTTACCTGCAAGTGTAAAAACAGCCCCCAAAGGGGGTCAGCACGAATGCTGGTACACCCTCTCATGGCCCCCAAGCTAACGGGGCTACGACGACTAATTGTCGATAGCATGGAAATTGATTACATACACAAGCATGATATGAAGTGCAATAACAATAATCCACAGATGAACATGCATAGTTCACAAACAATGAACGACTCAAGCGTCCCCTTATCAAGTGGGTTAGTAACCCCCTCCTCAGTCCTGATTTCCTTAATCTCAGTCCTTACCTTACCTTAATCTTCATCTCAACTTAATCTCAGTATACAAACCGTTCCTGGAAGGGAATGGTTGTAGCTTAATTCGAACCTGGGATTTAGGTGATCCCACCGCACCATCTTAATGCCACCTACTCTGGACGGGAGTCCAGCGTAGCTGAGCCGGCAACCGGCCCTAGGCTACAAGTCCGAAGACAAGTCCTTAAGCGGAGGGCGGATCTGATTCAGATACCGTCCCCCTTTCCTTAGCATGCATGACCGGAGTTCGGTCCCGGGTTTCCTCACTCAAGTTCCAGTTAGTAGAAATCTTAATCACCATGTGCTAGCTAAGCCTTAACGGGCATTAACCAACAACCACCAAAACTTAACTCTTATTCTTACTCAGTAAGTACTAAACTTGGTTAGTAACAATCTCAAGTCTCGCGGGTTAGTGCAAAGATAACACATACACAACGAGAACAAATTAACCGGTTGCATGCTTTATCTTGTTTTAGTCATCGCAATTAAACAGACAGCACACAAGCCGAGGGACACCTCGTTAGCAAGCAGGTCACAAGAAAGATTGTACCGTTCACCGTCGATCGTCGTTTGTTTAACCTTCTCCGGGGTCCCAATTCACAAACCTAAAACATTGATTCATTTTTAGGCCATTAGTTATTTGCACCTCACTTAACTCACTTAATCCCTAAAGATTCCCGATGAATATCCTCTTAAGTCCTTACCACTTACCCTTTTAAACTTAATCTTTTTAAACATTAAGGTTCTTACTTAACTTAACTTAATCCCTTAGGTTCTTAGGGTCCTAATCATTACTACCCTACCAATGGCATACCTTATTACCATTATTATCCTCCTTAGAATTTAAAATTTTTTTTTTATGTTTTAGGCTCGACCGAACTTACCGACCGACCTTACCCAAGGTCGGTCCATTCCAGAACATATTACCGTTTGAAAATTCTACCCCGACCGACCTTGCAAGTCCGGTCCCCAAGGTCGGTCCATTCCCGAGAGTTTTCCCCGAGGGAAATTTGAGCTCGACCGAACTTGTCAAGTCCGGTCCTATGTTCGGTCGATTCCAGAGACTAATTCCCGCACAAAATTCTAGGCATGACCGACCTTGCAAGTCCGGTCCCAAGGTCGGTCCATTCCAGAGACTTAATTCCTTCACAAAATACAAGCCCGACCGAACTTGTAAGTCCGGTCCCCAAGTTCGGTCGGTTCCAGAAACTTTCTCCGGCAGTGTAAACTGAGCTCGACCGACCTTGCAGGTCCGGTCCCTAAGGTCGGTCGGCTCCAGAACCTTGTTTCTAAATTCTCTTTTAACTCCAAACTTCTCCTCATATATCCTAATATGTTATAACCTCATTTGGGCACCTCAAATACACCTTAAGCCAACCACTAAACACTTTAAATCACTCACCAACATCCACTTTAATCATTATGCATTTTTCCTTGTAACCATGCCAACACTTGTAACATTTTCCACTCTAGGTTTCTAGGTGGTGGTTCATACCTAATGTAACCACTATGCCAAATGTTTCCCCACCACTATAACATCATCTCCCAAGCATCTTTCACCATCTAAAACTCTTTTATGCATTTACTTAATGTTCCTTCACAAGCTTAAGCTTCCATCCATCAACACCTTATTTCCTTCCTAGTTGTTTACCAACATTTTCCTAAGTCCTAAATACTCAAATACATTCTCTTGATTCCTAAATCCTTCATAGTAATGCCTAAGTCATTATAACTCATTAAAACTCTTACTCTTATCCACCCCTTTTTCATCAAGAACCTCTAAAACTTCCTAGTACTTCCTTAGTCATTAATTCCCTTAGAACATCTTAAACACTTAAGTTCTCCTTTAAATTTTGCCATGGGTTCTCTAGTATATAGTACATCCTACACTTGGTTTTTCTCCATAAATCAACCAATATCACTCAAATTCTCATCACAACACCTTAACACACAATTTACACCAAAACTACACCACATCATCATATAGTGCATAAACTTAAATGCTTGGCACATAGGCCCTTAAATGACAATAATCTTAACCACTGAATTTCCACATATATTTGCCTTTAACCTGCGAATACACACAACAAGGCTCCCATTGAAATAAAATGCTTCTTGTAATTCATTTCAACATTTTGACTATCTCTTTTCTCATTTGCTCCTTAGTCACAAGTTCCAAACATAGTCATTGTTTCTCCTAGGTCATATATAACCCTTTCTAATGTAAACTCTACACTAAACTCATCACATATCTAAATCCCATTCCCTTAAACAATAAAACACCTTAAGGTAAGTAATTTACCTTGTTCTTTACAAGCTTTAAAAACTTTCTTCCTTAGGTTTTTCCTTGCTCAATCTCGGTCACCAATATATATCTCCTTGCCAATGTTCTAACCAATATCCAATGACTCCAATGAGTACTAGATCATACATTAACCCTAAGGAACAAACCCTAGGTTAAAATGTGCTTTAAGGTATTAAGGTGATTGTTTTACCTTGGTTTCTCAAGACAAGCTTGGATATGAAGCAAGAAGGACCTCCTCAATCCTTTGAAGAGTAGAAAACAAGCTAGAACAAGGCATTAAAATGAAGCCTCATGAGCATACATTTTCGGTCAAGAAGAAAAGTGATGGAAACCTAGATTTTCTTACACTTTCTTTACCTTAAGAGAATGGAGAAGCCAATGGATTCTCCAAACTTGAATTTCCTCCTCTAATGGTGGTTTGGCTTGGCACCAAATCAAAGCTCTTGGAGTTTTGAAAAGATAGAAAGAGAGAGCTTGAGCTAACTAAGAGGAATATGTAATTTGTTTTGGTTTTGGAGCTAAAATGAGTAAGTTGTGTGCAAGAGAAGGTGGAGCTAGCATGGAGATGTGCTTCACGTTAATGGAGAAGGAGAGAGGAGCAGCTCAAATCGTGGAACAAGAAAGAATGAAGAGGTGAGGAGAGAGGTGAGTAAAATGAGATATTTATCTTATAAAGTAAATAATACGTTTTGCTTTATATTTATTTACTAATGACTAATGAAGGTGGTGACTCACCTTGTAAAAACCGGCCCCCATTAGGTAACAAGGGTACTTAAGTCTTTGTTGACCAAATATCTCACTTATTGACTTATGTTATAAACTAGCTTAATTAAATTACTATTCACAAAACAAGGCACATTGTTGTGAAATTTTTGATTTCCCATTGATATAGACTTCCAAATGTGATACTATATAGTACACATGTTAATTAAAGAGTAATGATGGACATTTAGCCATTCAAAACTCATTTACAAGACAATTTTTCAAAAATGTGCTTTAAGACTCCTTAAAGCACATTTTGTGTTTTAACTTGTTTTCAAGCTTGGTTTTCTTTGGTAATTGATTTAAAATGACCATTAGGATATTACTAAGGTCTTAGAACAATATTTGGGTACTCTCCCAAGTCTCTCCAAGCTTAGAGCACGTTTTTGCTTAAACTGCTCTTTTGGTGTTTCCTTATATTTTCTTTGATTAGAAATGTTTCTAAGGCATTATTTAGCCTCTTATATCTTAGTTTATCATTTAAACACCATATCTAAGTTTGGGGTATTTCAATCTACCCCCCTTAAAAGAACTTTGTCCTCAAAGTTCACATATGTGCTTAACCATTCACAGTACTCAATACCCTTAATCTTAACACCACATCTTATATTCACATTCACACATCTCAAGACTCAAAGGTCAATCTCAAATGCAATACATAAGTATTATACATAACTCAAACTTAACACCAAGGTGTAGCAACTTACACAAATTCACATCTTAAACTACCAAACAAATAACAAACATGATTGTTTCCTAACTCAAAAGCGAGGAAGCTCTACCCCCCTTAAAAAGGGGTACGCCCTGTACCCTATACAGACGATCTAGTCAGTAAACAAAGAAGGGTACTTCGCCCTCATCTTATCCTCTAATTCCCATGTGGCCTCTTCGACATCCTGGTTAGACCAGAGAACCTTCACCAGTAGCACTGACTTGTGGCGAGTGTCCCTAGTCTTACTGTCCAAGATTCTCTGAGGAGTCTCCACGGATCTCATATTTGGTTCTAAAGTCAACCTCTCAGGTTCTAACACATGGAGGGGTGGTGCATGTATTTCTTTAGCTGTGAAACATGAAAAACATCATGCACTTTACCCAGTTCAGCAGGTAAATTCAACCTGTAAGCAACCGGGCCCACCCGCTCCGTAATCTCATAGGACCAACAAACTTCGGGCTTAATTTGCCCTTCTGCCCAAACCTGAATACACCCTTCATCGGTGAAACTCGCAGAAATACCTGGTCGCCCACTGCGAACTCCAGGTCCCGTCGTCGAACATCAGCATACGACTTCTGCCTATCTTGAGCAGCTTTCATGTTCTCCCTGATTTGCTGAACTTCAGCCTTAACTTGCTCTAAGTACTCTGGTCCTATAATGACCGTCTCACTCGACTCATCCCAGCAGAGCGGTGTACGACATGGTCTACCGTACAACGCTTGAAAAGGTGCCATCTTGATCGAAGCGTGATAGCTGTTGTTGTATGAAAACTGATCAGATGTATTTGTTAATCCAACTACCCTGGAAGTCTAAGGCACATGCCCTCAGCATGTCCTCGAGTGTCTGAATCGTACGCTCAGTCTGTCCATCTATCTGAGGATGGAACGCGGTACTCAGCTTGAGTTCTGTACCCAACGCTTCCCTGGTAGCTCTCCAGTACCTCGAAAGGAATGTGGTATCTCTATCTGACACTATGGTCTTCGGTATCCCGTGATGTCTCATGATTTCTTTCTCAAATAACTCAGCTAATTTGGTCACCTTCCAAGTATCCTTCATCGGTATGAATCGGACTACTTTGGTAAGGCGATCCACCACCACCCATATCTTGTTGAGACCTCCCCCAGCAGGTGGAAGTCCAACTACGAAGTCCATGGAGATATCATGGAACTTCCACTCCGGAACTGGCATCGACTGTACCATTCCGCCCGGTCGTCTGTGCTCAAATTTCACCTTCTGGCATGTGAGACACCTCAAGACGAACTCGGTAACATCTGTCTTCATCCCCGACCACCAGAAGTATCTCTTCATGTCTTTATACATTTTAGAGGCTCCCGGATGGATGGAAACTGAAGAACAGTGTGATTCTCTAAGTATACGGTCTTTCAGATCCATGTTGCCCCATGGTATGCATAACCGGCCCTTAAGTCTGATCAGATCATCATCATGAAGTCTGAAGTCGTATTTCTGACTCTCAAAGGTGCCATCTGTCAGCTTCTGTCTGACCTCTCTCATGTACTCATCTGTCCTCTGAGCCTCTCGCACCTCATCAACCAAGCTGGAGAGAAACTAGCGAATGGAGTGAGTGTGCTCGACGGCTCAGGGCGCCTGCTACAACATTGGCCTTCCCCTCTTTGTATTGGAGGTCAATGTCATAGTCTTTAGAAACTCTAACCATCTCCTCTGTCGAAGATTTAACTCCTTCTGAGTGAATATGTATCTCAAACTCTTATGATCGGTGTAGATCGTCACACTAACCCCGTATAAGTAGTGGCGCCATATCTTCAAAGCGAAGACTACAGCTCCCACTCTAAATCATGTGTGGGGTAGTTCTCCTCATGTTTCTTCAACTGGCTGAGGCATATGCCACCACCTTGCCATGTTGCATAAGCACGCAACCCAGCCCTCTGCCGGATGCATCACAATAAACCTCAAAGCCCTCTGTACCGTCTGGAATGGTCAGAACCGGTGCAGTGGTCAGTGAGTCCTTCAAGCTCTGAAATGATCTTTCACAGTCAACCGTCCATAAGAACGGTGCATCCTTCTTCATCAAACTGGTCATCGGTTTCGCGACCTTGCTGAAATCCCTAACAAACCTCCTGTAGTAACCTGCCAGACCGAGAAATCTCCGGATGTCGGTAACAGTCTTCGGCCTTGGCCAAGTACGTACGACATCAATCTTCGCTGGATCCACTGAGATCCCAGCATCTGAAATGACATGACCTAGGAAAGAGACCTGGTCAAGCCAAAACTCACATTTGGAGAACTTAGCATATAGTTGGTTCTCCCTCAATATTTCCAATACCCTCCTCAGATGTTCCTCATGTTCAACCTTAGATTTCGAGTATATCAAAATGTCGTCAATAAACACCACAACCGACTTGTCCAGCTGCTCCCGGAACAAGCGGTTCATCAGATCCATAAACTTCGCCGGTGCGTTCGACAAACCGAACGGCATCACTGTAAACTCATAGTGGCCGTATCGTGTCCGGAATGTCGTCTTCTCAATGTCTCCCTCCTTAATGGCTATCTGATGATACCCCGATCTGAGATCAATCTTGGAGAACACAGATGCTCCCTTCAACTGATCGAACAGATCGTCAATGGGGGTAGTGGGTACTTATTCTTCACTGTTACTGCATTCAGCTCTCTGTAGTCGATGCAGAGGCGGAGACTACCATCCTTCTTCTTCACGAAGAGGACTGGCGCTCCCCACGGTGACACACTTGGTCTTATAAATCCCTTATCTAACAAATCTTTCAATTGTTCCTTTAACTCAGTCATTTCCGCCGGAGCCATTCGGTATGGTGCCTTGGCTATCGGTCCGGTACCAGGTAGCAGCTCGATGGTGAACTCTACCTCCCGAGTGGGTGGCATGCTGAGCAGTTCCCGTGGAAATAAGTCGGGGAACTCTGAAACTACCGGTAAATCGGGGTCGAACTCAGGGTCTCTCTCTATGTCCTGTACATAGCAGAGGTACACTTCTTTCTTTCTTCTCAATTCCTTATACATTGCCATGGCGGTGATGATCTTAGTCGAAGGCTCTCTGGGCCTCTGGCGGTATGATATTGTTACCCCAGACGGACTCCTGAGCAGCAATCTATGCTCGCGCAGAGGATACGTCCCTTGTGCCGCTCCAACCAGTTCATCCTGAAGATAACATCAAATCCTAGCTCACTGAACTCAATAAAACTGACTGGAAATTCTTCTCCCTTAATTCTGACAGTGGCTCTTCGGTAGTAACGAGTGCAACGAACCTTCTCCTTAGACGGGAGCGTAACCGTGAAGTCGGGTAGCTCATTAGCGTCTAGCCCCAACCTGCTCGCGAATGATGCCGAGACAAAGGTATGCGAGGCCCCTGAGTCGAAGAGAACTGATGCCTCAATCCCATTAATCGGAAAGGTGCCGGTGAGGATAGTACCGCTGGCGTCGGCCTGTGCCTCTGTAAGTATGCTTAATGCACCTTCCGTACCGAGTCCATAACCTAATTGTATTCACAAGCCTCATGAGTATTGATGGTATAACAAGAGTCGTAACAATTTATATGAACAACACTGTTATTTTATTCATAACCATCCTGTTTACAACATGAGCTTTAATCTTACATCTCATTCCTCATCTCATTCTAACATTACATGGCTAATATTGTCTAAAGGTTAGGTTTAATCTCCCAGGTCTCATATGCGTCACATTAATTACTGCTGACGGTGCTGTATTTAACTTGATTCTCTTAATCCCATGGTATAACATCCTTGATTCTCCTCCCATAATTAATACATTTCCTGACTTAAGTACCAGCTTATTCGCACGGTCCGCACGCTTCTGCTCGCCATATAAAAACTCTGCATCATCCCCAATGGACCAAGACACTACGGGTATCCCTCTTTCGAGAGACTCCGTTGTCTCGTCCTTATCCTGGTGTAGTCCAAGTCGCCCATCCTTCTCGTAGAAGTTTATAATGCAAATGTCTGCCTGAATGTCTGGAATCGGTTCAGCTTCCAATTGCTGAGCGATTTCCACGACTTGTGTAATAATTGGATGGAACTCTTCGGGTATCCCCGGTGGTGAGACTCCATCTTGCACCCTCGTGGTTTGGTAGTTCTTGGCATACGGATTCCAATCCTTGCCCAAGCTCATCATTTTTAATTTCATCCTTGCTCCCCCTGGGTACTCCGGTGTGTAAAAACCTCCCGGTCCCATTCCTAGTTGATTGCATCTTCTGATGATGGCTATTTGTGCTTCGGGTGTCAGGTATCCCCTTAATAAAATCATACCTGGGCGGATAACCTGACATTGTTCGGTTGGGAAGTCTATGGGTTCGATGTCGGTGTGCTCCGGGTTAGGTGTAGATGGTATTGGATAGCAGATGTTGAAGCTTCCTAAAGTGGTAGTAGGTTATATCTCACTTAAGTTCTAATCTTATCTCATTCTTACTTAACTCAATTATTCACCAAACATGCATGATAATGCGGTAAGCAGGTAGTTTTATTACTAAATGGTTATAGCGGTACCTGGCCTCGATGAGGGTTCAGGCTCATCGTCTCGGTCCACCATGTGTAGTGTGGGTCCCGACTTCTGGGTCACCCTTGGGTTCTTGTCTGCAGCTTGCTGCACCTTCCTCTGACCGTCAGATCCAGCTCCCTGATCGGTCTTGCCCTTGCCCCTAGTGTCGGGCCTATAGGCTCTGCTAGCAGGGTTCCGGTAACACTCATATGCTCGGTGTCCGTACACCCCACAAAAGTTGCACTCCACCTTATTCCCCTTGCAGTCGAGCCCGGGGTGGTCCTTGTGACACCACCTACAGATGTAGCGTCGCTGGTAGCCACCACCGGCTCCTTTCTCAGTCTCAGATCCTGATAATTCACAATATCAATACTCATATCTCAAACGGTTACTAATTTGTTTCTTAACTCAATCAATACCAATCCCTTACCCTTTGGCGCCCTAGAGCGCAGGGGTGTAGCTGCGTAAGCATACGTCAACTTCAATGGCTCTTCCGGAGCCTTCTCCTTTTCCTCCTTCCCTTTTGGGTTCTGATTTTTCTGGGCCTGAGGCTGGTACTTCTGTTTCTTGTACCCTCCTTGCCCTTGACTCTCTGAGCTCTTACCAGCATTCTTCCTCTTAGCATTCTCCTCGTCCCTCAGCTGGACGGTTATCTCAACCTTAGCAGCGGCATGATAGCACTCCTGCTTTCCACAGTATTAGTCACTCTCATTTCTCATAATCTGAATCTTACTCATTTACTTACCCAAATCTCAATCATTCTTATTACCTGCAAGGTAGTGTAACTCGTCGGCCCCATGCCGTAGCGGAGTCAATGGCTAAGCCCGCCATAGAAGCGGTCCACCAGGATCTGGTCTGAATATCCAAGACCTGGCAGAAGACGGAGCAAGGCGGTGAACTCTGAGTAATACTCGTCCACCGTCATCTTGTCTGTCTGCTTAAGCGCATCCAACTGCAAGCGCTTCTTCGTCTGGACATGGGCGGGGTAGTACTTTGCTCGTAGCAAGGCGGTGTACTGCTCCCAGCCGAACTCTGGATTGGCCACATGCTCGGCCCTCACCAGCTTCCACCAATCGCCTGCCGCCCCCTTCAGATAGAAAGCAGCCAGACGCACCTTGATCCCAGCAGGGACATCAAGGGTCTCGAAGGCGGTCTCCAGCTCGGAGATGTACGCCTCAAGCTTGGCGGGATCGGTCTCCCCCTTAAAGTGTGCGGGTCGAAGGTCTGCAAGACTCTTCACCCAATTTGGTTCCCTAGGTTGTGGCGGTGGAGGTGGTGCACCCACACCAGGCTGATAGCCCATGTGCCCTAATGCGGCAGCCACGATCTCTGCGCGATCGTCTGCCCCTCAGGTATTCCTGAAGCATCATCACCTTGGCCGCGACCTCGGCTTCCTCTAGGACGTCCTGCCATCTGAACAAGCATAACTCACATTAGATTCGTATCCACCACTGTTTCGGTTAACGAATTTATAACGTCCGTAGACGGTAAAGACGATCCACACTTATTAGTGGTCATCTGACTCTACTCACTCTAACTTCTCACACCCTTAACCCATCACTTATTCCTTAACTTATATCCTAACTCGGTGGTTAATTATGTCCGGTATTTCTTGATCAGAGCGTAACTACGCTCTGATACCACTTTTTGTAACACCTCATCCAAAGCCAATCGTGGTTATCGCAAAACTGAACACTTAATTGAATTCGTCGCAGCGGAAATAACAACACCTGGACCTTGCCACGGTCTGATCATTAGAGTATACCGGTCTTAACATTTACAACACTTATCCAAAATACATAACCAACCCAAAACATCACCATCCATAATACCAACAACCAACCGAGTACAAGTAACTAAGTCATAATCACAACCTTACATCAGTTTAAATATAAACAGACGGGTGCACAAGCGCAACCCGCACTCAAAATAGACATCCCATCCTAAGTCTAACCGTTCCTACTCTCGTAGTGCGTCCTCATGGGTCTCTTACCTGCAAGTGTAAAAACAGCCCCCAAAGGGGGTCAGCACGAATGCTGGTACACCCTCTCATGGCCCCCAAGCTAACGGGGCTACGACGACTAATTGTCGATAGCATGGAAATTGATTACATACACAAGCATGATATGAAGTGCAATAACAATAATCCAAAGATGAACATGCATAGTTCACAAACAATGAATGACTCAAGCGTCCCCTTATCAAGTGGGTTAGTAACCCCCTCCTCAGTCCTGATTTCCTTAATCTCAGTTCCTTACCTTACCTTAATCTTAATCTCAATTTAATCTCAGTATACAAACCGTTCCTGGAAGGGAATGGTTGTAGCTTAATTCGAACCTGGGATTTAGGTGATCCCACCGCACCATCTTAATGCCACCTACCCTGGACGGGAGTCCAGTGTAGCTGAGCCGGCAACCGGCCCTAGGCTACAAGTCCGAAGACAAGTCCTTAAGCGGAGGGCGGATCTGATTCAGATACCGTCCCCCTTTCCTTAGCATGCATGACCGGAGTTCGGTCCTGGGTTTCCTCACTCAAGTTCCAGTTAGTAGAAATCTTAATCACCATGTGCTAGCTAAGCCTGAACGGGCATTAACCAACAACCACCAAAACTTAACTCTTATTCTTAACTCAGTAAGTACTAAACTTGGTTAGTAACAATGTCAAGTCTCGCGGGTTAGTGCAAAGGTAACACATACACAACGAGAACAAATATAACCGGTTGCATGCTTTATCTTGTTTTAGTCTTAGCAATTAAACAGATAGCACACAAGCCGAGGGACACCTCGTTAGCAAGCAGGTCACAAGAAAGATTGTACCGTTCACCGTCGATCGTCGTTTGTTTTACCTTCTCCGGGGTCCCAATTCACAAACTTAAAACATTGATTCATTTTTATGCCATTAGTTATTTGCACCTCACTTAACTCACTTAATACCTAAAGATTCCCGATGAACATCCTTTTAAGTCCTTACCACTTACCCTTTTAAACTTAATCTTTCTAAACATTAAGGTTCTTACTTAACTTAACTTAATCCCGTAGGTTCTTAGGGTTCTAATCATTACTACCCTACCAATGGCATACCTTATTACCAATTACCATCCTTAAAATTCAAAATTTTCTTTTTTTTTTAGGCTCGACCGAACTTACGACCGACCTTACCCAAGGTCGGTCCATTCCAGAACATATTACCGCTTGAAAATTCTACCCCGGCCGACCTTGCAAGTCCGGTCCCCAAGGTCGGTCCATTCCCGAGAGTTTCCCCGAGGGAAATTTAAGCTTGACCGAACTTGCCAAGTCCGGTCCCATGTTCGGTCGATTCCAGAGACTTATTACCGTACAAAATTCTAGGCATGACCGACCTTGCAAGTCCGGTCCCAAGGTCGGTCCATTCCAGAGACTTAATTCCTTCACAAAATACAAGCCCGACCGAACTTGTAAGTCCGGTCCTATGTTCGGTCGATTCCAGAAACTTCCTCCGGCAGTGTAAACTGAGCTCGACCGACCTTGCAGGTCCGGTCCCTAAGGTCGGTCGGCTCCAGAACCTTGTTTCTAAATTCTCTTTTAACTCCAAACTTCTCCTCATATATCCTAATATGTTATAACTTCATTTGGGCACCTCAAATACACCTTAAGCCAACCACTAAACACTTTAAATCACTCACCAACATCCACTTTAATCATTATGCATTTTTCCTTGTAACCATGCCAACACTTGTAACATTTTCCACTAGGTTTCTAGGTGGTGGTTCATACCTAATGTAACCACTATGCCAAATGTTTCCCCACCACTATAGCATCATCTCCCAAGCATCTTTCACCATCTAAAACTCTTTTATGCATTTACTTAAAGTTCCTTCACAAGCTTAAGCTTCCATCCATCAACACCTTATTTCCTTCCTAGTTGTTTACCAACATTTGCCTAAGTCCTAAATACTCAAATACATTCTCTTGATTCCTAAATCCTTCATGGTAATGCCTAAGTCATTATAACTCATTAAAACACTTTATCTCACCCCTTTTTCATCAAAACAACCTCTAAAACTTCCTAGTACTTCCTTAGTCATTAAATTCCCTTAGAACATCTTAAACACTTAAGTTCTCCTTTAAATTTTGCCATGGGTTCTCTAGTATATAGTACATCCTAACACTTGGTTTTTCTCCATCAAACAACCAATATCACTCAAATTCTCATCACAACACCTTAACACACAATTTACACCAAAACTACACCACATCATCATATAGTGCATAAACTTAAATGCTTGGCACTTAGGCCCTTAAATGACAATAATCTTAACCACTGAATTTCCACATATATTTGCCTTTAACCTGCGAATACACACAACAAGGCTCCCATTGAAATAAAATGCTTCTTGTAATTCATTTCAACATTGTTTGACTATCTCTTTTCTCATTAGCTCCTTAGTCACAAGTTCTCAAACATAGTCATTGTTTCTCCTAGGTCATATATAACCCTCTTCTAATGTAAACTCTACACTAAACTCATCACATATCTAAATCCCATTCCCTTAAACAATAAAACACCTTAAGGTAAGTAATTTACCTTGTTCTTTTACAAGCTTTAAAAACTTTCCCCTTAGGTTTTTCCTTGCTCAATCTCGGTCACCAATATATATCTCCTTGCCATGCTCTAACCAATATCCAATGACTCCAATAGTACTAGATCATACATTAACCCTAAGGAACAAACCCTAGGTTAAAAATGTGCTTTAAGGTATTAAGGTGATTGTTTTACCTTGGTTTCTCAAGACAAGCTTGGATATGAAGCAAGAAGGACCTCCAATCCTTTGAAGAGTAGAAAACAAGCTAGAACAAGGCATTAAAATGAAGCCTCATGAGCATACATTTTCGGTCAAGAAGAAAAGTGAGGAAACCTAGATTTTCTTACACTTTCTTTACCTTAAGAGAATGGAGAAGCCAATGGAGTCTCCAAACTTGAATTTCCTCCTCTAATGGTGGTTTGGCTTGGCACCAAATCAAAGCTCTTGGAGTTTTGAAAAGATAGAAAGAGAGAGCTTGAGCTAACTAAGAGGAATATGTAATTTGTTTTGGTTTTGGAGCTAAAATGAGTAAGTTGTGTGCAAGAGAAGGTGGAGCTAGCATGGAGATGTGCTTCACGTTAATGGAGAAGGAGAGAGGAGCAGCTCAAATAGTGAAAACAAGAAAGAATGAAGAGGTGAGGAGAGAGGTGAGTAAAATGAGATATTTATCTTATAAAGTAAATAGTACTTTTGCTTTATGGTTATTTATTTACTTAATGACTAATGAAGGTGGTGACTCACCTTGTAAAAACCGGCCCCCATTAGGTAACAAGGGTACTTAAGTCTTTGTTGACCAAATATCTCACTTATTTTGACTTATGTTATAAACTAGCTTAATTAAATTACTATTCATAAAACAAGGCACATTGTTGTGAAATTTTTGATTTCCCATTTATATAGACTTCCAAATGTGATACTATATAGTACACATGTTAATTAAAGAGTAATGATGGACATTTAGCCATTCAAAACTCATTTACAAGACAATTTTTTCAAAAATGTGCTTTAAGACTCCTTAAAGCACATTTTGTGTTTTAACTTGTTTTCAAGCTTGGTTTTCTTTGGTAATTGATTTAAAATGACCATTAGGATATTACTAAGGTCTTAGAACAATATTTGGGTACTCTCCGAAGTCTCTCCAAGCTTAGAGCACGTTTTTGCTTAAACTGCTCTTTTGGTGTTTCTTTATATTTTCTTTGATTAGAAATGTTTCTAAGGCATTATTTAGCCTCCTTATATCTTAGTTTATCATTTAAACACCATATCTAAGTTTGGGGTATTTCAAAGATGGTGAAAGAATGTGAATTAAGGTGTTCTTAAGTGTTAAGAGGCCTTGAGCATAGTCTTGGAGGATTTTGAAATCAAATGGGTGTTTTAAACACACCAAGGTTATGTTAGGTGAAGTGCTAAGTCTTGTGCAAGTTTTGGTGATCAAAGGAGAAATAATGCCTTTGGAGTAGTGGTAATGGTGGTAAGGAAACATTTTGGGATAGTGATTGTCATAGGTATAAAACACCACTTAGAAACCTAAGGAAAAGCACTACAAGTGTTAGTATTTATAAGAATGGTAATGTTGTAAGGAAGGTGTAAGTGCTGAGGAAGATTTAATGGGTGATTTAAGGAGTTTAATGAAGTCTTAAGGTGTGTTTGAGGTGCCCAAATGAGGTTAGAACATACTAGGGTACATGAGGTGAAGTTTGGAGTCAAATGGGAATTTAGAAACAAAGGTCTGGAGCCGACCGACCTTAGGGACCGGACCTTGCAAGGTCGGTCGAGCTCAGTTTACACTACCGGAAAGAGTTTCTGGAATGGACCGACCTTGGGGACCGGACTTGTAAGGTCGGTCGAGCTTGTATTTTTAGTACAGATTAAGTCTCTGGAATAGACCGACCTTGGGACCGGACTTACAAGGTCGGTCGTGTCTAAACTTTTGTACGGGAATTGTTTCTGGAATGGACCGACCTTGTGGACCGAACTTGCAAGGTCGGTCGGATAGAATTTTTTACGGTAATGTGTCCTGGAATGGACCAACCTTGTGTAAGGTCGGTCAGTAGGGTCGGTCGGACCAAAACTTGTAAAAAAAAACAAACAAGAGTGACTTAAGTAATAAACCCTAGTGGGTATAACAAGGATAATCAAGTGTGAATTAAGTAAGGAAACATGAGATATAATCATGTAAAAACACTTAGTTATTCAAAAGTCAAATAAGTTAATTAACCGACACTACTAATCATGTTTAGGAACTACGTTTGGCGGGAGTCGTATGCAGCAAGGGCTAAGGTATGGTTTTCTTGCAACCTGTGTCCTACCGGATTACACCGGATTGTATGCCAATGTGTTTTTCTGTGTGTTTGCCACCTTGTAAGATAAAACATGTAATGAGTTTATAGTAATTCATTTATGTGGCGAGTTCAATTCCGAAACCGTTTAACCTCGAAAGTGTTAAACCTTAGCTAACCAAATCTAGGATCACATAAGAGATCAGTATTCGGATTTAACTACCTAAACCATGGGAACGTTCTAACCTCGGGTATGCGTGAGTTGGTTGTGTGTTGTTTGTGCGTGTGGGTATGTTTACCTCCCTTGTGTGTTTAACCGATTGTAATACCTTATGGTGTGTGGGTGTAATAGGTTCCATAATGGAGCTCTAACTGTTTACTTATAAGTATATATGTACTAATCGGGGGTGAGGAATCCGGTCGTTCCGGTCGCGTGTTGTTTGGGAGTGGGTATCCATCCTTGCTTTACCTTCCTCTCTGTTATGGTTGTTTTTCCTTCTTGGATTACGATCTCCCACTAGCTTACTCCAAAGCTTAACTATTCTGACTTATGATTGGTCTAGGGGGAAACATGTGTTTGTGTGGTGTGTTCGGGTCACTATATCCGATCCATCTTTAAGTTATGTTACTCGTCCGACTATTAGGACGGTAACGAGTGTTGTATAACGAGCTTAACATGAGGGTGATATCATTCTCTAGGCTCATAAGTGAATTAACTATGTTTGGGTCGGTTCCTAAAGAGAACCGTCCCCGTTATGTTATGTGTTATTGTTGTACTGCAATTCTTATCGTGATGACGTGTTATATGTACGTTGAAACGTCAAATGTGTTGTTATGTGGAGTATGCGGATCATGGATACGAATCCGAATTATTATAAGACGAATTTGTGTATAACCTGACTAGTGGGTAAGTGTCATCTATTAAGGAAATAGCTCCATTAGAGGAGAAACCCTCAAGGGTTAAGGAACAAAATGAGTGAGCTAATGAGTTTTGTTGTGTTGATTGATTTGTTGAACCCCGTTGCTGTGGGTGTGTAGTGTGTTATGTGTTTATAGTTTACATGCATGATTAAATATAATCAACCGCATGCTTAGACGACAATTAGTTGTGTGTGGCCCGGTAGCATGCGGGCTGCGGGATTACCATACCAGCAAAGGTGCTGAGCCCCTGGGGGGCCACCCTTTCTTCACTTTCCTATTTCAGGTACGAGGAGCTGGAAGCCGTTCGAGAGTAGGACGGGGTAGTTGTTTGTACATGGGTAGCCATTCAATTTGAGTATGTATTGTAGGTGTAGTAAGACCGAAATTGTTGTCGGCATTAGTTTGTAATTACTCGGTACAATTGGAATGTAAATGTATAATGAATGTTGGTAATGGAAAGAGAATATAATGTGTAGTTGCTCGGGAATCTGGTCCATCAGACCGATACAATGTATATGTATTAGCCTTGTTAGTCACGTGGGTGGCTAACGGCGTGTAACACCAACGAGTTAAGTAATGTGATGATGTATATTTTTCGCTGCAAATGGTTATTAAGTGTGATGTGGTTGTTGGGGTGTTACAAAAAGTGGTATCAGAGCGAAGTATCGCTCTAATGACTGAATTACCGAGCTTAGGAAATACCGAGTTAGGATTTTAGTACTTTGGGTTAAGGGTTGAGTGATAGCGTGAGAGATACGCTAGTTAGGAATTACCAGTGTGTACTGGAAACCTACAATATCCATGCCGCCCTCCACAATCTCTGTTTTATAACTTGGGAAAGAACGCCAGAGTGGTGGAAGTCCTCTCTTACTCGGGAATACCCGATCTGGCTGATATTAAGTACCACTGTGAGTACGGAGAACCTGTCATACGGTAGATTCCTAAAACTAGGAATCCCGGAGACGGTTTCCATCTTAACAATGTTAACCGCGTTTAATAACGGAGAATGAAGAATCCTGTGCAAAGGAGAATAGAATTTCTGGTAACCTGGGTCGACATGCCGAGCAGTCGAGAACAACCAGCTTGCAACGCACCAACCGTGCAACAGGCAAGAAGTGAAGTAATGAAACCCGAGACGAGTGTCTACGGGACCACAATTATTAAATAATGTCGCCAACGGTATACCAACCGGCTGAGGAGCTACAACGTAGTACCCAAACAAGAGACAAGTCTCAGTGACCACGACAAATGCGTGGAACGGGCTACGAAGAAGATACGGTACTTAGTAAAAAAAAGGGTACTCCAAGAATGGGGAACGCCCTAGTTAATGATTATCATGTGAAGACAGTGAGAAGTCACCCATAAATTTATTGTTAAGACTCTAAGACCAAGTGAGGGCCAACAAGGCCACTGATGACAGTGCGGGTGAAATAATACCGCAACCGGTATGTGTTGAACCGATAGCCAGTTAGCATGGCGCACTTGCCATGGCAAGTGCTGCTACAACAGGGCTGTTCGGGAAATTTTTAACAACTACAAGTACTTGTATAGTACCACGAAGTTAAGAGAGATCATCATAACTGTGGAAGGGCTTAACAGCCTAACCAATGTATGTGGGAATAAACCAGTCAGCAAGAAGCTAGACTTGGTTAAGGCAAGAAGACGTTGTGAAACCACGAGAATTTTTCTTTCAAACTCAAATTTATTTCAAACTTCTTTCTTTCAAAAAACCAAAACTTTCTTTCAAACCTATACTTAATTCTAACCTACTTTTAAAACCAAACCAGAAGACCTACACTGGGCCACAGTGCCACACGGTAGGTAAGTTATACCCAGTTTACTTTTAAATAACCGGATGGAAACCGGTAAACCCAAGGGTAGCAACCCGAGGGAATGGATGGAGTTTATAATGATATAATGGTGGAGAGACTTTCCCCTTGATTAAATTCGGGAAGCACGGAAGGCATATTATCATAGGATGATATAAGGGAGTTGACAGCAGAATACTTCACCTAGGCGTGTGATAGACACTACGAGTGTACCAACTGTAATGTGGGACGACCGCACTCCAATAGGAGCTTGTGGGCCTAACAGACCTACTTATGGGTTAGTCGGGTAAGTAGCAATGTATCATCAAGGTACCCCACATATGTATACGAGTAGAGTCCGGAACACGGGATGTAGTCAACTCCATACTACGGTCAGCAGTGAAAGTCAAGCAAGAGCAAAGGATTACCAAGAATGGTTGGAGTAAAAGAACTCAGTAAAGTCAACAAGACTAAATGAATTAGTGAATTTGTTTCAAGGAAATGTTTAAGTGTCAGGGGACACGGAGTGCGCTGACTGTTATGTAAAGACATCGTATATGTCTTAAGAATCTTGTGGGATAAACATGATAGCAAGAACGGTGACTCAACCTGTATATGTTAAGGTAGATGCCTGATATGGACATCTTAACGTGCAACAAACCGGATGAAACTCCCGGAATGATCACCTGGACTACCAAGGGGTATCGATCTTCACAGAAGAGGATAGTAAACCCAGCTAAAAACGCAAACGGCGTAGTTAACTAAACACACTAACAGGTGCGAGCCAGATGAGACGGCATAACTTAGCAACACCCAGGAGCAATCCTTGAGGGGTGATTGGATCATTAATGGTTGAATGACATAACGTGATTATAACACAAGAGTTGAAACACTTATTCGGTTTAAACACCGGAGGGAACTCACATAACAGTAGGACCCTAAGTTGCCAAAGAGACAACTTGGAAGGAGTCGTGACGCAACGACCTTGTCAGGGAGTTAATACTACCACTAAACCATGTAAGGTTGTACAGGAAAGTAAATGTGTGGGAACAGCCTACAATGAGCAGAGCTTGAGGCAGTGAGGCTTATAAGCCACAAACAAAAGTGTTATGTAAATTTGATCGATTGCAGAAGTTTAGGTTGTATAAATGAATAGAGTGGAGAACGAACCACTGCATTACAAGTGGGGATACCTCTCGATATTGTGAAGCTGCAGGAGCGGTAGTTGTGTGAGCCAAGTTCAAAAAGTACGATAAGGATGGACCATGTTGTTATTACCCCAGAATGATCTGAATGAGAGTAATACGAAAACAAGTGTTCGTACCAGTTGTGGAGACCAGAAGAGTAATAAGGTCAATAGAAATGTGATGCTAAATATAAAGTGAACAACGTTTGAGGAGCACAAAGACTCAAAAGAAAAAGGTGTATTCAGTGGTCATCCAAACGAATGACGAGCCACGATACGAATGATGAAAGTACATGTGCAGAAGCCAGTATGACGGTGGGTGCCATGCAAGTCAGTGTTATACAAGAAATAAGAATATAGTGCGTAATAAGCGACCGTTGTATAAGTATTGTTAAATGGTAATATGGCAAATAAGCAGGATCATGAGTCAAACTCAGTGGAGATACAACGGTAAGTGATAATAAATGGGATGAGCAATAAGCCATTAGCCAGTATTATGAGATAAGAATCTCAGTGAAACACAGTGTAAATTCCTATTACAATCGCATAAGAGATTTACGCCTCTGCACTCTGTATGACTGAGTGTTTTGGTATTGCACTTGCGCAGTAATGATCGAGTGGGATAGCTAGGATTTGGGGAAATGTTAATCGTGGTGGAAGTAGAAAGAGACTTATAACGCTATAAAGACCGATGCATAGGATATGCATGGTCGTACAAAGGAAAGAGTACATGTACAAAACCAAATGTGGAGGCATGATTAACAACAAGTGACTACAGTAGCATTAAATACCAAATATCGGTATGGAATATACCTTAAGTGTTGGAAATAACCGAGAGAGCACTACACATTAGGTAGTAGCTCAACCTCAGCCGACAGTAAGTTGGAAGAAATTAAGTCAATCATTGTGAAATACATAGTTGTATACACAGTAATTGTCAAAGAAGTGGATAAAAAGTTTGTAACTCACCGAATTCGCTCACGGTAAGAGATACCACGCGTCGGTTGAGAAACCATTATTACCAAGATAAAGGTGATAAATGGAAGTTATATAACACAGTAAGAATAACGAACGGGGCAAGCTAAGCTCTAAAATTATCAGAGTTGCGCAGCAGAGGCCAGTGAACCCATGCTTCAGATACCGAATGTGCATAGTGAATACGAATAAATGGCTAATTATTAATGCCTAGAGGCCTCACAGGCCAGAACCGAAACCGGTTATGAGTTAAATAAACTCCAATGAGAATTCTTGGTTTAGGGACTAAACAGCCAATACGGTTAAGATCCTCTAACCAGAACACGCTGTATAACAGACCGCGTGGCAGATTAAAATACTTCACGACGGTAGAACATTTTAAACCAATGTTCAGCGGTTGATTACGTGGGTGTAATCCCTTTTAAGGGGGGTAGAGCGCAAAACCGTTTAGTGTGTCTTACCATACAAGTATACGTGAACTATGTTGTGCATTAAAATAATTTGTTTGGATGATTGGTGCGTGCGTTACATAAACATACGCATTCATTCATGGTTTAATTGTGGTAATTTTGCACAGGAGATGCGAAATACCATTGTGATAAGTGTGACTACTTAGTTAGTTGTTGTGTGTTAGTACAAGTATTTGGGAGTAGAGAAACTCCCGGGGAACTAAAACCCCAACAGTATGTGTTCGTATAATGCTAAATGTAAAATCGTGTGTTGTATTTTGATAAAATATATGTATATATGTAATATAGTGATTCATGAAAGGGTATGAAACCGACATAGAACCTAGTGAGAATAAGATTCCCTAGGTAACTGGATTAAAGTGAATGCAGATAACTGATAGACGGAGTTCTATCCTTTGGAGATGTAATGATTATGACTAGGTTGACAAAAAAGATAGAAAATTGGAAATGAGTGTATTATTTGATGCTTGAAAATGAAGTGGGAGGTGGAACTTGATTTGCATGTGATCAAGGGAAGCCGAACACAAATTGGGGTGGAAGGATAGTTCAACACTGATGCTGATCACATCAGGGTTGGATGATTCTTGAAGCTCCCTTAAGTGGTCACAATTAACCACGCTAAGAAAGAAAGAAAAGAGCATAAGTTGGACTTGGAGTTGTATGTGTTTTCAAAAGGATTTTGAATCGGTATTTATAAAACGTCGATAGATACTTTACATAATGAAAGTTCTCTTTAACAAAGAATATTTTTGTAGTACTTGCTCACGAGCTGAGGATGTATGAGCCTTTGTCTTTGGACCAGTGACATAAGAAGTATAAATATTAAAAATTGAGTGATTGTTTTGATCTCCCATGGTATCTACGGGATCACAGTGTATATAAAAGATATTTTTGGTTGCTATACATGCTAAGACATGTTGTGTGGTATGTGTAATAAATATTATTTTGACCTTGAGTTCTAAGGTGGTTGAGTTCTGAGATTTGTTATGTTACCCAGACCTATGTGTCTAAATGTTATTATGTTACCCAAACCTGAGAGTCTAAGGGTTGTTATGTAAGTGTGAAGGTTGTTAAGATACCCGGACCATTGAGTCCGAGGTTATCATGTAAGTAAGTTATGTTATGATTATGTATGGATGTGTATGTGTTACCCGGACCGTTAAGTTCGAGGTTGTGATGTGAAGTATGTTTGGTTATGGAAATTTATTTTGAAAGTAATCCCCGTGTTCGAATCCAAACGATGCGTGGGAAATGTGAACTTCGAGGACGAAGTTCTTTTAAGGGGGTAGATTGAAATACCCCAAACCTTGATATGTTGCTTAAACATTAAACTATGGTATATTAAGGCTAAAAAGTGCCTGAGAAACATTAGTGAACCATTTAAACCATAGTAAAAACACAACAAAACACAAAGACACAGTTTGAGCAAAAACATGCTCTAAGCTTGGAGTGAACTTGGTTAGGACCCAAAGAGCCTACCAAGACTTTATAACACTCAATTATGATTTAATAAGGCTAATTAAGTCCTTAGGGAACTTTGGTTGACAATTAAACCAAACAAAACACAAATAAATACCTTAAAGCCAATATGGGCTAAAATGTGCTCTAAGCTTGGGATAAGTTTGGTTAAGACCTAATAAGATTACCAATGCCTTATTTATGTGTTAATGAACATATTAAAGCAATTACTAAAGAAAACCAAGCTTGAAAACAAGTTAAAACACAAAATGTGCTTTAAGGAGTCTTAAAGCACATTTTTGAAAAATTGTCTTGTAAATGGGTTTTGAGTGGCTAAATGTCCATCATTACTCTTTAATTAACATGTGTACTACTTAGTATCACATTTGGAAGTCTAAATCAATGGGAAATCAAAAATTTCACAATTATGTGCCTTAGTTGTGAATAGTGCTCAAATAGTGCTAGTTTTGACTTAAGTCAACATAAGTCCATTATTTGGTCAACAAAGACCATAAATATCTCTAATATGTAAAGGGGGCCGATTTTCAACATGGTGAGTCACCACCATTTACAAGTCAAATAAAGAAAGGAGGAAAAGTAAGTAAAAAGACTATTTACCTTTTTAAACTTAAATATCTTACAAAGTAAACCTCTCACCTCATTATCTTCTTTTCTCCTTGTTCCCACCTTCTTCATCCTCTCCTCCCTTCTTCAAAAACGAGTTTCTACAGCAACCTCTCTTCTCCATCTTCATTTCCTTGTCAAATCCAAGTCCATGCTCCAAATCAAATTCTAAGACCATATTTGTCTTAGTTAGACCAAGCTCTACACTTCTATCTTTTAAAATCTTCCAAAGCTCCATTTCGGTTCCATGGAGATTCACCATTGAAGGAGCTTGAGCTCATGTTTTTATGCCTTGTCATTCTCTTATGTTTCAAGGTAAGGAAAATCATAGAAGGACCAAGTTTCCTTTCATTTTCGTGTATAACCGAAAATTCACCATGTAATGGTGTCTTCTTTTGGTTCTTTCATAGCTTCATTTCAAACTTCAATGGACAAGGAGGAGTCCTCTCTTGTTACTTACTCAGGTTCTCTTTCATTCCCAAGGTAAAACATTCATTGTTGTGTTTTAAGACAATATATATAACCTAGGGTTTGTAAATGAATTTAATCATGAAGCTTGAATGCTCATGACATTGCTTGTATATTGATTAGAAGTTGACAAGCAATCAAAGTCCTTGCCGATTTCAATCAAGGAAACAAGAAAGAAGTTTGAGAGAAAAAGAGGTAAATAAACTATCTCAATGTAGTTTGAATGCCTTATGAAAAACGAGCTTGATTTGCTTAATAAAATACCTAAGGAGCCAATGGCAAAAGAGCTAGTGAATTGTTCTTAAGGGAATTATTAAAAGGCATATGTGATGTTGAGTGTATTTGCAGGTCAAAGGCAATATATATGTGGGAAATTCAGTGTTTAAGGTTTATGCAATTTAAGGGCCTAAGAGCCATGTTATTTAAGGGCCTAAGAGCCATTTAAGGGCCTAAGTGCCAAGCAATTAAGTTTATGCACTATATTATGATGTAGTGTGGTTTAAAGGTTTAATTGTGTGTAAAGAATGTTTCTTGTGGAGATGAGTGTCTTGGATGGTTAAAGGATGGAAAACAATATGTTTGTGTGTATTAAATGATTAATGGTTATTGGTTGTCAAAAGGTGAAAACCTAAGTGTTTGGGTGTGAGAATATACAAGAGGAGCTATGGCAAAATTTAGTTGATAAACAAAGGAGTTTATGTGTAATAATGAGATTTTACGACCTAGAAGGTACTAGGAATGGTTAAGCTTTAAGATGGTGAAAGAATGTGAATTAAGGTGTTCTTAAGTGTTAAGAGGCCTTGAGCATAGTCTTGGAGGATTTAGAAATCAAATGGGTGTTTCAAACACACCAAGGTTATGTTAGGTGAAGTGCTAAGTCTTGTGCAAGTTTTGGTGATCAAAGGAGAAATAATGCCTTTGGAGTAGTGGTAATGGTGGTAAGGAAACATTTTGGGATAGTGATTGTCATAGGTATAAAACACCACTTAGAAACCTAAGGAAAAGCACTACAAGTGTTAGTATTTATAAGAATGGTGTAATGCTTGAGGAAGATCTTTAATGGGTGACTTAAGGCGTTTAATGAAGTCTTAAGGTGTGTTTGAGGTGCCCAAATGAGGTTAGAACATACTAGGGTACATGAGGTGAAGTTTGGAGTCAAATGGGAATTTAGAAACAAAGGTCTGGAGCCGACCGACCTTAGGGACCGGACCTTGCAAGGTCGGTCGAGCTCAGTTTACACTACCGGAAAGAGTTTCTGGAATGGACCGACCTTGGGGACCGGACTTGCAAGGTCGGTTGAGCTTGTATTTTTAGTACAGATTAAGTCTCTAGAATAGACCGACCTTGGGACCGGACTTGCAAGGTCGGTGGTGTCTAAACTTTTGTACGGGAATTGTTTCTGGAATGGACCGACCTTGTGGACCGAACTTGCATGGTCGGTCGGAGTAGAATTTTTGACGGTAATGTGTCCTGGAATGGACCGACCTTGTGTAAGGTCGGTCGGTAGGGTCGGTCGGACCAAAACTTGTAAAAAAAAAACAAACAAGAGTGACTTAAGTAGTAAACCCTAGTGGGTATAACAAGGATAATCAAGTGTGAATTAAGTAAGGAAACATGAGATATAATCATGTAAAAACACTTAGTTATTCAAAAGTCAAATAAGTTAATTAACCGACACTACTAATCATGTTTAGGAACTACGTTTGGCGGGACTCTTATGCAGCAAGGGCCAAGTTATGGTTTTCTTGCAACCTGTGTCCTACCGGATTACACCGGCTTGTATGCCAATGTGTTTTTCTGTGTATTTACCACCTTGTAAGATAAAACATGTAATGAGTTTATAGTAATTCATTTATGTGGCGAGTTCAATTCCGAAACCGTTTAACCTCGAAAGTGTTAAACCTTAGCTAACCAAATCTAGGATCACATAAGAGATCGGTATTCGGATTTAACTACCCAAACCATGGGAACGTTCTAACCACGGCTATGCATGAGTTGGTTGTGTGTTGTTTGTGCGTGTGGGTATGTTTACCTCCCTTGTGTGTTTAACCGATTGTAATACCTTATGGTGTGTGGGTGTAATAGGTTCCATAATGGAGCTCTAACTGTTTACTTATAAGTATATATGTACTAATGGGGGGTGAGGAATCCGGTCGTTCCGGTCGCGCGTTGTTTGGGAGTGGTATCTATCCTTGCTTTACCTTCCTCTCTGTTATGGTTGTTTTTCCTTCTTGGATTACGATCTCCCACTAGCTTACTCCAAAGCTTAACTATTCTGACTTATGATCGGTCTAGGGGGAAACATGTGTTTGTGTGGTGTGTTCGGGTCACTATATCCGATCCATCTTTAAGTTAAGTTACTCGTCCGACTATTAGGACGGTAACGAGTGTTGTATAACTAGCTTAACATGAGGGTGATATCATTCTCTAGGCTCATAAGTGAATTAACTATGTTTGGGTCGGTTCCTAAAGAGAACCGTCCCCGTTATGTTATGTGTTATTGTTATACTGCAATTCTTATTGCGATGATGTGTTATATGTACGTTGAAACGTCAAATATGTTGTTATGTGGAGTATGCGGATCATGGATACGAATCCGGGTTATTATAAGACGAATTTGTGTATAACCCGACTAGTGGGTAAGTGTCGTCTATTAAGGAAATAGCTCCATTAGAGGAGAAACCCTCAAGGGTTAAGGAACAAAATGAGTGAGCTAACGAGTTTTGTTGTGTTGATTGATTTGTTGAACCCCGTTGCTGTGGGTGTGTAGTGTGTTATGTGTTTATAGTTTACATGCATGATTTAAATATAATCAACCGCATGCTTAGACGACAATTAGTTGTGCGTGGCCCGGTAGCATGCGGGCTGCGGGATTACCATACCAGCAAAGGTGCTGAGCCCCTGGGGGCCACCCTTTCTTCACTTTCATATTTCAGGTACGAGGAGCTAGAAGCCGTTTGAGAGTAGGACGGGGTAGTTGTTTGTACATGGGTAGCCATTCAATTTGAGTATGTATTGTAGGTGTAGTAAGACCGAAATTGTTGTCGGCATTAGTTTGTAATTACTCGGTACAGTTGGAATGTAAATGTATAATGAATGTTGGTAATGGAAAGAGAATATAATGTGTAGTTGCTCGGGAATCTGGTCCATCAGACCGATACAATGTATATGTATTAGCCTTGTTAGTCACGTGGGTGGCTAACGGCGTGTAAGAGGGGCTGATTTCAGTAGAGTTTGTTTCTTCCAGACCTCCTGACCAAGACCTTGCGCGGGACTCAGTATCCACTGCTCATCAGGAAAATGGGGATGCAGACGTGCGGCAACAGCAGTTGTAGTGGCTGAAGTCGTTTTTGCACTTGTTTTCTGTTCCAAATCATACAACCCCTTGTATGATTTGAAGGGGGCTATTATTAGGATATATTAGGATGTTTATATTATGCCTTTAGTCCTTAAGTTATTTTAAGGTTGTACATATTAGAATAGTGCCGTTGCTTAACGGGTAGTTTGCTCGCTTTATATTCTGTTTAGTTGTGTTTTTGTTGCTTGGGTTTTCTGTCAAAAGAATTGTACCCCCTGTGAGGGAAAAGAATAATCAAGAAGTCCTTTCACGTTTACTTTCCCTTTCTTTCTCTGTGTAAGGTTGGCCTGGGTTAGGTTTAGGGTTCCACGATTTCTCTGGCAAGATTTCACCACTGGATGCTAATATTCAACTGGAAGTCACTTTTAACAAACTCTAGTAGAAATTCTCATAAATATCTGAACATTAAAAAGAATGTAATTGGACTAGAGCAATAGTGGGGTTTATTCTTATAATTGGGACAGACTCAAATATCACTAGTCTAACACTAGACTCTGTAGTATACAAACTCAAAGTTCCAAAACAAATCATATCGATAAGAAGGACAAATTCTATTGTACAATTCAGTTTAAATTCAAACAGCCAAACAAAAACAGTCGCCGCCATGGCAACCCACCACATCACCAAATTAAGTGCGTACTAAAATTGGATTAGCTAGGCAGGTAGAGACCATTCCTTTGCATTTCAACGCTCTGATTAGTTGGTAAAGTAGTACTCTCAGGCGAAGGCTGTCTCCGCCGCCGCATGATCCACCTGCCAATCTCCACCGCAACCCTAAGAATAACGGGTACAAATGCCACAAGCAGTAAGAACTTGAATGTGGCATAATTTGGGGGACTTATGGCAAAGATAGACGAACAGTAGGTAATGATCATGGACAAGGTAGCCATCCATAATTCAACTGAGAATGGGAATCGGTAGGTGAGGCTAATTATGGTCATAACGGAAGCGGAAAGGGCCATGGTATTGCTGCTAAGAAAGACAATGAACGGAACCTGATGGAGAGCGTAGATTGACTGTCCAGCCACGTGGCCTTTATTGGTATCTTGCCAGACTCCGCCTGGTGGGTTAACCCCTGCTTGGAAAGTGACGGAGGCTATCAGGGCGGCGACAACTAAGACAGTGTTGCGCATCTCACTCGTCTTTTCTTCTGTTTTGTCGTAACGGTACCGCTTGAACCAATTGATGGCTTTGACCATGTCGGAGATTGCTTCAAGCATTGCAGTATCCTTGTTGTACTTGTTGGTTTGGTTAAGGTTGCCGGCGGCGGCAGGGGCGTTTGATTGAGTGGGTGGGGCTGGTGCTGCCATGTTTTTGGGTATGCTTTTCTTCCGGGTGAGTTGTGTTGATCAAAATTAATGTGGCGATGGAATAGATGGGGAGATGGCGGGCGCTGATGCCTTGACCTTGAAGATCGATTTGGGTGTTTACTGTTGTTCGAAAAGAGAGGAAGAATAGAGAGCGAAAAAGGGATTGTCAATTATTGGATGGAATGGGGATGGATGATTGACAAGAACAACAGGTGAGAAGTTCTAGTATATATATTTGGAAAGCCAGTGTAAGTCAAGAGAGGTTACAGTGTCGACCACTGCCTAGCCAAGGCAAATTCTATTGTAACCGGCAAGTGCAGGAGTGCGAGGGGCGACGCACTAAGTCGGGACTTGTGTCTGGCATGGCCAAGATGGTCCGGGTGGTGGTGAGTGCACGGCGTAGCCCACACTAGTGTGTCCCTACTGAAGGTGCCTTGGCACTGGGGTTTCCCCACTAGGGAAGGTGTTCATTCAGTGGAGTGCCCCGCACATCCATGCCTTTGGGCAAAGGGGTGTGAGTATGAGGGAACTCACCGTGGGGCGGTTCAAGACCACCCTTAGTCATGCTTGTGGCACAAGGGTTGGTTCGGTTAGGCTGGTCGGGCACTGGTCCAACGCCGGTCATGAGTGTTGCTTGTTTGGTTGCCTAAATATTGTCCCTTGATGCTTGCTGCGTGTGCTTGCGTGTTATATGTGTGCTATGCATACCGCTGGACTTGGCTTCCAAGCGAAAAATTTTATTTTGAAAAAATGTTCAAGTTTTTGTATTGATTGTTCATATTGATGTAAAAGTTCCATATATTATTGTGAAAGTTGTTCAACTGTATATGATGGTTGTTCAAATTAATTTTGAAGAATGTTCGGGGATGTACATAAACATCGTACAACCGGCTCTATAATAGTCGGACAGTGTAACACCCCATCCAACATTAACATACTTACAACAAACTGCAGCGGAAGAACATCCTCATCACATTACTTAACTTGTTGGTGTTACACGCCGTTAGCCACCCACGTGGCTAACAAGGCTAATACATACACAATGTACCGGTCTGATGGGCTAAATTCCCGAGCAACTATACATTGATATCCCTTTCCATTAACAACAACAATAATATACACCTTATCAACTATACCGAGTATTAATAAACTGGTGCCGACAACAACATCGGTCTTACTACACCTACTGTATACATACACTTAAAAGTTTACCCAGGTACAATGACTACCCGTCCTACTCTCGAACGGCTTCCAGCACTTCGTACCTGAAATAGGAAAAGAAGAGAAAGGGGTGGCCCCAAGGGGCTCAGCACCTTTGCTGGTATGGTAATCCGCAGCCCACATGCTACCGGGCCACGCAACTAATTGTCGTCTTAACATGCGGTTGATTATATTTAAATCATGCATGTAACAATAAACACACATCACATAACATCTCGCCTCAATGGGCTCAACAACGGATAATATATCCTTACTTAATCAGTCACTCTTGGTATTCATCATCCCTAGAGTGTTCCTCCTCTAATGGAGCTACTTCCTTAATAGACGACACATACCCTTAAATCGGGTTATCCTTAAACGTCTCTTATCACAAACTGGAAATCATATCCATGATCCACACACTCCACATTATACAACACACTCCACATTATACAACCTATAACACACACTACATACAACACTTAACAACACTTGGTACGTTTCTACGTACACAACATAATACCGCAATGAATACTGCATCACAACAAGACACATAACAACGGGAATGGTTCGCTTAGGAACCGACCAAACATCACAAACACACTGGTGAGCCTAGTAGAGATGTTGCCAGTCTCATGATAAGCTCGTTATACAATAACACCAACACTCATTACCGTCCTAATAGTTGGACGAGTAACTTAAGTTAAGGCGGTTCGGGTTTGGAGGCCCTAACACACCACACAAACACAGGTTCCCACTAAACCGATCATAAGTCAGAATAGGTAAGCTTTGGAGTAAGCTAATGGGAGATCATAACCCGTGAGGGAAACAACCATAACAAAGAGAAGGGTAAGGCTAGGAAGGATACCCTCTCCAAACAACCGCGACCGGCCAAACCGGATTCCTCACTACTGTTAGTACATACTCACTTCAGATATTAGTTAGAACCCCACTATGGAGCCTATCACATAACAACACATACAGTATTATAACTGGGTTAAAACACAAGGGAGATCCCTACATTCACAAACGCATAACACACCATTAACACGCGCATAGCCGTGGTTAGTACGTCCCATGGTTCGGGTCGTTTACTCCGAATACCGAACTCTCATGTGATCCTAGACTCAGTTAACTAAGGTTAACACTTTCGAGGTTAAATGGTATCGGAGTTGAACACGCCACATATATGAATTACTGTAAACTCATTACATGTTTTATCTTACAACGTGGCAAACATACAGAAAAAACACATTGGCATACAAGCCGGTGTAATCCGGTAGGACGCAGGTTGCAAGAAAACCATACCTGTCACCGGAGTCCACTTTATCCTGTCCATTTATGTTCCTCGAGCAATCCTCGAACAACTGTTAACATCACATGTGTTTTTATTAACATCGGGGTAGCATGTTGTTTATTTAGCGTCTAATGCTTAACTTTCCCCTTAACTTTGTTACATAACTTTACATTTTTAACTTGTTTTACTTTACACTTTGATACAACTTTTCACCCACCTATTCGTCATTTAAACTTACTTAACATGTCCTTAACAATTATAACATCATTACTTAACAATCCCCTCATTACATATCAATTTATAACCTTAACATTTAAATCATCTTACTTAACTTATCTCTCAAGTCCATATATATTTATCTTTCTAACCATCAATACTCTCTTAATGGCATACCACTAATACCACTTAACATTCTTAAAATTAAATTTTTTTTTTTTTTTTTTTTTTTAAGGTCCGACCGACCCACCGACCGACCCACCCCTGGGTAGGTCGGCTGCAGAGATCACTAAGTTCACAGTTTCAGCCCGACCGACCCAGACTGGGGTCGGTCCCCTGGGTAGGTCGGGTGCAGAAACTTCCCATACATTGTCAAACTTTCTCCAAATTTTTCCTCAAGCCTCCTAATGTGTTCTAACATCATTTGGCACATCAAACACACCTTTAGCATGTACTAAACTCTTTAAATCACACACCAAAACCATCTTATCATTCACAAATTCCTTACAAGATTCTTAGCACTTGGAATGTTTCCTCCTTAAGATTCCTAAGTGATATTTCACCTACAATGACCACTATACCAAGGTGTTTCCTCTACACCTTAACATCATCTCTCAAACTTCTTTTCTTACTAACTAAATCTCCTTTTCACATCTTGCCTAAACATCACTTCTTCCTTGTACATCAACATTCCTAAACCTTAAACAAACTTCTCCAAGACTTGAATACATTCTCAAAAACACACATTGAATTCCTAGAACTTCCAAGATAATACCTAAATCCTTGCATCACTCTAAATCACCTTAATACATGTTTTCTTCCCTAGTAAAACATTTGTTCACCTTTAACACTTCCTAGTTCACCAAAACTCATTTAAAACACTAGAACTCCTTATACATTTCCAAATTTTGCCATAGCTTCTTTTGTATATCCTCACATCCAAACACTTAGGTTTTTACCTTATTTCATTCAAGAACACCTAAAATCCATCAAGAACTTCTCACACACAAAACTTCACCAAATTTACACTACATCACAATATAGTGCATAAACTTAAATTGCTTGGCACTTAGGCCCTTAAATAACATGGCTCTTAGGCCCTTAAATTGCATAAACCATAAACACTGAATTTCCCACATAAATATGCCTTTGACCTGCAAATACATACACCAAAACATATGTTCTTTTACTAGTCTCCTTGAGAACACTTTGCTAGGTCACTCACCATTGGCTCCTTAGGTATTTTATCAAGCAAATCAAGCTCATTTTTAAGGCATTTAAACTACATTGAGATAGTTTGTTTACCTCTTTTTCCTCACAAATCTTTCTTGGTTCCTTGTAAACCGGTGGGGTGTTTGGTTGTTTGTCAACTTCTAAACATTATACAAACAACATAATGAGTATTCAAGCATTGTGCTTCACCTCATTGTAAACCCTAGTTACACATATTGCTTTAACACATTAAGGTAATTGTTTTACCTTGGAATTGGAAGAGAACTTGAACAAGTATCAAGAGAGGACTCCTCCTAGTCCTTGGAAGATTCAAATGAAGCTAGAACAAGGCAATATAAGAGCTCCATTAATGGTGAATTTTCGGACACACAAAACATGGAGGAAACATGGATTTTCTTTGAGTTTCCTTACCTTGAAGCAAAGGAGAACAAGAATATGTGAAAAGATGAGCTCAAGCTCCTTCAATGGTGAATCTTCATGGCACCAAAATTGAGTTCTTGGAGATTTGAAAAGAGGGAAGTGTAGAGCTTGACCTAACTAAGACAAATATGGTCTTGGAATTTGATTTGGCCAAGGGAACTAGAAGATACAAGTGGTCAAAGCTTGAAGATGATATATGTGCTGTAGCACAACCGAGAGAGAACAGAAGAGAAGAGAAGAGAAGAAGAAGGGAACCGTGTGAAATGAAGGAGGAAGGGAGAATGAAGATAGAATTTGCTTTTAAGAGATATTTGTAACTTATAAAGCAAATAGTACTTTACTTAAAGTTTAACCTTACTTATTTGATTTCTTTTACATGTTGGTGACTCACACCATGAAAACCGGCCCCCATTTTAATAGAAGGGTGTTTTGGTCTTTGTTGACCAACTTACTCACTTATAACATTATATGTTACAAACTAGTAGTTATAAAAATCACTATTCACCTATAACAAGGCACATAGAAGTGAAATTTTTGATTTCCCACTAATATGGCCACCCAAATGTGATACTATATAGTACACATGTTAATTAAAGAGTAATGATGGACATTTAGCCATTCAAAACTCATTTACAAGACAATTTTTCAAAAACGTGCTTTAAGACTCCTTAAAGCACTTTTGTTTGTTTAACTTGTTTTCAAGCTTGGTTTTCTTTAGTAATGGATTTAATATGTTCATTAACATATAAACAAGGTATAGGTATGACCATTAGGTCTTTTACACATTTATCCCAAGCTTAGAGCACATTTTTGCTCATATTGACTTTAAGGTATTACCTTGTGTTTTGTTTGGTTTCATTGTCTACCAAAGTTTCTTAAGGACTTATTTAGCCTTATTACATCATAATTAAATGTTATCAAGTCTTGGTAGGCTCTTTGGGTCCTAACCAAGTTCACTCATAGCTTAGAGCATGTTTTTGCTCAAACTGTGTCTTAATGCTTTATTGCATCTATTGTGGTTTAAATTGTTCACTGATGTTACTAAGGCACTTTTTAGCCTTCACATACCATAATTTGATATTTAAACCACATATCAAGGTTTGGGGTATTTCAATCTACCCCCCTTAAAAGAACTTCGTCCTCGAAGTTCACACTTTCCACACATCATTAGATTTGAACACGGAATCACTTGGAAATAAACTTCCTTAACCAAACACACTTTACATCACAACCTCGGACTTGATGGTCCGGGCAACACATTCACATCCACACATAACATAACATATCCAAATGATAACCTCGGACTCTATGGTCCGGGTATCTTAACAACACTTACACATACATAACAACCCCTTTGACTCACTGGTCTTGGGTAACATAACCACATTTGGACACATAGGTCCTGGTAACATAACAGTCTTTAGACACTAGGTCTATGTGACACCACACATTTAGACTCATAGGCCTTGATAGTATACACTTTAAGAAATCCAAGTCAAAACAACATTCATTACACATACCACACAACATGTCAGAGCATGTATAGCAATCAAAAATATCCTTGATATACACTGTGATCCCGCAGAACACGGTCGCGATGGACACCTTCCGTCCCCGTGCCTTTAGGAGATTAAAACAATCACATAAGTTTAAAATTTCCTTGTGAGGTTAAGTAAGAAGACTTTATTACGTAAAGTATCCATCAACGTTTTATAAATACCAATTTAAAATCCTTTTGAAAACACACACAACTCCAAGTCCAACTTAAGCTCTTTGCTTCTTTCCTTAGCGTGGTTATTTGTGGCCACTTATAGGGAGTTTCAAGAGTCATCCAACCCTGATGTGATCAGCATCAGTGTTGAACTATCCTTCCACCCCAATTTGTGTTCGGCTTCCCTTGATCACATGCAAATCAAGTTCCACCTCCCACTTCATTTTCAAGCATCAAGTAAGTCACTCATTTCCAATTTTCTATCTTTTGAATCATTCTAGTCATGATCACAACATCTCCAAAGGATAGAACTCCGTCTATCAGTTACCTCCATTCACTTTTAATCCTGTTGCCTAGGGAATCTTATTCTCACTAGGTTCTATGTCGGTATCATACCCTTTCATGCATCACTAACAAATATACATATATATATATACATATATTTTATCAAAATACAACACACCTGATTTTACATTTATACACTGTCGGGGCTTTTATTCCCCCGGGAGTTTCTCTACTCCCCACACTTGTACAATCACACACAACTGTTAACAAACACACACACTTATCACAATGGTATTCGCATCTTCTGTGCGCAATTACCACAATTAAACCATGTGAATGATGTTTACGTAACACACACACCAATCATCAAAACAAACAATAATTTGTGCTATGCACAATATGAATCACATACACTACGTACACTTGTACGGTAATATACACAAGTGTTTTGCGCTCTACCCCCCTTAAAAGGGATTACGCCCACGTAATCAATCACTAAACATTGCTTAAATGCTCTGCCGTCGGTGAAGTGTTTTAACTTCCACGCGGTCTATTACACAACGGATTCTGATTAGAGGATCTCAACCATATTGGCGGTTTAGTCCGTAACCAAGAATTCGCATTGGAGTTATAACTCATAACCGGTTTCGGTCCTGGCCTGTGAGGCTTTTAGGCGTTAATAATTAGCCATTCACTCATGTTCATTATTTACGTTGTACATTTGAATCACTGGTTCACTAGTTTCTGCTGCGAAACTTTAATAACTGTAGAGCTTAATTACTCCCTTTTGTTATTCTTACTGTATTGTACATCCCCAATTGTCACCTTCATCTTGGTAACAATGGTTTCTCAACCGACGCACGGTATCTTTTACCCTGAGCGGATTCGGTGAGTTTCACAATTTTCATAACAATTTACTGTGTATACCACTATGTATTTCACAATGACCGACTTGTTCCCTTGCGGCTTATTGTCGGTTGAGATTGAGCTACTACCTAGTGTGTAGTGCTCTCTCAGTTATTTCCAATATTTGGGGTATATTCCATACCGATATTTGGTAGTTAGTGCTACTGTAGTCACTTACTGTTAATCATTTTTCCACGTTTGGTTTTGTACAAGTGCTTTTTATTGATGTGGCCTTGCATTTCCTATGCATCGGCCTTTATAACATTTTGTCCACAATCAACATGTTTCCAATTCCTAGCTATCTCATTCGATCATTACTGCGCAAGTGCAATACCAAAACACTCAGTCATACAGAGTGCAGAGGCGTAAACTCTTGACAGTAAATCCCTTATGCGATTCGCCATGGAAGTCACACTGTCTTTCACTGAGACTCTTATCTCGTAACTGGTTCGACCTACCATATTATCATTCAACAACACTTATACAACGGTCGCTTACTGCGCGCCGTGCTCTCACTTACTGTATCACACTAACTCACATAGTATTTACTGTCACATTAACTTCCACACATAAATTTACATTATTCATATTATGGTTCATCCCTCATTTGGATGACCACCGAATGCTCCTCGAGCATCGATCATTCGAGTCATAAGCCGGCATTATCCAGCCAGGTGCTTCACTTTATACACATACTACTAAGCTAATTTCTCTTTCAATAACAACGTGGTCAATCCTTAACATATTTCTTGAACTTGATCCACATAACTACCGCTCCTGCGGTGTCACAATGTCGAGAGGTATCCCCACTCTTAATGCAGTGGTTCGTTTACCACTCTATCCACTTATACAACATAAACTTCTGCAATCGGTCTAATTTATATAACATATCTTGCTTATGGCTTATAAGCCTTATTTGCCTTGAGCTGAGCTCATTTTAGGCTGTCCACACACATGTACTTCTCTGTATTACATTACATGGTCGTTGCATCACGTTTCCTTTCATGGGATGCCCCTTAGGTTTGTCAGTCCGTCTCCTGACAACTTATGTCTAAACTGGGTGTTAGTTTCAACCCTTGTGTTTCTGTCATGTCATTTTGTTCGACAATTGTTGATGTGAACACCCTTCAAGGATTGCTCCTGGGTGTTGTTAAGTTATGCCTTTACATTTGGCTCACACTTATTGGTACACTCCGTTAGCTACGCCTTTCGCGTTCTTTACTGGTTATTATCTTCTTTTGTGAAGATTAACATTTCCTGGTAGTGTAGGTACTTATTCTGGGAATTTCATCCCGTTCATTGCACATTAATGTGTCCACTTTAGGCATCTGCTTGCCATGTACAGGCTGGGTCACCATTCCAGCTAACATGCTTATCCGTAAGGATCCTTAAGACGTACAAGATGTCTTTATATTGCAGTTAGTGCACTTCGCACCTCCTGACTCTTAAAATGTTTCCTTGAAAGGAGTTCACTAATGCTTTTAGTCTTGCTAACTTAACTGAATTCTTTAACCTCAACTATTCCTTGTAATCCTTAGCTCTGGTTTGATTTATACTGCTGACCGTAGACGGAGTCGACTACTCCCCGTGTTTCGGACTCTACTCGTATACATATATGGGGTATCTTTTTGATACATTGCTACTTACCCAACTAACCCATAAGTAGGTCTGTCAGGCCCACATGCTCCTATCGGAGTGCGGTCGTCCCACAACACAGTTGGTACACTTGTAGTGTCCGTCACACGCCTAGGTGAAGTATTCTGTTGTCAACTCCCTTATATTGTCCCGTGACAATATTCATTCCCTGCTTCCCGAACTTAATCGAGGGAAAGTTTATCCATTGCTGTATCTTATCAACTGCTCTTGGTTTTACTGGTTTGGTTTTAAAGAAGGTTGGAAAGAAGTGTTGGTTTGAAAGAAAATCTGGTTTGAAAGAAAAGGGTTTGTGAAAATCTGGGTTGAAAGAAAAATTTTCATGGTTTCACAACATCTTCTTACCTTAACCAAGTCTAGCTTCTTGCTGACTGGTGTACTTACAATTACAGAGGTTAGGCTAACAGGCCCTTCCACTGTTATGACAATCACATTTAACTTTATTGTACTTTTCCAAGTACTTCGTAGTGGTTATAAATTTCCCGAACAGCCCTATTATAGCAGCACTTGTTATGGCAAGTGCGCCATGCTAACTGGCTATCAGTTTAACACATACCGGTTGTGGTATTGTTTGACACATATTGTCATCAGTGGCCTTGTTGGCCCACACTGATCTTACTGTCTTGATAATAACTTCTCTAGGCAACTTCTCACTGTTTTCACATGATAATCAGTAGCTAGGGTGTTTCCCTTTCTGGGAGACCCCGTTCTCATAGTATTGTATTCACTTTGTAGTCCGTTCCACGTATTTGGGCACTACGTTGTAGTTCCCTGACGGTTGGTACCGTTGGTGTTCATTTATCAACTGTGGTTCCGTAGACACTCGTCTCGGGTTTCTTTAATCCACTTCTTGCCTGTTGCACGGTTGGTGCGTTGCAAGCTGGTTATTCTCGACTGCTCTGCATGTCGACCCAGGTTGCCGGAAATTCTATTCTCCAATACACAAGATCCTTCATTCATTGCTATGAAATGCGGTTAACATTATTCAGATGGAGACCGTCTCCGGGATTCCCAGTTTTCGGGATCTACCGTATGACAGGTTCACCGTACCCTAAGGGTATTTAATAACAGCCAGATCGGGTATCCCCGAGTAAGAGAGGACTTTCATCTCTCTGGCGTTGATTCCCAAGTTATATACAGGGATTGTGGAGGGTGGGATGGATATTGTAGGTTTCCAGTAGCCACTGGTAGTTCCTAACTAGCGTATCTCTCACGCTATCACTCAACCCTTAACCCAAAGTACTAAAATCCTAACTCGGTACTTCCTAAGCTCGGTAATTCAGTCATCAGAGCGATACTTCGCTCTGATACCACTTTTTGTAACACCCCATCCAACATTAACATACTTACAACAAACTGCAGCGGAAGAAATCCTCATCACATTACTTAACTTGTTGGTGTTACACGCCGTTAGCCACCCACGTGGCTAACAAGGCTAATACATACACAATGTACCGGTCTGATGGGCTAAATTCCCGAGCAACTATACATTGATATCCCTTTCCATTAACAACAACAATAATATACACCTTATCAACTATACCGAGTATTAATAAACTGGTGCCGACAACACCATCGGTCTTACTACACCTACTGTATACATACACTTAAAAGTTTACCCAGGTACAATGACTACCCGTCCTACTCTCGAACGGCTTCCAGCACTTCGTACCTGAAATAGGAAAAAGAGAGAAAGGGGTGGCCCCAAGGGGCTCAGCACCTTTGCTGGTATGGTAATCCCGCAGCCCACATGCTACCGGGCCACGCACAACTAATTGTCGTCTTAACATGCGGTTGATTATATTTAAATCATGCATGTAACAATAAACACACATCACATAACATCTCGCCTCAATGGGCTCAACAACGGATAATATATCCTTACTTAATCAGTCACTCTTGGTATTCATCATCCCTAGAGTGTTCCTCCTCTAATGGAGCTACTTCCTTAATAGACGACACATACCCTTAAATCGGGTTATCCTTAAACGTCTCTTATCACAAACTGGAAATCATATCCATGATCCACACACTCCACATTATACAACACACTCCACATTATACAACCTATAACACACACTACATACAACATTTAACAACACTTGGTACGTTTCTACGTACACAACATAATACCGCAATGAATACTGCATCACAACAAAACACATAACACAACGGGAATGGTTCGCTTAGGAACCGACCCAAACATCACAAACACACTGGTGAGCCTAGAGAATGTTGCCAGTCTCATGATAAGCTCGTTATACAATAACACCAACACTCATTACCGTCCTAATAGTTGGACGAGTAACTTAAGTTAAGGCGGTTCGGGTTTGGAGGCCCTAACACACCACACAAACACAGGTTCCCACTAAACCGATCATAAGTCAGAATAGGTAAGCTTTGGAGTAAGCTAATGGGAGATCATAACCCGTGAGGGAAACAACCATAACAAAGAGAAGGGTAAGGCTAGGAAGGATACCCTCTCCCAAACAACGCGCGACCGGCCAAACCGGATTCCTCACTACTGTTAGTACATACTCACTTCAGATATTAGTTAGAACCCCACTATGGAGCCTATCACATAACAACACATACAGTATTATAACTGGGTTAAACACACAAGGGAGATCCCTACATTCACAAACACATAACACACCATTAACACGCGCATAGCCGTGGTTAGTACGTCCCATGGTTCGGGTCGTTTACTCCGAATACCGAACTCTCATGTGATCCTAGACTCAGTTAACTAAGGTTAACACTTTCGAGGTTAAATGGTATCGGAGTTGAACACGCCACATATATGAATTACTGTAAACTCATTACATGTTTTATCTTACAACGTGGCAAACATACAGAAAAACACATTGGCATACAAGCCGGTGTAATCCGGTAGGACGCAGGTTGCAAGAAAACCATACCTGTCACCGGAGTCCACTTTATCCTGTCCATTTATGTTCCTCGAGCAATCCTCGAACAACTGTTAACATCACATGTGTTTTTATTAACATCGGGGTAGCATGTTGTTTATTTAGCGTCTAAAGCTTAACTTTCCCCGTTAACTTTGTTACATAACTTTACATTTTTAACTTGTTTTACTTTTACACTTTGATACAACTTTTCACCCACCTATTCGTCATTTAAACTTACTTAACATGTCCTTAACAATCTTATAACATCATTACTTAACAATCCCCTCATTACATATCAATTTATAACCTTAACATTTAAATCACCTTACTTAACTTAATCTCTCAAGTCCATATATATTTATCTTTCTAACCATCAATACTCTCTTAATGGCATACCACTAATACCACTTAACATTCTTAAAATTAAATTTTTTTTTTTTTTTTTTTTTTTTTTTAAGGTCCGACCGACCCACCGACCGACCCACCCCTGGGTAGGTCGGCTGCAGAGATCACCTAAGTTCACAGTTTCAGCCCGACCGACCCAGACTGGGGTCGGTCCCCTGGGTAGGTCGGGTGCAGAAACTTCCCATACATTGTCAAACTTTCTCCAAATTTTTCCTCAAGCCTCCTAATGTGTTCTAACATCATTTGGCACATCAAACACACCTTTAGCCATGTACTAAACTCTTTAAATCACACACCAAAACCATCTTATCATTCACAAATTCCTTACAAGATTCTTAGCACTTGGAATGTTTCCTCCTTAAGATTCCTAAGTGATATTTCACCTACAATGACCACTATACCAAGGTGTTTCCTCTACACCTTAACATCATCTCTCAAACTTCTTTTCTTACTAACTAAATCTCCTTTTCACATCTTGCCTAAACATCACTTCTTCCTTGTACATCAACATTCCTAAACCTTAAACAAACTTCTCCAAGACTTGAATACATTCTCAAAAACACACATTGAATTCCTAGAACTTCCAAGATAATACCTAAATCCTTGCATCACTCTAAATCACCTTAATACATGTTTTCTTCCCTAGTAAAACATTTGTTCACCTTTAACACTTCCTAGTTCACCAAAACTCATTTAAAACACCTAGAACTCCTTATACATTTTCCAAATTTTGCCATAGCTTCTCTTGTATATCCTCACATCCAAACACTTAGGTTTTTACCTTATTTCATTCAAGAACACCTAAAATCCATCAAGAACTTCCTCACACACAAAACTTCACCAAATTTACACTACATCACAATATAGTGCATAAACTTAAATTGCTTGGCACTTAGGCCCTTAAATAACATGGCTCTTAGGCCCTTAAATTGCATAAACCATAAACACTGAATTTCCCACATAAATATGCCTTTGACCTGCAAATACATACACCAAAACATATGTTCTTTTACTAGTCTCCTTGAGAACACTTTGCTAGGTCACTCACCATTGGCTCCTTAGGTATTTTATCAAGCAAATCAAGCTCATTTTCCTAAGGCATTTAAACTACATTGAGATAGTTTGTTTACCTCTTTTTCCTCACAAATTCTTTCTTGGTTCCTTGTAAACCGGTGGGGTGTTTGGTTGTTTGTCAACTTCTAAACATTATACAAACAACATAATGAGTATTCAAGCATTGTGCTTCACCTCATTGTAAACCCTAGTTACACATATTGCTTTAACACATTAAGGTAATTGTTTTACCTTGGAATTGGAAGAGAACTTGAACAAGTATCAAGAGAGGACTCCTCCTAGTCCTTGGAAGATTCAAATGAAGCTAGAACAAGGCAATATAAGAGCTCCATTAATGGTGAATTTTCGGACAACAACAAAACATGGAGGAAACATGGATTTTCTTTGAGTTTCCTTACCTTGAAGCAAAGGAGAACAAGAATATGTGAAAAGATGAGCTCAAGCTCCTTCAATGGTGAATCTTCATGGCACCAAAATTGAGTTCTTGGAGATTTGAAAAGAGGGAAGTGTAGAGCTTGACCTAACTAAGACAAATATGGTCTTGGAATTTGATTTGGCCAAGGGAACTAGAAGATACAAGTGGTCAAAGCTTGAAGATGATATATGTGCTGTAGCACAACCGAGAGAGAACAGAAGAGAAGAGAAGAGAAGAAGAAGGGAACCGTGTGAAATGAAGGAGGAAGGGAGAATGAAGATAGAATTTGCTTTTAAGAGATATTTGTAACTTATAAAGCAAATAGTACTTTACTTAAAGTTTAACCTTACTTATTTGATTTCTTTTACATGTTGGTGACTCACACCATGAAAAACCGGCCCCCATTTTAATAGAAGGGTGTTTTGGTCTTTGTTGACCAACTTACTCACTTATAACATTATATGTTACAAACTAGTTATAAAAATCACTATTCACCTATAACAAGGCACATAGAAGTGAAATTTTTGATTTCCCACTAATATGGCCACCCAAATGTGATACTATATAGTACACATGTTAATTAAAGAGTAATGATGGACATTTAGCCATTCAAAACTCATTTACAAGACAATTTTTCAAAAACGTGCTTTAAGACTCCTTAAAGCACATTTTGTGTTTTAACTTGTTTTCAAGCTTGGTTTTCTTTAGTAATGGATTTAATATTTCATTAACATATAAACAAGGTATAGGTATGACCATTAGGTCTTTTACACATTTATCCCAAGCTTAGAGCACATTTTTGCTCATATTGACTTTAAGGTATTACCTTGTGTTTTGTTTGGTTTCATTGTCTACCAAAGTTTCTTAAGGACTTATTTAGCCTTATTACATCATAATTAAATGTTATCAAGTCTTGGTAGGCTCTTTGGGTCCTAACCAAGTTCACTCATAGCTTAGAGCATGTTTTTGCTCAAACTGTGTCTTAATGCTTTATTGCCTCTATTGTGGTTTAAATTGTTCACTGATGTTACTAAGGCACTTTTTAGCCTTCACATACCATAATTTGATATTTAAACACACATATCAAGGTTTGGGGTATTTCAGACAGCGTCAAAAAGAGCATTGTTTTAAGTAATTAAATGTTTAGAAAAAAAATAACAAGTTTAATCCAAACTTTTAGTACAATTTTACTAACCAAGTGTGAAGCTTAGTTTTAGCAAAAAATAAACTATAAGTTTTCTTGAATCCAGATCTTGGAGGTTTCTTGCAGTAGTTGAACTTATCAATCCTCAAAATCAATCTTTAATTATAACCCAAGATACTTAAGGAGGTTTTGTATTTAAAAAAGACCGTGAGTATTTGATGCGATTCTGATTAGATATTAAAATCATGTCGTCAGTGTGAGATTTAATATTGGTACTTTGTTAAGTCAAATAAAAAAAACCGCCTAACTTTTATGTTGATTAGTGTTATGAGCCTAGACTGGCAATTCGGATCACTCGGTTCGGTTTGGTTCGGTTCGGGTCGGGTCAATTTGTAAATATTTACTATTCGGTTTGGTTCGGATCGGATCAGGTTCAATGGTTTAAATTTGATTCGGGTTATTTCGGTTTGGTTGAGTTCGGGTTTGGGTGCTTTCGGTTCGGGTTAGCCTTTGAGTCATTCAGTTTTTTCGGGTTATAGGTCAAATTCGGGTGACTTATCCGGGTTTAATTGATAAAAATTTTAAAGTACGAATTTTAAGCAACCTTCGTAACTTGCATTGATTTTCATATGCGGCTCCAAATTATTTTAATATAGTGTTACTGTTGATCAAGACTTCTATTGTGTATAGGTTGGATAAAATCAAACTGGATGACAAATTTTGTAAATGAATTTAAACTATTAATTGTATAGACTAAGTACAAATTAAGCTTTTGTGAATTAGTGGTCAATATTTGACAATCGATGTCCAGTTTACCCCTCCCACGCTCGACGTCATGCCTCTCATCATCCCACGCCCGTCACACCCTGAGCTCATCACCTTGCACAAGCGTCACGCATATACACCCATCCATCACCGCCTCGCACAAGCGTCACAACCCCACGCCCATCCATCAACATTCAAACCATTCCTAAGTCCTAAATATAAAGAAACCTAGGTTTATAAAATATAGAGTAATTTAAAATAGTAATGATACACATTACATTGTCTTATACAACATTTTAGGTTAAGTTGTTAAGGTAGATGGAATAAGGTGGGGATTATTCATCCTCCAAACCTTATTCATCCTCCAAAATGCTAGTCTATCTCACGATTCACAATAATCTACCATTTGGAATATTTATTTTCCTCATTTTATTGCATAATTTTCTTAAGGTATATACACATTAATCTTGAATAGTATATGTCTTAACTAAAAAGTTTAGGTTTTATAATTAAACTTCAACAACATTTTAACCATTCCCAAGTCTCATGTCCTAAACATAAAAAAATTCCTAATTTTATTAAATCAAAATTAGTTATAGTATTATAAAATATAAGATACACATTAATTGTATTATAAACGTTTTAAAGCAAAACATTTATAGTTTGTAGCAAAACATCCATGTGTGGGAAGAGTAACAACACAGTTTATGAATGTTTATTACGACAAGGCTTGAGATGCTTGAAGATGTATATATATACATCATGTCTTTTTGGTTTAAAGATTATTTTTACAGTTGGAACAACTATAGTAGATTTAGATTTAGCAAAACATTCGGGTGAATTCAGTTCGGGTTGATTCGGTTCGGGTGGATTCGGTTATACCAAATTTCGGTTTGATTCGGTTTTGGTTTGGTTCGGTTCGGATTTTCGGGTCACGCTATTCGATTTAAATTCGGGTTTGGATCGGATTGGATCGGTTCGGTTTTTCTGGTTCGGGTCACCTTTGCCAGCTCTATATGTGCCTATTTATCTATTTATAAATCAGTCCGGTGTGACGTATGTAACAAAAATTGAGTTATCTCCTCCATCTATCTCACTTTCGTCCAAATTTTTAGCTTAATTTGGCTTCTACTCTGTTAATAGTCACCCCTTTAATTCGGTCAGGGAAGAGTGTAATCATGAATGTTCCTTTGTTTCATATGCCAAAAAAATGAAAGTTCCTTTGTTTCATATGCCAAAAAAATGAAAGTTCCTTTGTTTCTCTTTATTTTAACCTATTCACATTTACTGCTTTTTAGAAAAATCTTGGGGTTGCTATTCGCAGTACAAAATTACTAATCATCGTAGTACAAATTTTTTTAAAATCATATTGACATTGTAAACATGTAATGATGTGTCCCTGTTTTTATTTTTAAAAAATGATATCTGAAAGTAAATTTACCCAAGAAGTTTATAGTTGATTAGTATCAAATTTTACTAGTTACTTTTTTGTTGTAATCATATAATCATTTTAGTGTATCAACATAAACATATAAAAGTAAAAAAAATATAACACAAAACAATATTTTGTATGTATGAAAAATACATTATTCATCATGTAAGGTTTAAAATACACCATACAACAACAATAATACAGTACAAAATAATAATGATTTTTTATCGATTTTGAAGTTTGTAATCTAATTCACCACTTATTAGTTAATGAATAATAATATCAATTTTAATTAATTATAATATCAAAATTAATGAATCATATTATCATTTTAGTGTATTGTCATACACATGTAAAAACATATATTTTTTTTAAATTATCAAAACATATCAATGACTAATCTTTTTTAAAGAACTTGATTGAAATAAATAGTGATAATTTATATATTAAAAGTTACAATCATTATAAAATTAATATATAAAAAATAACTTAATAAACAAAATAGTCCGACCAACAATTAAATGGAACTGCCCAATTACGTGTCTCGTGCAGGAGGGCGGCGCAATTGAATTTGCGTTGGTCGAGTTATTAAAGATTCCAAATATTGGAAAATGATTAGCAGGCTAGAGTGAAAACGTTTATTCTTCGTGTTTTGGTCGAGTTATTAAAGATTCCAAATATCGTTTTCTTGGAAAATGATTAGCAAGCTACAGTGAAACCGCCACAACTACAAATCTACAATGGTTATTTTCTATTGGTCGATCACACCACGACTTCCACATCCGCAAGAATTATGTGTGACGCTGATTATTCAACAAAGACAGCGTTCATTGTTCATCCCACAATCCGGAAAGATCAACAATTAGCAACTTTGGGAATTGACGTACCGGCCGCCTGCCGAGTGAAATTCCACATTATGTATCTTAAATCATTTTTAAAAAACAAACAAAACAAAACAAAACTAAATTGTCTGACATCCACAATGGTGTGGATTCACCCATAGTGGTAAAAAAAGAAAAAAGAAAATGATGAGGTGGAGGAGAGAAGATGTGAGAGGGTTGCTTAATTAAGAACCTGGAGAGAGAAGGTTCTTGCTGACACATGGAGAGAATGTGAGAGAAGAGATTATAATAATATTTTAGTTAAGAACCCCTCTCACATCTTCTCTCCTCCACCTCATCATTTTCTTTTTTCTTTTTTAACACTATGGGTGGAATCCACACCATTGTGGATGCCCTTACTAGCAACAAATGACGGAAACATGTCATTTTCAAGCTTCTTTCCATTTCTATCTAAGAATTGCTTAACATGGGCGCAGATCTAGGGATAGCAATGGGTGACGGGTATCCGTTTCACCCGACCATCCGATCCGTTAAAACGGGTGAAAAACCCAAAATAAACAATTGAAAAATGGGTGTCGGGTGAAACGCGGTCACCCGACCCGTTCACCCGACCCGTCACCCGTATGTACTTATATTAAATAAAAAATATACTTATCTCATATTTGTTGAGATAATTTAGAAATATTTTGGCTAATACTCCATATTTTAATTATGTTATTGATATTAGATGATGTGGTACATATTATTGAACAAATATGAATGATTTTAAAAAATTTAAGCTTATATAAAGTGTTAAAAGCAAAAAAAATTGCTAAAAAAAATATATAAACGGGTGACGGGTGAGACAGGTGACGGATGACGGATGATGAAGTTGCGGGTGATGGGTCGGGTCGGGTGATGCGGGTTAAAAACGGGTGACGGGTCGAGTGGAGCATCACCCGACTCGAACCCGACCCGTTGTCATCCCTACGCAGATCCTCACATGGATCCATTGTTTCGGTCATGGGATGCAATTTTAGCCATTCATATATTTTTGGGAAATTTTATGATATGTCACTTTATTTTTTGGCTAATTCATGAAATGCCACTAAAAAAAAGAAAGTCACGAAATGTCATTATATTTTCTGAAAAGTCCATAAAATGCCACTATAGATAGAAAAAAAGACAAAAATACCCCTACTTGTTAACAAAGTACTTTTAATGTTCACAATATGCCCCTAACTGTTAAAAATTAACAAAAAAATAACAAAAAAATCAAATAAAATAAATTAAAAAAAGTAAAAAATAAAAAAATAAAATAAATTGAAAAAATGAAAATATCATTAAATTTTTAAAAAAATATTCCATTTTTTAAAATTTATTCAATAATGTTGAGTTCTAAAAAAATAATTTATACCAATTTTTCTACCGATTTATACCAATTAAGTACCTTAATATATAGCAAATAAGTATTATAATTTTTGCCTTACATGTTTTAATTATTATTTTCTATCAATTTTAATTTATTTCTTCAAAATAAATTATTATATTCGGAAATTTTAGTTTTTAAAAATTAATCAGCAATATAAATTTTTGCCTTACATCTTTTATCATCTTTTACTATTAAGCAAAAACTCAATGGTATTTGTTGAAAATTCCCTTTTTTTATATTGCTGTTAAAATTTAAAAACTAAAATTCTAAACATAATAATTTATTTGAGATAGAGCGTGTAACACCCTGGATTTTGCCTCATTATAAAGTATAAAACAATACGAATCCAACGCCGCAGACGGGGATTAAAACGGATGTCAAACGAGTCTTAAAATTGAGATACAAGGTCTGTCCTAACATTAGTCCGAACATGTAAGTTCGGACAGGTGCCGAGACTTACAGTTCAGACCCGTCCTCGCATGCTGTCCGAACATGTAAGTTCGGACAGATGTTCGGACACACTAATTCTGTGAAAAACAAAATACTCTCGGGGCCTGTCCGAACATGGATGTCCGGACGGACGTTCAGACAGGTCCAAATTTATGAAAACCAAAATGAAACAAGATTAGAAGGGTACAAGATGACCACAATATTAATGCCAATGGAAAGTGAATGTTTAACATAAAAACACAGCGGAAAACACTTTCAAATCCAGAGTGCTACCGCCACACTCAACCCATGAGTGCTCAGGCTAATCCTTAAACAATTCATCAGAAATAAACATCACAATTTAAATATTGTATCTCAGCAACAATCAATCATCTCTAGAACTATGTGGTAGCGCGTTCCCAAACCCCAAACTTCAGCAGCCATAACCTGCGATCAGAAAACAATAGACAAAACACGAGGGGATCACGCAAATCAGAAAAACTGAGTAAATCCTACCTCATTGTGTAAAATACATTTTGAAGTTCATTTTATCATTTGTCAATCAGACGAGGGGGAGAGTTGACCAATTGAATAACTTTTCCAGAAACCACAATAAACAATCAATTAGTAGGGAGCTTTCAACAGGAGTCAACCATAATTCCAAACACGGGGTCACCTATCGTCAAACAATAATTCTAGGACAGTCACCTATGGGACCGTCAAACAACCACCTCACCATAAGTCCTTAAGTGTGCACACCCCTTATGAAACAGCAGTAACATAGAGTAGATCAGAGGGCTTAACTGCAACAATGTGTGCTGCGCAAATAATAATAATGGGGAGCACCTGTCGGCTCCCAAACAGAGGAATGCATCCTGCGAAAGACTCCCAAAAATCCACAACTGAAGTACCACAACACAATCCAATTCTTCCAATTCCAAAACGTGGGAAACAATCCCAATTTCTAAACACCAACTGAGAATCCATTAAAACACGGCCAAAGCTTTTTTTCTCCAAATTGCAAAACATCAGTCAAATAGACATGAGCATAGAAATTTACCTGATTAGACAAACAACTTCAAGAGATCAACTCTACAGGACTACTGGTAACACCCGTCGACGAAATCGGAGTCTAAATATATATAATCAACAATTAGAGTCTACCAAACACAACCGAATAATTTAATCGACTATCTAGGTAGAATACTTTACCCAACGTAATTCTAACTGGCACCAGGGAGGCGATCTGACAGCAGCAGGATAAGGAACGTGAATTTACAAGGGTTCAAAGGTGAAGAAGCGAGAAGATTTTAGTGGAAGTAAGAACGTAGAAGAGTTGTATGAATTTTGAGAGTTTGGAAGAGCGTAATGGCAATACGGTGAGGATGAAGAGAAGTGAAGAAAGTCGAGGTTTTAAATAGAAGTAATTTACTAAACAAAGAGACATGTTATTAAATTAATAAATAATAATCTATTTTAAAGAAAAGAAAGTTATTAAATAATTTTAAGAAGGGTTCTAGTAACTAGTATTACAGATATTTGAAAAAAAAAATCATTAACGATAAGAAAAGCTAGTAGAAGAATCGAGATTGTTAACAATATCAACTTAGAAATAAAAAAATTTAATAAATCTACAATTAAAAATAATAGGAGGAAGTGGTTTAACCGTTGTAACAAGATAAGGATGAGAGTATAATATCTAGGAAAATAATTAATAAACATTTATTTAATATAGGGAAGAGATTGAAATAAATAAGGATAGAGTGAAACAAATCAGTAATCCTAGCAAGAGGAAAATAATTACGTTAAAGAAGGATCTAGAATATTAGTAATATAATATTAAGAGAAGAATAAAGGATTAATATCTTACTAAGAGAAAGTAAAATTGAATTCGAACTCTAGGAAGTTAAGATTAATCAATTTGAAAAAGAAATAATAGGATTGTATTCTGGGAACTTAAATAACGTTGTAACATCTAAGAAGGATGAAGTAGTATTTAAATGATAATAATATTAATAATAGGAATATGATTAGTAAGGGCAAGGCTATGCGGATAATTGTAAACATTTAGGAAGAGGAAAGAATTTAATATAAGAGTATCGTTTAACTTCCTGGGCCACTATAATACTAACTTCGGACTTATTCATTCTTAAAAAGAATTATATTATTCTTAACATGAAAATTTGTGGGTATTTCATCTCATCCCCCTTAAAAGAAAGCTTCACCCCCGAAGCTGAATCTAATCTAAAGCACATCAGTCGAAAGACAAAGGACTGCTTGGTCCTCATCCCCTTGGACAATCATTCCAATACATAATTCAAAAATTCAAGCCTAATTAAATGGTTCACCACATAGATAGAACTCTAAAATTTTAAGGCAAACCAACACATAGGACCAAAGTCCAAACCAATTCAATCATTCAATAATCATCACATCACACTAATAACGTTAATTCAATACCAGTTCACATCCTACTAATCCAACAATTACCATGCCATTTTCCATTTTAAGTCCTCCTATAGTATACCACTTACTATATATCATGTCTTCCAAGAAGTCAGGATCAACACCTTAACATTCATGAATCAAGATTCCAATCTTTCACCGAGAATGATAAATGAATTAACTCAATACACACCAAATGGAAGTTAACAATTAAAGGAACTCACAGAACAATCTCCAACTCATCTTTTAACCACCACAGAATTCACTAAAGATTAAGCTCATTCTAAGAACTTTTATTAGCCTTCCTCAGAAATTCTCCTAAACTAAATGTTATCTCTCGAACTGGAATCCTAGATCCCTACCAGTTATATCTTGTAATCCTAAAATATACTCCTACCTTTCTTCATTGAGACTAGTTCCTCTTCTTATATTCAACACCCAGCTTAGAAAATTTCATCAACGTTCCAAGAGATCTATTCCCAAGGTTTAAATGAGAACTTTTATACATATTCCAGACCTGTAACCAATCATCCAATTTCTACATCTTAAACATTTAACTAAATTCACATTCTCTACTCTAACATCTCATACAGCAAAATCATCAAAACAACCATGAAATCAATGCACCTCAATTACCCAATTTTCACTGACAAAGTCATACATATGTCATTATTTTCTGAGTCTATATCTCTCAACTGATAATCCCAAAAGTTTAATACTTTACCTCCAATATTCACATCACATTCATATAAGAAACATTCACCCAAAGGTCACAATTCACCAGTTATCCTACTCCCCCATGCAAAGTCAATAGCCAAAGACTCAAACCAACCATTGCTTACCAACATAACCAAGATCTGTATACAAACTCTCAACTAAATCTAAAACCTACATGAAACACAACCCCTTAAAATCACAAAGATATTACACTTACTCTTCTATCCATGATTATATCATTTTTCCTTCAAACATAACACTAACCATGTGAACCAGAATAAATCTCTCACAAATTGTCATCTTAATTATTATTTTTTTGTATAGCAGTTGATTACCTCTCAAATGAAGTACCAAACTACAGTTACTCATTGCCCACAAATGGCTCAAAGAAATAATATAATCGGCACTATTACAAATCAAGATGCAGTTAACCATTTAACAATCATCAATGAGGACTCATCATAAGTCCTAATCCATCACACCTCCCCAAATAATTTCCAGTTAGCGTAGACACTAGTGTCTCCACCACACTTTGCACAAGGATTAACCAAACCATCATCTTAAAATAGATATCCATCATAAAAGATCTCAACAAATCTCAGTTAAGCAATAACCATAGTATATGCATCCAAAACACAAGAGAAATAAATACATCCAATCAATGAACTACCTAGCCCAACAGAAGAGCAAGACACATATTTGTTATTTCAAATCAACCGAAAGGTTAATCATGTTTCACCTCCTGTAAGTTAGTATAAAATTCATACAAGGACATAACAGGAATCACAACAAAATGTTCCCACAACTCATACCCTTACCTCTTTTTCCATTTTAATCCTAATTCCAATTTAGACACTTCCATTAGCTCAAGTCAACCTCTCGACCCTATAACATAACCGATAAGACCAACACAACAATTCCATGGATAATTTCTACAATAATCTCCAGTTACAAGTATCGTAATTCTAATCCTTTCTCTATCTACTTAATGCTTCCTCTATTAAGTCTACAAAACTCAAATTATTTCCAAACACCGAATGCTCAGTTAAATACTACCCTTATTTTATTGTTATATAATGAGACATAGTTAATCAATTTGTAACAGGCTATGAGAATTCATCAAGATTTATAATACAAACAATTACAAAAATAAATTTCAATAAATCAGAACACCAGGGTCTCTTTAACACTTAGCATGAGATTCATCGAAAATACTATCACATTACAAATATTTATCACAAAACTTCTCGAGAATCAACATAAATAATCACTTTGTATACACATCTAAAAATACAAGGGAGGCAACACATCAGCTGCCATATACTTTGTCTAGCTATGAACCTCACATACATCAATAATTACCACATTGTAAAAAGTCATAATCATAAATCATTTCCCTAACACACTGATTATATTTCAATACCTCAGAAGGACCTTTATAAATAACTGACAACCAAATATTTCATCACTTAGTACACTTCATGCTATTATTTAATATGGTACTGCTAACCAGTTCGTCAACACATAAATGGAACTCAATCAGGGTCTTAATCTCAATATTTTAACAAAAATTGTCCAATAAGTTTACAATACTAGCGTCTGTCCAAATTAGCACATAGATTAACTAAACCATCTTCTTAATATAAATTTCAAACAGCAAGGGGTCAACAAAATCTAGCTCAAAGATCAACCAATCATCACATCCATAATACATGTAACATGTCATGCTCTACCCTGGTACGAAACACTACAAAATACTGTCATTTAGTAAAACGTGTAACATCCCTTAGCCTATCTTGATAGGAAATATGGGTACTCAATCAACAGAGTAGTATGATTATCCTATAATATCCAAGCACATATACATATTATGTCAACATTGCTCATATCTCCCGTACTCACAGGGTAGTTAACAAAAGAAACAACTATTTATATTTAATAAGATACATACGTCTATATATATACATATAAATCCTAATTTTTAACCTCCTACTGATGAGCATGTAAAGGTCTATTGCACCTACCGTGCTTCTCTTTATTTTATTTTATTAATACTATTATTATTTTCCTTTTCTTAAGTCCCCAACCGTAACAATTTGTAACCCCGTTATATGCAATCTATTTATCATTTTGCTCACAAATAATCCCAAAATAAAAATAAAAATAAATAAATACCCTAGTGTTCCAGTCAATGAAATAATTGCCACAAATTATTGTTCATAAACAATATAAGACGTAGATGAAATATATATACTACAAAATATCTGCTTTTAAAGAAGCGTAAAAAAAATAATTTCAAACAACACTCTATTGGCTACATATATAATATTCTTGAGAAACTGGTTAATCACATAACTATTTGTTTACTGAATACTCTTAGGCCATTTAAACTAAATAAAATATGGAAGTCATCTTATAAATCTAACCGCCCAATAACATAGACGACAATTAAAACTAACAATTATTCCTTACGTTGTAGTTAATATAATTAACAGTGGTTATGACTTTCTATAACTTTAGTTAACCCAACATAAATCACTACAGACACTTTGAACATACAACATTAAATAAAGATGCTAGAATCTTTTAACAGAAGCTCGTCACATAGAAAAACAAATTTACACACTACCATGACGGCAAAAGCGAAACATGTTCCCCTAGTTTAATACAACTTGAAATTACTATCATTCCAAGTCTCCCCAGAACTAACACCGATAATATACCAATATTTTTTCTCTAATTATATCTATATATGTGTATATATACAAATATTTTCAATACCTGGTAGTCATTGCTAGAGTAATATATATATATATATATATAAGTAGTTATCGTCAAAAATCCTTTATAAGTAGTTACCATAATACACACATTCACAAACAAGGGAAGAAACAAAACCAAAGATTGGACTATATTGTCCGTTTGGTACATCACATAGAGACTTACTACTTCACAACAACCATAAACATTGATAATATTGTACACCTTAGAACACGTAGATTTATAAATTCATTCATATAACATATAAGGAAACATTGTAACATCGGGGAGAAATAGGAATTCACCAAAAGGTGTCACACAAATCATCCTAAAAAATATCCTCACAATCAATACCACCAGCCCTTGTTCCAAGCAATCTAATTTTCAGTATTCCCTATAATTGATTCCCACATTACGCTACAACCCAATACTAGAGATATATATACTAACTTATATGTATATATTTATACTTATATAATTCTATCAAAACAATTCTCTTCCTTTTTTTAATACCTCTCATGATACACGGGAGTAAATAAACTCCGAACATTCCACCATAGAAAATCAGGCACATACCATACAACAATACCCATACGCAGTCGACATATAATGTATATATATGTAGTACCACCCAATATCCATTTCAACACGTTCCAACACCTCACATAACACACAAGAGTATATAACTCACCCCCTTCAACACAAAATGATCAGGCACACAGCATATCACACAATATAATCCCCCAAAGACGGCTTATTCCAAATTTTAACCTTTTTCAACCAATTCATATCTTATTTTGAAATTCACAGCTCTGATACCACCTTGTAACACCATGGATTTTGCCTCATTATAAAGTATAAAATAATACGAATCCAACGCCGTAGACGGGGATTAAAACAGATGTCAAACGAGTCTTAAAATTGAGATACAAGGTCTGTCCGAACATTAGTCCGAACATGTAAGTTCGGACATGTCCGAGACTTACAGTTCAGACCCGTCCTCGCATGCTATCAGAACATGTAAGTTCAGACAGATGTTCGAACACAGTAATTCTGTGAAAAACAAAATACTCTCAGGGCCTGTCCGAACATGGATGTCCGGACGGACGTTCGGATAGGTCCAAATTTATGAAAACCAAAACGAAACAAGATTAGAAGGGTACAAGATGACCATAATATTAATGCCAGTAGAAAGTGAATGTTTAACATAAAAACACAGCGGGAAACACTTTCAAATCCAGAGTGCTACCGCCACACTCAACCCATGAGTGCTCAGGCTAATCCTTAAACAATTCATCAGAAATAAATATCCAAAACATCACAATTTAAATATTGTATCTCAGCAACAATCAATCATTTCTAGAACTATGTGGTAGCGCGTTCCCAAACCCCAAACTTCAGCAGCCATAACCTGCGATAAGAAAACAATAGACAAAACACGAGGGGATCGCGTAAATCAGAAAAACTGAGTAAATCCTACCTCATTGTGTAAAATACATTTTGAAGTTCATTTTATCATTTGTCAATCAGACGAGGGGGAGAGTTGACCAATTGAATAACTTTTCCAGAAACCACAATAAACAATCAATTAGTAGGGAGCTTTCAACAGGAGTCAACCATAATTCCAAACACGGGGTCACCTATGGGACCCCTAACAATATTTCCAGGACAGTCACCTATGGGACCGTCAAACAATAATTCTAGGACAGTCACCTATGGGACCGTCAAACAACCACCTCATCATAAGTCCTTAAGTGTGCACACCCCGTATGAAACAGCAGTAACATAGAGTAGATCAGAGGGCTTAACTGCAACAATGTGTGCTGCGCAAATAATAATAATGGGGAGCACCTGTGGGCTCCCAAACAGAGGAATGCATCCTGCGAAAGACTCCCAAAAATCCACAATTGAAGTACCACAACACAATCCAATTCATCCAATTCCAAAACGTGGGAAACAATCCCAATTTCTAAACACCAACTGAAAATCCATTAAAACACAGCCAAAGCTTTTTTTCTCCAAATTGTAAAACATCAGTCAAATAGACATGAGCATAGAAATTTACCTGATTAGGCAAACAACTTCAAGAGATCAACTCTACAGAACTACTGGTAACACCCGTCGATGAAATCGGAGTCTAAATATATATAATCAACAATTAGAGTCTACCAAACACAACCGAATAATTTAATCGACTATCTAGGTAGAATACTTTACCCAACGTAATTCTAACTGGCACCAGGGAGGCGATCTGACAACAGCAGGATAAGGAACATGAATTTACAAGGGTTCAAAGGTGAAGAAGCGAGAAGATTTTAGTGGAAGTAAGAACGTAGAAGAGTTGCGTGAATTTTGAGAGTTTGGAAGAGCGTAATGGCAATACGGTGAGGATGAAGAGAAGTGAAGAAAGTCGAGGTTTTAAATAGAAGTAATTTACTAAACAAAGAGACATGTTATTAAATTAATAAATAATAATCTTTTTAAAGAAAAGAAAGTTATTAAATAATTTTAAGAAGGGTTCTAGTAACTAGTATTACAGATATTTGAAAAAAAATCATTAACGATAAGAAAAAGCTAATAGAAGAATCGAGATTGTTAACAATATCAACTTAGAAATAAATAATTTAATAAATCTACAATTCAAAATAATAGGAGGAAGTGGTTTAACCGTTGTAATAAGATAAGGATGAGAGTAGAATATCTAGGAAAATAATTAATAAACATTTATTTAATATAGGGAAGAGATTGAAATAAATAAGGATAGAGTGAAACAAATCAGTAATCCTAGCAAGAGGAAAATAATTACGTTAAAGAAGGATCTAGAATATTAGTAATACAATATTAAGAGAAGAATAAAGGATTAATATCTTACTAAGAGAAAGTAAAATTGAATTCGAACTCTAGGAAGTTAAGATTAATCAATTTGAAAAAGAAATAATAGGATTGTATTCTGGGAACTTAAATAACGTTGTAACATCTAAGAAGGATGAAGTAGTATTTAGATGATAATAATATTAATAATAGGAATACGATAAGTAAGGGCAAGGACATTGCGCATAATTGTAAACAATTTAGGAAGAGGAAAGAATTTAATATAAGAGTATCGTTTAACTTCCCTGGGCCACTATAATACTAACTTCGGACTTATTCATTGGGTTCGTTTGGGGACAGCTGCTGGGGGCTGCTGTCGGGTTCTGCTGCTAGAAATTGAGAAGCTGTCTGCTGACGAATTTTACAGAAGCTGTCAGCTGCTAGTTTGGGTGTTTGGTGGAAGCCTGCTGCTGGTTTTAAAAATCTGTTATATTTTTTACATTTACCAAATTGTATGTTGTACTTAGTAAAAATCTGTTAGTTTACGCATGTTACTGAATGAAAAATAGTTTGCCTTTTTTTAAAAGTTTTTTCTCCTATGAATTTGATTAATTTGTACAACTTTACATATTTAGTTAATTGCATCTCAAAAATTAAAGAAAATGATTATTTCATATCTAAGTAGCACATAAATGTGATTAACATACACAGCCAAAAAAATGTAAACTATTTAGTCGGTAGCCTCCCACCATGGAAAAGTGGTTGGAGATAAGAGAAACATGTTGACCAGCAGACCGAGGAAGAATGAGGAAAAGAAGATGGAGATGGCGCGAAGGATTTCACCCACGGAGGGTAAATGCACAGAGAAGAAACGCAAGAGACAAACGCGATCGCAGGGGAATCACAGACGTAGCGAACAGAGAAGAAGATGCCAAACACGAGACCGCGTCTGGACACAAGAATGAGACGCAAACGCAGCGTCTTGGGGTTTCCCCAAACGCCCTCATTCTTAAAAAGAATTATATTATTCTTAACATGAAAATTTGTGGGTATTTCAGAGCGACTGAGAATATATATATATAACATACAATATTAAATAGTAAAACTTGTTTTAAATGTAGAATAAAATGTTTTCAGAATAAAAAAAATGTATGATAAAATTAGGAAAAATTACATCGCCCACCCATGACGTTTGGCGAAATTACTCACCCCACCCACGAGGTTTCAAAAATTACTTTGCCCACCCATGTGGTTTCCACTATTTTACATCCAACAACTTTTCTAATATTTGATCAGCTTAAAAGATGGTTAAATGTTATCCAAAATTGCTGAACCTTTACATGGACGATTCTAAGATGTTATATTTTGATCTAGCGTGAAATCCAATGTTTTTTAAGCTCATATGTGATCCGTGAGAGCCAATAAAACATGTGACATGTGAACGTATTTTCATTGGGTCTCACAGGTAATATATGACCTTTAAAAACTTTAGATTTCATGCTGGATCAAAATATAACACCTTATAATTGTCCATGTAAAGTTTCATCAATTTTGGATAACATTTAACCATCTTTTAAGTTGATCAAATATTAGAAAAGTTGCTGGATGTAAAAAAGCAAAAACCACATGGGTGGGCAAAGTAATTTTTGAAACCTCGTGGGTGGGGTGTGTAATTTCGTCGAACGTCATAGGTGGGTGATGTAATTTATTTGGTATAAATTATGGTACTAAATTGGTAGAAAAATCGGTATGAATTATTTGTTTAGAACTCAATATTCTTTTTATGGTATTGAATAAATTTTATAAAATGAAATATTTATTTTTAATATTTAATGATATTTAATTTTTTTCAATTTTTTATAATTTTTTATAATTTTTTATATTTTTGTTAATTTTTAACAGTTAGGGGCATATTGTAATTTTAAAAGTACTTTGTTAACTAGTAGGGGTACTAGTAGGGATATTTTTGTCATTTTTCTATATAAAGTGGCATTTCATAGACTTTTCAGAAAATATAGTGGCATTTCGTGACTTTCTTTTTTTTAGTGGTATTTCATGAATTAGCCCAAAATATAGTGGCATTTCATGAAATTTCCCTTTTTTCTTTGTGTATAGTTTTTAAACAAGTGTAAATGGTATTACATTTGGTGCATTATAGATATTCCGATAGTATTAGATCAAAGATGGTGTGGTACAACGTTACGTTAGTATTAAAATGACAATGGTGTGGTACTTGTATATATATATATATATATATGTCCATAGTATTTCATCAACTTATTTCACGTATAATTATTTTTACATTGGTTTATGGTATTTCGTGTATGAAAAAGTGATGCTAGTTCAATGAAATAGTGATACTAATACACCCACATATTGGTACACTGTATATAAACAGTCTCCTCTTCAATCTTGTTTCAGCCTATCTTCAACTGGTGTGCAATCTAAGATATTAGACTTGTTACATTATAGATGTTATGTTGGTATTAAAATGAATATGGTGTGGTACTTGTATATATATATATGTCTATAGTATGTCATGAACTTATTTCACATATAATTATTTTTACATTGGTTTATGGTATTTCGTGTATGAAAAATTGGGGCTAACTCAATGAAGTAGTGGTATTAATACATCCACATAATGCTACACCGTATATGACAGTCCCCTCCTCCACATCTTCAACTTCCTCATCTTCAACTGGTGTGCAAGATGCAACATGTCTAGTCATTTGGTTCACTGCTGCGTTCCAGTGATTTCTCTGCAAATGTGCAGAAAAAAAATGAACAGAGATGTAATTGTTCACTACCATAAGTAGTGTTTCACCGGAAATCAAGTTCAAAAATATTACAGAAAGGGTAGGAGAAAGATAGGCACCCAGAAAATGAAGAAACCATTAATTGTTCACAACAATAGATGGCATAGTTTGATTATATTACCTCTTACCGGATGAATTGTTTTCATCACCGTCTTCAATCTGGTGTGGGGGATGCAGGAAGTCTTCAATCTGGCGTGGGGGATGTAGGAAGAGAATAAACAGAGACACATCTAGAGTGGGGATGCAAGAAGAGGATGAATAGAGGCGGGATGCAAGAAGAGGATGAAGGGGCATCTGGTGTTAGAGATGCTGGCAGAGGCACTGCGTATATGTTGGTTAGGGTTACCAAATTAATTTAGACCAAATTAATTTATAATAAATGTAATTTGAACCTTTCCCTATTAATTTTTCTTATCCAATGGTTTAGATTTAGTCCAAGATGGTTAAGGGACTTTTACTAGTCCTTAATAATATCTATATTCATGTGTGACGCTCATTTGTTAATGGGTTGTAGTTTTTATTCGTAGTTAAAAAAAAAAGTAGTTAGTCACTATTTTTTATTTATTTCTATTTTGATATTTCAGCAACATTTATCTTGTTAGCTCCTATATATGGGTTGGGGAGAACTTTTCTACGTTAATGTTAAGCGAATTTTCAACAAAGACAACGTTCACTATTCATCCCACAAACCGGAAAGATCAACGATGAGCAACTTTGGGAGTTTTTTTTTTTAATTAAACTTCAGACCTCTAGTATATATATATATATATAAAAGCTTCAGAAGATTACAAACCTATCTAACATATCAAACCTGAAACAATAGAGGAGGATGACAGGGACTAATCGACATGCCAAGTAGCACCGCTGTCCTCCATGTCAAAAAAACTAGCAAATTTAACACTATCAAGAATGTTTTCCATCCTCCACCACTTCACCCGGCGATTTGCTCTATTAGCTAGCCCAGCCATTTGCATACTAGGTAAATTAAAATAATTCACATTACACATCCAGTTAACTGACTTAAAGTGAGCCATTAACTTATAAATCCGATCACAATCCTGTTGTATCTTGAAATTACCATCTATCTTCTTGTTGCAAACATCCACAATCCACTCCTGCATGTTATCAAAACCTATACTATAACTTCCTACTTTGAGAGCAAGTATCATAGCATGTTTAATGGCAATGATATTAGCAAGTTGCACTCCACACGTGCTGTGTAATAGCCTAGAGAAACCAACTATGATTCTCCCATTGTTGTTCCTGATTATTCCTCCAATCTTGATAGGTAATCCTTGCTTTTGGATAACAGCCCATCCCACTCTATTTTCTCCTTCCAGTGGTGGCACCCAGTCCTCACAATGATCCCTGATAATACAAGTTTTCTGCATATTTTCAAAGTAAAAGATATAGGCTCTGTTAGCTTCCATAATCGGCCACCATGCATAGCTTGGATTATGTTTTACTTTGTTCCTAGCATCATACACCACCCACAACATATTAAGGACCTGATTACTCTTCGAAGTATTCCACTTCTCTAAGCCATTCTTCAACCAACAAATACAATTAGAATCAGTAAAACCCTCTAGTTCTTTAGTATCTATCAGAGTACTCCAAATATCTGTTACATAGCAGCAGAGAAAAAAGTGTGAACAATGGTGTCTTTACTTCCACAAAGAAGACATTTAGAGCTTCCTCCCAGCCTTTTAGCTAAGTTAGCTTGACAAGGGGTAATATTAGAAAGAAATTTCCAAGCAATCAGTTTTACTTTAGGACAAATCTACATTCTCTTAATCTGTTTGAAGCTACTGATGCAAGAATTAGAAGCAGATGTATGATCTGAATGCATCAGATTTTGAATAACTCTGTAACCAAACTTCACCGTGTACTGTCCATCAGTAGAAAAATGCCAAACCCACTTATCCTAGAGCTGATTGTTAGGTTGTAGAGATAAAATACATCTTTTGTCATAAGTAATCAGAGAATCTGTAATCATTGAATTATCCCAGTTACCAGTAGATGAATCTATGAAATCTGAGACCAGAGCCTGACTGTCATCTTCATCTTGTCTTTGAGAAATAACCTTGAACCCCTCTTCCCTAGGAAACCACGGATCCTTCCAGAACAAGGTATTATGACCATTACCAACATGCTTCCTGAGTCCTAATCTCAGATTCCCCACATTAGCTACAAAAGATTTCCACACTGCACTATCATGTTTCCCAGGTTTAGCATCTAGAATGGAGTCACGAGGGAAATACAGATTTTTGAGGATGACAGAAACTAAACTAGAAGGATTAGAACAGATCCTCCATAGCTGTTTAGTAATAAGAGCTTTATTAAAAACTTTTATCTCCCTAAAACCCAAACCTCCCGTATCCACATCCTCACAAATATCTTTCCATTTTTTCCAATGCATTGTTCTACTCTTGTCTCTCCCTCCCCACCAGAAATTAGAAAAAATTGAATTCAACTTTAGAATGATTCCTCGAGGAAGTTGGAAGATAGACATAGTAAAGGAGGGGATGGCTTGAAGAACACTAGATACAAGAATAGATCTAGAGGGTTGAGACATAGGCTTACCCCACCCTCCAACCCTTTTCCTGACTTTCTGAATCAAGTAGTCAAACAGCTCAGATTTATTTCTATCCACCTTTAAAGGGAGACCCAGATATCTACCAAACTTGTTCATTTGTTGCACTTGGAAGATATCAGCAATATCAGATTTCAGTCCATCCTCAAGTTTCTTGCTAAAAAGGAGCTCTGATTTGACAAGATTAAAGGAGTGACCAGAGGACTCCATAAACTTATTCAGAATATCTTGCAACATGGTAGCATTATCCTTAGAAGCTTTCCTAAAGAAAATAATGTCATCCGCAAATGACAGATGCTAGATAGAAGGGCTATTAAGAGTAACCTTTATTCCTTTAAAAGAATCCTTTCTCTCAGCTAAATTAAGAGCACAAGAAAGAGCTTCTTGAGCAAGGATAAACAAAAAAGGAGATAAAGGATCACCTTGACGGATACCCCTAGATTGAAGAAACTAGATGTCTGGAGAACCATTGATGAAAACTGCTCCTCTCACTGATTTTACACACTGCATGACAGGATTAATCCAATAGAGAGGGAACCCCATATCAGAGAGAATGTTTTCCAAAAAAGACCATTCTATTCTATCGTAAGCTTTACTAAGATCCATTTTAAGAGCAAAGAAGTCTTTCTTAGTAGCCTTACACCGATCAATAAAGTGATGGAGCTCACCCGCCAAAATAACATTGTCAGTGAGAAGTCTTCCACTAACAAACCCCGTTTGATTGTGAGAAATAATAGCTGGAAGAATATTCTGAATTCTGTTAGCTAGAACCTTAGCCACAATTTTATAGATAAAATAACACAATGCTATAGGCCTATAACCAACTATATTCACTGCTCCCTTTAGTTTAGGAATGAGTGTAATAAAGTAGTGATTAATATCATCAGGCTTAGCATTACCTTTAAGGATGTCTAGAATAGTTTTAGTGACCTGACTGCCAATGATACTCCAAAAAGTCCTAAAGAACTTCCCATTATACCCATCCGGCCCTGGAGACTTGTCTTTCCCTAACTGATTAACTGCCTTAAAAACTTCTTGGGAGTTGTAGTCATCTTTCAATTCCTCTATCCATCTCTGATCAAGTTTTCCTTTAACAGCCTCTTTAAACATAGAATGGGTAGTTGTCTCTGCAGATTTAAACAGATTCTGGAAATACTTTGTAGCTGTCTGATTAATCTGATCCCAAGAAAACTCCATCTCATCCTTGTCATTCATCAAACCAAAAATCAGATTCCTCCTTCGATTATTAGAAGCTCTAGAGTGAAAATAGCCAGTATTCTTTTCACCCTCTCTCAGCCACACATCTCTAGATCTCTGTCTCCAAATCACCTCCTCCTTGTGAGCTAACAGTTCTATTTCAAACAGAAGCCTCTTCTTGTTAGCCATAGAACCAACCGAATTAGGCATCCTATTAATATCTTCCAATTCTTTCTTCTTCGATCTCATTTTGCATTTGATTTTTCCATGGGACCAACCTCCCCACTCTTTTAGCTTCATGGCACACATCTTGCTAAACTCAATCCAATTACTACCTTCTCTACTCCACACCTTACTCACTATCTGTAAACAATAAGGATCCAAAGCCCAAACATTCTCGAATCTGAAAGGTTTCTTAGGCAGACTAGACTAATGCAGACTAATTATCGTGAGTGGTTAAACTGGTGAAATTAAAATAAAATAAAGGAATTTAAAACTCAAAATAAACGTCGGGCTGCAAACAAAACCCGGTCGCAGTAGTATAGAAAGACAGAAGCGGCCGGGGTCAAACCGTGGGACTTATAGTGAAATAAAGTAGTACCTAAGCTTGTCACAAAAGGGGGGAATTAATTGACTTGTTTTTGAAAAGTAAATAACAGATTAATTTAGTGAATTATGATAAATTAAACTGAACTCCGGGTTCAGGTTAATATGATCTGATTAATTATGCTATCTCTATTACGGTTTATTTATATAGTTGGCAAAATTCCTGTTATTATCCTAAGGACTAAGTCATAGACTCATAAGAACTCGTTTACCAGAAAATGCTCGGTCTAATCCAGGTTCGAGCAAAATATAAATAAACGGACATTAGGTGCGAGGAATTATATTTGCATCTGAAAATATTAACTTATTAAATCATAATAAGCTTTCTCCAGATTTACGGCTTAATTAACCTGTCTATTTATCACCGGTCTGATCAAAATAGACTTTGTAAAGCATTTTAATAAATCGATGAAATTTGTTAAAAAGGTGAGAGATAAACTTTAATCGTAACAAACTGTATTTATTTTAACCGGTAGAAATATAAATTACACAACTAAACAAACCATAATTAAACCTTCACCCGAAGTAAATCCTCCTTAGCCTGACATATTAACTGGTAATAAGTCAGACAGAGGTTGGGCGTAATAATAATACGGAGGTGTGGATGGTGAATGGAGAAATGAAGAGAACGAAGAGTGGAGTATGTACGTAGGATAATATATGTGAAATGAGTGATTTGGAGTGTTTGAGTTCTGGGGAATCGAATGTTGTGTTGTGGTGTACGGGAGAGAATTAATGGAAGCGAATGGTAATTATGGTGAGCGATGGTCTGATTTTCTGGTTTTTCCGTACGTCCGTTTAAGGTTGAAGGTGCTGTGTTTATATAGAGGAGGAGGATAAGGTTAGAGGCAGATATGGAGTGGAAGGAGATTGATTGCAGATTGATTGCAGGGGACAGAGCTGGAGACAGACGCGTGAGGAAAATAAGGTAGGCGCCGTCTGATATTAATGGAGAAGTCTGCTGCGCCGCGAAGGAAGAAGAAAACTGTCGCGTTGAATTAAGCACGTCCGCCTGTCTGTCCGCCTGATATTACGCGGACGTCTCATACTCTCGCCCACGGTCTCTCCATCTCTTGTCCGCCTTGTTGTCCGCCTCAGTTCATGCGGACATCAATGGAGTCCGCTACTTGTCGGTCACCTTGTCCTGTCCGCCTTAATGTCCGCCTTAATCCATGCGGACACACTTCACTCACGTCCGCTGTGTGTGTCCGCCTATCTCCATGCGGTCACTTGTGTGTGTCCGCCTAAGCCCTGCGAGTCTTGTCCGCCTTGTTCAATGAGGACACAAGTTTTTGACTTATTCTCTTCTACGAACTTTGACCGGTTCTAGATTCTTCGTTTGGACTCCGTTTCCCGAGCCGTTTGCGTCTATGCGTTCGTCTCTTCGTCTACTTTGCTTCCAGCTTGGTTTTCCTCATGTTTAAACAATAAATTTGTGAGATAACAATAAAACATAAACTAGAGGAAAACTAACCGAAGTGGAGAAATGAGCAAGAAAAAGTGCTAATATAATATATAAAATACACTTATAAATCATGCTCATTTGGACACTTATCACACCCCCACACTTATCTTTGGCTTGTCCTCAAGCAAAACCACGGACCCAAGTAAGTAGGGAATGCTCAATACTAACAAATATTATTATGAAGGGTAGGATAAAGAGGTGAACAGTTCATGATCTTTTTAACTTATTGAGGAGTGTGATCCATCAACTGCTGGTGGCATAGGTGTGCTCAGGGTAAAAATAAAATATAGAGTTTCGGGGTATGATCCAAGGTACTTCAGTGCTCTTTGTTTAGGTGACTCTGAGAACTTTTACCATGGCCAACTTCTCTCAAGAATGGGCATTGAGGAGAAAACAAAAGGAAAAATAGATTCATGCATTCGTTTCACTTTTGCATAAGGGATGAGAAAATGTAGGCATCACGCCTTTGTATTTAAGAACACTCAACTCTCTTTGTTGGTTACCAATGGTGTCTTGAAAGTCCCTTATTTCTTTTGTATTCTTTTTTTTTTTTAACAGAGAAGCACCCCTTAGCAATCCCTAAGAGAGAAGACAGAAAGAAACCCTTAGCAATAAAATCCAACCATTTGCAGATCATTTGGTCACACCGCATAAAAATGCTCCTCAAAAGTAATCAAATGAAAATTTTTAAATTTGTACCTTTTATCCCACAATTCATAATAGTATTTGTTTTTAAAGAGAACAACCTACATTAGCAGGGTACATAATTTTAATTTTTGAACAAATGCAAGATAAGCAAAGAGATTTAAACATTTTAAGCACAAAATGCCCTGAAAAGGCTCTTCCCCCACACTTAAGCTCAAGCAATGCCCTTATTGCGTAGATGGAATTAAATTAATAGGGCATGCAATTAATAAAGGAAAGAGTGTACTCCCCAAATTTTGTAGAGTGTGTAGAGCTCCCCCACACTTGAGTGCAGCTGTGGAATGTCATGAAATGTACCTGTAAGGAATATTCTACACAGCCAGAAGAACTCAAGTAAAACCTGCATTTTATTATAACATATCAAAGGGAAATATAGTACAAAAAGGAAAACAAAATTGAAGGAACGACAAAAGATAGATAGTGGGTTGCCTCCCACCAAGCTGCCCGGGTTTAACGTCTCTAGCTAGACGCCTGTTCGTAATTATGCATGTGAGCTCTCCACGGGAGAGATGTGGTCTTGGACAGTGCCAGTTTCGAATTGTGGAGTAAAGGTGTCATGCTGTTCCTGGACAAGATAAATTCTAAATAAGTCAGTTGAAATATCAGAAGGAGAATTATACCTTTTAAGACGTGCCCCATTAACTTTAAAAGTTTCGCCCTGTTTGTTTTGGAGTTCAAAGGCACCGTACGGGGTCACACTAACAATCTGGAAAGGACCAGCCCAATGAGATTTGAGTTTCCCAGGGAAGAGCCTTAATCTTGAGTTATATAGGAGAACCAAATCACCAACTTCGAAGTCCTCTTCAGGATCATCATGTCATGGAACTTCTTGGTGCGCTCTTTATAAATCGTTAGCATTTTGGTAAGCCTGATCTCTCAGCTCTTCTAACTCAGAGTTGGAATTTCCTTTTCTCCCCCGCAGTAGTCAGGTCAAAGTTCAAGGCCTTGATCGCCCAATACGCCTTATGTTCCAGCTCTACAGGTAGGTGGCATGATTTCCCATAGACAAGCTTAAAAGGAGACATCCCGATGGGAGTCTTGAATGCGGTGCGGTAAGCCCAAAGCGCATCATCTAACTTAAGTGCCCAATCCTTTCGTGATGAGTTAACCGTTTTCTGGAGAATCCATTTTAACTCACGGTTCGAAACTTCTGCTTGGCCGTTTGTCTGGGGGTGATAAGGTAGAGCTACCTTGTGACGTACCCCGTACTTACCCATAAGCGCTTCAAATGAACGGTTGCAGAAGTGGGATCCTCCGTCACTGATAATAATTCTAGGCACGCCAAAACGGGTAAAGATGTGCTTCTTAAGGAATCTGGTTACGGTCTTTGCATCAGCATGATGACAGGGTATGGCTTCTACCCATTTCGACACGTAATCCACTGCCACTAAAATATATTGATGGCCTTGTGAGGAAGGGAACGGTCCCATAAAATCAATGCCCCAACAATCGAAGAGTTCCACTTCTAGTATTCCCTGTTGTGGCATTTCATGTCTCCTAGATGTGTTACCCATTCGCTGACAATTATCACATTGGGCGCAGAATTGGTAAACATCCTTGTGAAGAGTTGGCCAATAAAATCCTGAGGCCAGGATCTTAGCAGCGGTCCTTGTGGGTCCATGGTGACCTCCGGCTTCCCGTGAGTGACAAAAATGTATGACGCTGTGAATCTCATCTTCAGGGAGACACCGGTGAATCAACCCATCAGCACAGACTCGGAACAAATATGGATCTTCCCAGAAATAATGCTTTGAATCAGAAAGAAATTTCTTCTTCTGGGAGTAAGATAGATCATATGGTATTGTTCCAGAGACTAGATAATTAGCCAGGTCCGCATACCATGGCTCCTGTACTTGTGATAGAAAAGGCAGTCTCATCGGGGAAGAATTCGTTATAGGCACACTTCAGTAGGAGTTACCAATCTGGAGAGATGGTCAGCGACGACATTCAATTTCCGCTCTTGTCTTTGACTCTATGTCAAACTCCTGTAGTAGAAGAATCCAGCGCAACAAGCGAGGCTTGGCTTCTTGTTTTGCAAATAATTTGAGAGCGAGTGGTCTGTGTGCACTATGACTTTGCTTCCCCATAAGTACGACCTGAACTTATCAAGGGAGAATACTATAGCCAGAAGCTCTTTTTCAGTGGTCGTATAGTTCTTTGGGCATCGTTTAGTCCTGCTGGCATAAGCAATCACTCTCAAAATCTTCTCTTTTTCTGGCATAGAGCTGCCCCCACTGCGTAGTCACTTGGATCACACATGATCTCAATGGGAGAGACCAGTCGGTGTATATGACAACAGGTGCAAGCCAATTTTTGTGTGTATGGGAAGGCAGCTGAACACTTATCATCAAAATGAAACGGGGCATCTTTTTGTCAGGTCGTCCAATGGTTTTAGTGATTTTTGAGAAGTCTTTTATAAACCGTCGATAGAATCCTGCGTGCCCTGAGAAACGCTCGAATATCTTTAACAGAGGTTGGTGCCGCAATTTCTCTATAACCTCCACCTTGCCTTATCCACCTCTATTCCTTCTGCCGATATTTTGTGTCCAAGGACAATCCCTCCTTGACCATAAGTGACATTTCTCCCTGTTTAAATGAGATTTGTATCCTCAATACCGTCCTAGGATCAAATCAAGTTGTGCTAAGCATTTATCAAACTAGAGCCATACAGAGAAGTCATCCATGAATACTTCTATGCTTTGTTCGATGAAATCAGCGAATTAATAGCTTGCATGCATCGCTGGAAGGTAGTAGGGGCATTGCATAGTCCGAAGGGCATTCGTCTGTACGCAAAGGGTCGTATGGACAAGTGAAAGTGGTCTTGTCCTGTGGTCCTCTGGTGCAATTGGTATTTGGAAATACCCTGAGAACCATCTAAAAGCAGTAGTACTCTGCCCTGCTAGTCTCTCAACATCTGATCGATAAAGGGGAGAGGGAAGTGATCCTTCCTGGTCGCCAAGTTTAAGCGCCTGTAGTCGATACACATGCGCCATCCAGTAATTTTTCTTTGAGGGATAGCATCTCCCTTATTCATTATAACAGCCTCGATACCCCCCTTCTTCGGGACAACTGTACAGGACTTACCCATGGGCTGTCAGAGAAAGGATAAATGATGTCCGCGTCTAGGGTTTCAGAACCTCCTTTTTAACTACCTCCTTTAGGTTAGGGTTTAGCCGACGTTGAGGTTGCCTGACAGTTTGTAATTTTCCTTCATAAAATGTGGTGCGTGCAATAGGAGGGGTCATTCCTTTTATATCAGCAATAGTCCACGATCGCTGTTCTGTGTTTCTTCAATACCTCGAGTAGCCTCGTTTCCTCCCCGCAATTCAGAGAAGAGGAAATAATGAACAGGCAATGGCATTTCAGCAAAAAGGCATACTTGAGTTTAGAAGGCAGCTCCTTAAGCTCGAGCTCTGGTGGTTGTTCTATTGATGGATTGATTTTTGAGGTTTTCTGTCGAGTTTTTCGATTGGTGGCCGATAGGCTTGATACCAGTTTTTCCTTTTCTACGTACGCCGCATGGCGTTAACTTCCGGATCCTCCACCTTTTTTCTAGAGAGTAAATAACACTTGCTCTAGCGGTTCAGTAATCATCTTCAGGATGGAAGATAGGGAATACAGTCCTCATCTGTAGAAAAATCGCCTTCCTCCTCCTCATCATCTGTTAATCCCACTGTCTTAGCATGAGGAGAAATTTAGAGCTTTTCTTCATCATTTTCTGCATGTCGAATTCGATCGTTTCGTCCTCGTACCGCAGAGTGATTTTCCCATCGTGGACGTCAATGATGGCTTTGGCAGTACATCAAACGGTTCGAATAGAATCAGGGGAACCTCAACATCGTCATCCATTTCTAAAATGACGAATCAGCTGGAAAGATAAAGCGAGACACTCCAACTACCAGATCTTCGGACTATTCCATGGGCTTGATCTTGATCTGTCTGCTAGTTGGAGTTTTGAAAGGAACCTTGCATCTCTCCTCTTTTACTTTCAAAAGGTGGCGTAAGGCATGATATTAATGCTGGCTCCCAGGTCGCATTAACCGCTTCCACAGTCCACTCCACCTATAAAACACGGGATTACGGGATTTCCCGGGGATTTGATCTTTTGTTTGGGGGGAAGTGCTCGAAGAAGGGCAGCACGAGCATTCCTCTGTGAGGTGCACTGTTTTCTTTTCCAGTTTCTTCTTCTTCTTTAAAGAGATCCTTAAGAAATTTGGCGTAGTTAGGCATCTCTTGCCAAAGCATCAATTAGAGGTATGTCGAGGGTCAGTTCTTGAAAATGCTCAAGAATTGGAGAACTGCTCATCTGGTTTTTCTTTCATTCTGTTGGGAAACAGGAGTTCACTTTTTTGGAGATTAGGATGTAATGTCGATGGTAATTTGGGGATGGAGATGGAAGTAGCAGGAATAGGAACTTGGATTTTTGAGGGAGGTGAGGCTGGATTGGTTGTGTCTTCATCATTGATGTAGCCTCTTCATGATTTTCTTTTTCTTTTCCTTTTCTGGTTGGCAAGTTCCCTTCCAATCCTTAAGGAGACTGCCTCAAGTTTGTTGATTGGGATGTGCCATCTTCTATAAGGATTGAATTTGCTTGTTCTTGATGGGGTTTTGTCTGTGAAGGGAATTGACCAGGTGGTCTTTGTGGGTTAGTAAACTGTTGAATCTGAGATTGCAAGGCTTTTGGTCTTTGCGGCAGGGCTGCGACCTCCTCTTGCGTATCTCGAGACTTACCAATCATTGCTTTAAACATCTCTTGCATTTGAGACATTTCAGTCTCAGGATTTGAAGGGTTGAGTTGGTCGACTCGAAGAAGCTTCATTGCCATAAGGCTGTTGTTGATATTGCCTTTGGCCCTCATTGGAAATAGACTGAGGTCTGTAGTTTTGAGATGGTTAAAGTAATTTTGGTTTTGAATATTGTCGTGTTTGAGTAGCGAAGGTTGGATTGCATGTTACGTTGCCAAGGTTGTCTGTATCCTGAATTGCTGGTGAGATAGTTTGCCTCCTCTATTGTCTTTTTACTTCTTGTAGGTTGGGGGCAATTGTTCATAGTCATGAGCCTACCACATTGCGTACAGAAATAACGGGAGATGATTGGGACAGAGGTGCATATCCTGGAGGGATTGTAGATAATCGGGAAATCATTGACTTAGCTTTCTGGGGGTAGGAATTCATAGCCATCTGCTCAACCCTTTTTGCAGAGTACTGACTTTTGTTGCCTGCTGAGCATTGCTTTCCATGAGTTGTTCATGGCTTTTCATCAGTGGTCAAACTTGTTATCACTTTCCTCCAACATGATATAAACCTGGAGTCCGCTCCTTGATCCACCGGAGGCCCAGTCTCTGATTTCTTCACAGAGAGACTCCATGCTATTCAAGAAATGTGCTCCCTGGCTTTTTTCAGAATGTCAGCCCCTAACGAGGACAGTACCATTGTTCTGCACGGACCGATCAAGCCTTTGTAGAACAATTGTGATACTTGTTCTTTCGTCAGACCATGGTGAGGACAAGTAAGTAGTAGTCCTTTGAAACGGTCCCAAGTTTCACAAATATTCTCCGACCCAGGTTGCTTGAAATTATAGATTTCAGCAATCATTTCCAACGTTCGGCTAGGGGGTAGGAATTTTCATAGAACTTGGTGGCCATGTCAATCCCAAGTACCAATGGTACTTGGTGTCAGGCTATACCACTTGCTCGCACTTCCCGTAGGCTGTGAGGGAATAATGACAGTCTTGCGTACTGGAGTACTGCGTCGGTGTATAAGACTGTTGGCATGTTGCAGAATTTTGTAACATGTAACAGGGCTTCGTCTGGACTGGAACAATCAAACATGCCAACTCCTTTACACAATCTGATTGATGATATGGCTTCAGCTTCTGCCTCTCATCACTATTCGGATGGGCTAAGGTGAGGAAGGATGAATGGCAGGCTGTTGTCCTTGATTAGACGGCCTGTAATGTTTCGAACTGTCGCTGGTGAAATTGCCATGTCAGCGTTCCGGGTCAATTCCTATCATCTGTGGTGGTAATGTTTGTTGAGTTCGTTCTGCCTTAGGGAGCGCAGAAAGGTTCTCTTGATTTCTGGGATGTAACCAACCGTGGTGATTATTAATATTTTCTGGAGGCTGTTTGACCTGGTAAAAGGCATTCACCACTCAAAACGAGAAAATAAACTCGTTAAGTGTTTAGAATAAATAAAAATGTAGGATTAGTTGACAGAAATTATAAGTTAGTAGTTAGAGACAATGGAAATTAAAATGACAGAAAATTAAATGACAAAAATTATAAGTTAGTAGTTAGAGACAATGGAAATTAAAAGTTAGTATACTGGAAATTTAAATGTTAAGGACAATGGATTTTGTTAAGGACAATGGAATTAAATGTTAAGGACAATGGAAATTAAATGACAATAATTTTAAGAAGTCAGTAATTAGATGTCAGAAGTCAGATGTCCGTAGTCAGATGTCCAAAGTCAGGTGTCCAATTAATAGTAACAAATTATTATAATATAACAGGTGATTATCTGGGGCTTAGGACTGATTAAATCAAGTCCCCCGCAACGACGCCATTTTGCAGACTTTATCGTGAGTGGTTAAACTGGTGAAATTAAATAAAGAAAGGAATTTAAAACTCAAAATAAACGTCGGGCTGCAAACAAAACCCGGTCGCAGTAGTATAGTAAGACAGAAGCGGCCGGGGTCAAACCGTGGGACTTATAGTGAAATAAAGTAGTACCTAAGCTTGTCACAAAAGGGGGGAATTAATTGACTTGTTTTTGAAAAGTAAATAACAGATTAATTAGTGAATTATGATAATTAAACGGAACTCTGGGTTCAGGTTAATAGATCTGATTAATTTATGCTATCTCTACCGGTTTATTTTATAGTTGGCAAAATTCCGGTTATTATCCTAAGGACTAAGTCATAAACTCATAAGAACTCGTTTACCAGAAAATGCTCGGTCGTCTAATCCAGGTTCGAGCAAAATATAAATAAACGGACATTAGGCGCGAGGAATTATATTTGCATCTGAAAATATTAACTTATTAAATCATAATAAGCTTTCTCCAGATTTACGGCTTAATTAACCTGTCTATTTATCACCGGTCTGATCAAAATAGACTTAAAGCATTTTAATAAATCGATGAAATTTATTAAAAAGGTGAGAGATAAACTTTAATCGTAACAAACTGTATTTATTTTAACCGGTAGAAATATAATTACACAACTTAACAAACCATAATAAACCTTCACCCGAAGTAAATCCTCCTTAGCCTGACATATTAACTGGTAATAAGTCAGACAAGGTTGGACGTAATAATAATACGGAGTGTGTATGGTGAATGTGAATGGAGAAATGAAGAGAACGAAGAGTGGAGCGTGTACGTAGGATAATATATGTGAAATGAGTGATTTGGAGTGTTTGAGTTCTGGGGAATCGAATGTTTGTTGTGGTGTCGGGAGAGAATTAATGGAAGCGAATGGTAATTATGGTGAGCGATGGTCTGATTTTCTGGTTTTTCCGTACGTCCGTTTAAGGTTGAAGGTGCTGTGTTTATATAGAGGAGGAGGATAAGGTTAGAGGCAGATCTGGAGTGGAAGGAGATTGATTGCAGATTGATTGCTCATTGATGCAGGGGACAGAGCTGGAGACAGACGCGTGAGGAAATAAGGTAGGCGCCGTCTGATATTAATGGAGAAGTCTGCTGCGCCGCGAAGGAAGAAGAAAACTGTCACGTTGAATTAAGCACGTCCGCCTAGACCTGGCAATTTTGACCCAACCCGAAACCCAACCCGAACCCAACCCATATTTTTGCGGGTTAGGGTCTTGATTATTGACCCATCTATTTTTTGGGTTGGGTTAGGTAATAAGCTAATTTTGTGGGTTGGGTTAGGGTAGATATCATAACCCATGACCCAACCCGAAACCCGAAAAATATTTGATAATAATTAATTCACAATATATATATATATATATATATATATATATATTATTTTCAGATGAAACTATACCTTAGCCTTAAGCCCAAGTGCAGTTGGACTATCCCACCTTTAATAATATCATATATTTTAACTAAACAAACGGCCTAACTAGTTGCATATCAAACAAAGGGCCCAACCAAACCTTAACATAATGTTGAAAACCCAAATACTCTCGTCTTGTAGACTCACTTCCATTTTTCTTCTCTACGTCGTTGTTCATGTCTATGTTGCTCTTCATCTCTGCCCAAGGTTTGTTTTTCCTATTCTCACTGCCATAGTTGTTCTTGAGAACATATGTATGTTTAGATTTTCTAGAATGGTGAACAAAAGTTGGTGATATGTATTTTTTGTAAGTATGATCTTGATTATGAACCTCTTAGTGAATTCTGAAACCAACAATACGGATATCATGCTACATATAAGTTCCTCAACTGTTGGTAACGATTAAGTTATTGTGATTTTACCTTTCTCAGGCATAAGCACTCATTTTAAATAGATGTAATTATTTTAAAAACTATTAGTCATAGTTTGAGGCCTTGAGCTCTCAGTTTATAAATTATTTCTAACTTTAAGATTTGTCTTTAGTATATTTCTCTAATGCATAATGAAGATTCACTAGTAGAAAAAGACCCTACCGCAGCGGTTTGGTACCTATGGCAGCGGTTGAAAACCGCTGCGATGGGTGCCGCTGCGGTAGGTGAAACACCTACGCAGCGGTTGTAGAACCGCTGCGGTAGGTACTCTACGCAGCGGTTTTACTAAGAACCGCTGCGTTAGTTTTTTTTTAAAAAAAAACCACCTATCGCAGCGGTTTATAAGAACCGCTGCGATAGACCTTTTTTTTAAAAAAAAACACCTATCGCAGCGGTTCTTATTAAGAACCGCTGCAATAGGTTTTTTTTTTTTCCATTCCACCCTACAATTCTACCACACACACCCAAAATCAATCAAACCTGTTAAGATATAGCAATTAACAATGCCACCACAGTGGGGCATTAGATCAACCATTTCACCATTTAAATAGCCACCAAACCTATCTACGGGCAATAATCCACTTACATTTACAAATTTGAGCAAATTAATCAAATATCAACAAAATCTTTACAGAAACACAATTTTTCATGAGAATTTCAAAATCATCCTACTAATCCTACCAAACCCTAAAGCAACCTACATTAACGCTCATGAATTCTGCCCATTCTTCGAGCACCTCGGTTATATGTCCTTCATAACCGTCTACCAACTCTTCAAAAGCCTTGGAATTAACACAAAAAGAAATATGATTAGTTGCTAATAATACTTTGAGTTTAAGAATCAATGTTAAAAATTATCTACAAAACCAAAATATTTCGAGAATGCTACTTACCTTGTCTAGAGACTTCTCTGGCAAGAGTCTCGGTCCCGCTATCAAGTCACTCATAAACCGAATGACATAGTAGCCACATTCCGAACCTCCCGGCTGCTGTGGACACTGCACATGTATATACGTACATATTCAAAATCGATTTAACACAAATTATAATACTGTTCCTATTTTAAAACTAATGAACATATTACAAAATTTGAATAAGGACTACAAAAATACCTTGACTACATTCCACGGAATCTTCTTAAATCTCTCTCCTCGGACTTGCGTATTACAGATACAAAGGCACTAGAATTCATACACAGATAAAGTAAAAGTTATCAACGGATGATTAAGAAATAACTAAAATTGATAATTAATCAAGTTAAGTAAATTCATCACCTCATCAACATGTTATATATAAGTGGCCTCTTGGGACGCAGAGATGCTGAGTCAAGCTGCAGGACTCTTGGGCTTTTTATACAGAACGAGCAAAGACCAGTGTCGGCTGTTCATAGATTACAATACAGGCAGAACTTAATTCAATCAATTACATAATACAAATATCATAATTTTTAAACTAACTTAACATTAGATAAAATTCTTACCTTGATGAAGAGGCAGCATTATGTAAGATTTATCTGCAACTGACACGCATGTATCACATTCGACAAGTACTGGACCAAGCTTGGGGGTCAGATCCCATATTAGCTTCGGAACAGTAGTCAGGGCATAAGAACCCGAAACTACTATTCTCATGTACTTGGACCGCCTTGTCATCAATAAACCTGCACAATATAAAGAAACCAATATTATGAATTTAATTTTCAAATATACAGAGTAAAATGTGTACAACGTATGCTAATTACTCACATGCAAGCCGATTTGAGAATCGACGCACTCAACCAATCCTTCGTGAACAACTCCACAAAATCAGTAAGATAGATTTCAAAACTCTGAGCGCCTGTATAGTGAAAAGATCCGGTCTTGGTTCCATTGTAACCGAATCTCTTGCTGGCGGCGTCATCAACAGTGTGGAGTGCAATTTCAGCATGGGGGGTAAGGCATTCAGAACCGGTTGTAGCAAATTCGATCTCATCACAACTCTAGTCGCGGATGCCATCGAAGGATTAGCTGGGCAACAACAACTCTCTTTCCTTTTGCCTTACCAGAATTTGATTGAATGTGTTCCTAATATATTAATTTAATAAGTATATGTTTCTACTCTAGGATATGTTAAAGAATAAGTTTTTTCATGGGGTTACCTGCTGCTCCCCAAGCTTAATCAATCTACAGGGCCACTGTACTGTCATGGATTCAGCTTGACGAAGGGTGGATATGTCTGCACTGGGCACCGGTATCTGACAATCCGCGTAAGCAGGCGCGTAACCTTCAACAAGCACCCGGCCATGGTACTCTCGGAGCGCTGCATTCCTCACGGTGTCTCCAGCACAAGACTTGAAAAGTTTTCCCCACCCTACTTCGACTTCGTCAACGCCAATCTCTTGGAACAATGTGCAGTCAATCGGTTGCTAAATTTTCAAAATTAAAGATTTTAGATGCACATAAACAAGTGTATAATTTATTTTTTTTTGTATTCGTAGTTAACATGTTGTTCTAACCTTGAGAGATGAATATGGAAATGGGTTGACGGAGTGAACACTACTGGGAGGCACTGTTGCGGGCTCTGATGCTTGTGCCTGATCTGGCGGTCTAGAAACCTCCTGACTCATCCTCTCAGATCGGATCATATCAATAGCTTGAGCGATCGACTCCCGAAACTCACTTCGTAGTCGCTGCTCGAGCTCCGCATTCTGGCGTAAGTGCTCCTCATATGAAATGCTCCCTCCTGCACCGTGTCTGGACCCAGGATTACCGAAGGCTTGGCGTATACCGACATGACCACCAAAGCCTACTGCACGACCCGGATGATCCTTCTTCCCGAGAGCGCGGGAAAGTGGATCATCCTGCCTAACGGGCTGCCAACTGCCCTGGGTGATCTGGGAGCTTAACTCTTCCTGTTATGGAGTTTAATAAGTCAATAAGGATACTTCGGTTTATTTAACTGATTGTTACTCTATAAATAAATAAACATTTTTTAAACTAAAAATCACTTACCATTTGGTTGATGACCTCTCTCGTGGCGTCATCATACTCAGCAGGTGCCGCCGGATTTGAAGGTTTCTTCCGTCGACTTAAGTCCCAAACCTTCATCCTTCGTTCGCTGACATTCGAGCCAGCTGGCAGCAACCCCTCTTTCTCCCACTGCGGCACACGCTGAGCAATACTTGTACTCCCCATGTGATGGGGGTAACGATTTTTTTTTGCATTTTGTTGTTGTTTCTCACGTATAGCCTACATATATGTATGAAAAGACAAATTATGCAAATAATATATGAAAAAGACGAATTAACCAAATGAACTCTAAGGACACTTTAAACATTTATCATACAAAAGAACAACTAATAGTGTGAAACTCACCTTGAACTCAGGGGTCAAACGCTTCGCAACAAACTCATTCCACTGCCTCAGTAATACCATCATATTTTTGCCACGGTGGTCTCCGATCATCCACATCTTCACCTTCTGCCTCCTCTATCTCTGCGGGCTCCTCACAGTAAATGTACTGCCTCGTGAGCAGAGATCTGAAGTCTTTGAATTGTGTGGCAATCCCCTTCATCACATCATCCTTCAGAGAAGGATCTATACAGAATCGGTCCTATATGCACAAAAAAAATGGATTAGTGTAAAAAAGTAACTATATAAATCTTAAAACAAACTATTAAGTGTAACAAATACCTTGAGACGTTCAAATATCTGCTCCTTCAACGCCTGAGGCACTTGCTTCCAATTGTGGTTTATATTGAAATATGTACTCACCAAATGCCTGGCTAGAGCAGTGAAATCATTTTTCCAGGTACCCGTGGGCTGATTAAATTCATTGAACTCCAAAGGCTTTGTCGGGGGGCCTCTATTTGCTTTCAGCCCACGGGTTGCCCCTCGTTTTTTGGGTTTCTTGAGAGGCGGAGGAGCAACTTGTAACTCTTGTCCTTCCTGTGAAGGCCCTGCTGTCTCGGTCTGCTGTGGGGTGGTCTCTACGTCTGCTTTCTTTGATTTCTTTTTACCACCTCGTGTGGTGCGTTTTGCCGGTCTACTCTGCTGTGGCTGAGTTTCCCCAGTCAGGAGCAGTCGTCCTATAGGATCATCAATAGGATCATCATCCACTGAGGAACAAAAACACACACATTAGATCAATATTCATGGAACGATGTATAATTGCAAAAATAAACATAAATAATTAATTCTGAAATCACATTGTAACAACATAATAACGAATTATATAATGTAATTTCAACCAATGGTATTACCTAGACATAGTAACTATATCATGACATGTTTTCTACCCAACCAACCCCCTCATTATGGTCTGATCGAGCGTAGATGGTCTGAACATCATCATTTTGTAAATCATCAGTTGAATCATGCAACCCTGTATGCAACGATACAGTTTCATCTATCATCTCATTATCATCATCGTCGTTGTTTTCATCCTCAAACAAAACCGGTCTTCTCCCTGGAAGAACAACATGCCATCTACTAGCTTTTGGGTCTTCAACATAAAACACCTGGTCACAGTCTTTACCCAACACAAACTGATCTTCCTTATTAGTTGTAACACGTGAAAGATCAACCAAAATAAGTCCTTTATCATTTTGGAGTCCATGTCGGTTGTCCACCCAATTGCAGCGGAACAATAGAAACGAATCAATGTGATAGTTTAGTTCCCATATGTCCTCTATCACACCATAATACCAACTACTACTGCTCATTGGTTGAACCTGGTTACCTAGACCATATTCAGTCACCGAAGCTTCAATTTTTACCCCACTGTTCTGATGTATTGATTTAGCATCTTGGCGTGCAGTGTAGTATGTGCATCCATTAATGTCATACCCTTCAAACGATACAATATCTGTTCCAGGACCAACAGCTAGACATCTGATTTCTTCACTGACATCTTCGGGGTTCAATGAAGCTTGCTCAAACACATAGTCCTTAAACCATTGGACGAATACTCGATTTTGTTCCTGTTTAAGCCAGATACGGTTTTTGGTAGGGTTTTGTCGACTCAACTTAGCAATGTGAATATCGAAGTAGGGTTCAACAACCTCAAGGTGTTGTAGTACAAACAAATGTTCCTGATTACTAAGATCACGAGAGATACGAACACCTTTTTGCCAATAACTCCTTTACCCTTAAATCTACCATGGTGACGTGGTTTGGGAATACCAATTGACTCTGCATCCTTCAAATAACTTGTCACGAATTCTGTGACTTCCTCAGTCACTGTTGCTTCGATGATACTGCCTTCCGGTCTATATCTGTTTTTCATTCTACCCTTCAGAATCCCCATATATCGTTCGAAAGGATACATGTAACGTAAGTAGACCGGACCACACAATTTGATCTCTCGGACAATATGCACTACTAAATGCACCATTATGTCGAAGAAAGATGGTGGGAAATACATCTCAAGCTGGCATATTGTCACAACAATTTCATGTTGCAGATCATCGAGGGTGTCTGAGTCAATTGCCTTGCAGCAGACAGCGTTGAAGAAGAAACATAATCGAGTTAGAGCATTTCTGACATTTTCTGGTAATATCCCTCGTATTGCAACTGGAAGAAGATGCAACATTAACACATGATAATCATGAGATTTCATGCCTAACAGTTTCAAATCCTTCATTGAAACTAGGTTCTTCCAGTTTGAAGAGTACCCAGATGGTACCTTCAATGTGTGCAAACACTTGCAAAAACTTAATTTTTCACTCTTAGAGAGGGTATAACACGCAGGAGGTAGATATGTTCGCTTCTCATCCTCTATTGGGTGTAGTTCTTTTCGTATGCGCAACTCTTGCATATCTCTCCTCACCTTCAATCCGTCTTTCGTCTTGCCGGGTATGTTGAGCAAAGTACCACACACTGCCTCACCGACGTTCTTCACAATGTGCATGATATCCAAACAATGTCGAACAGGCATATGCCGCCAATACGGTAGATCCCAAAAAATGGAACGTTTTTTCCAAATGTTCTTCGGGCGGCTTGGATGTGTTTCCAAAGACATTTTGAATGTCTTTTACCTTTGCATACACTTCCTCTGCATTCAAAGGCAGACGAGCCACACGAGTCTCGTGCTCATTGTTGAATAGCTTTCGCTTTCTCGAACGGTAAGGATGGTCTACTGGAAGAAACCGTCGATGACACATGTACATTTTTGCCGCAGTGCTTCAGACGATCTGAACATGTGTCATCCTCACATACCGGACACGCTTTGAATCCTTTCACAGAGTATCCTGACAAGTTCCCATAGGCAGGAAAGTCGTTAACAGTACAGAACAACATCGCCTTCAGTGTGAAATTTTCTTTCGCATGAGCATCATATACCACTGTCCCTTCATTCCACAACAAGTTCAGATCGTCGATCAGTGGTGCAAGATATACGTCAATGTTATGACCAGGTTGCTTTGGACCAGAAATTAGGAGTGATAACATAATGTATTTTCGTTTCATGCACAGCCATGACGGTAAATTATAGATCACTAGTAGCACCGGCCAAGTGCTGTGCTGACTGCTCAACGTGCCATACGGGTTCATCCCATCGGTACACAATCCAAGTCTCAGATTCCTATCCTCATCCCCAAAATGATGTTTGAATTTTCTGTTGATATTTCTCCACTGAGGTCCGTCTGCAGGATGTCTTAATTTTTCATCAATTTTTCTACCATCCGCGTGCCAACGTAAGTTCTTCGCATCTTTCGGGTTGGCAAACAACCGTTTGAATCTAGGAATTATCGGCAAGTACCACAATAATTTCACTGGACGATTTTTTTTCTGAAAGGAGGAATCCTCATCCTTGTCCTTGTACCGGGACAACAAACATTTAGGACACTTGTCTAGATGTTCGTATTCACCCCTATAAAGCACACAGTTATTTGGGCAAGCATGAATCTTTTTATATTCAACTCCCATTGGACACATCCATTTCTTTGCCTCGTAGGTGGATGTAGGAAGACCATTCTCATCAGGAAGCATATCATGTATCAGCTCTAGAAATGAAGTGAAACACTTGTCACCAACTCCATATTTCCCCTTTAAGTTGAACAAATTAAGTACAGCAGTCAATTTTGTGTATTTAACGCACGAAGGGTACAAAGGTGTCTTTGATGCATCTAACAATCTTTGATACTCTTCCGGCTTATCGTCAAAAGTATCGGCAACATTTTCTAACATTTCATCCATTTGCTCATCATGGTGAGTGGCCTCACTGTCATCGAATCCTGAATCACTTAACGGTACCGACAGATTGATGGTATTGAAGGTGTGAGCGGTACTTGCGTAACATGGATCATGAGCACTTGATGATGTTGAAGCACTAGCTGCAACAGTTTCTCCATGAAAATTCCAACGTTTATAATGTGGCATGAATCCACGGGACTTAAGATGAAATCTAATTTCCTCAATGTCTTCATATTTCCTTACGACCCCACAGTCAACACAAGGACATGAAATATTGTCCGCCTTTGTTCTGTCCTTGTGTTGCATTGCCGCTTTGAGAAACTCTTTCAGCTTCTCATCAAAGTAGTGATCCCCTCGATCGCCGTACATCCAGTCACGCTCCATTCTATATGTGAAAACAAAACAAGTTTCAGATTGATTTGTCTTTCAGTTTCGTCTGCATTTGTGTATGGAGCGTGTTTCTACTGGATGTACGGTTGTAACCAAACTCAGCACTACTCTATGGTTCCAACCAAACTAACGTAGCCTAAGTACTCTAACGTTCCAACGTAACTAATCTAGCCTTATTCTAACAATTCTAACACATTTAATTTAACTTCAACAAATCATTGCGTTATTAAAACAAAAAAAAGTTTAATTACTTACTTGTTCTAAGGTTCTACAGAGGGGGAAGCTAGGAGACTGCGTTGGTGATGGGCTGGGAAAGTACTGGTACAAATCCAATAGCAGATTCAGAAGACCTGACAAAGAAAAGTAAAGATTGTTATACACAAATAACCAATAAAATTAATTAATAAGACTAATACGATTCTAGAAAAAATTCGGCATGACCTTTGCGTAATCGTGTTAATCCCATGCTTATCATTAAGCATTCATCAACATCTTATTTACCACGACAAATAAATTCAACAATTGGCAGCAACCATCCTTATTCCCAATCACTCAATATTAACAACAACCACTTTTTTCGCAGTAATTAATTAAACACACAAAGAGAAAAGATAGATGAAGATGTTACCTTTTCACTCTTAGTCCACAGCAGAATAAATAAGGAAGAAGTACAGACCACCCCAATTACTGCAGACAGCGGGAAGCAAGGAAATAATATTAGGGGGGGCAAGAAATCCATTATTATAATCATTATCATATTAAGAAAATAAAAAAGAGAAAAAAGATAGATGAAGATGTTACCTTTCAGCTCATGCTGCACAACAGAAGCAATGAGGAAGAAAGAGACACAGAGACCACCCCAATTACTGCAGACAGCGGTGAAGCAAGGTAATAATATTAGGGGGGCAAGAAATCCATTACTATAAGCATTATCATATTAAGCACGTATATGAGGAAAAAATGTATCATCGTTTTTGTCTCCATGATGGTCGTATAAAATACATTATTAATTTAATGAGATTAGAGAGTGTGACTGAATTGGTGACTGTAAAAATATAGTCACTGCAAATTCCATAAAAATTAATTAAGATAACTTATAGCTATGAACTTAACTAATAAAAAGTATATTTTTTTAAAAATTAATTAAGATGATTTATTAGTAACTTATAAATTAAACTAATAAAAAATATCTTTTTAATAAAGTTCCCTATTTTAATTAATCCATTGTTCTGCATACGTTTGACTACACATGATTCCAATCCTAAGCATCTGATTTTAACAAACATTGCCAGGAACAAACTATATTTTTTTATCGAGTGTACTTGTTTATTTCATTTTTGTAAAATGTTAGACATGGAGGACGTGAGAAGCTGTGACTCTCCATCAAATAGCTGGATTTGGCCTTTTCTACACACAGATATATATATATATATAAATATTTTCACAATCAAAGAAAAGAATCCACGCAACTAATTAATTAAAGTAGCTTTGTCACCTACATAAGATAATTATCTTAGGATCAAAACATGTTTGTACTCGGTTGTCTTCAGGCTGATCAATTCAACGCGACTCCTAAATGACCAACTTGATATCATGTTTGATTATGTTTCAGGTCAAGTCCAGCGGAAGAAATATTGATACATAACTTACTTATCGAACATTAGTAGCTTTTTCCAAAAATAATCTCTAGTAATATATTACTGAAGAAACAAGGATGCATTATCACTAGCATCATTGTAATTGTGACGCAATATTCCCGTACCGTTTTTTACAACTTTGGGTTGTATGCAGAGGGCACAAACAGCAAAAATATCAACTCAGGCATTTTATCGAACACCTTATATGCACAACTATTTATACTTGTTCAATAATCTATCTATATTCAAATTATGCACACACAACTAAACTAACAATCAATAACAATATTACAACAAGTTATTCAATCAACAAGACAATAATTAACATAATTTCGAAGTTAGAAATCGGATTCGAACCTAGGGTTCGCGCAGCACCCACGAACGACGCCTGCGACCTGGACGACTTGGGACGGCGAGGGCAACGGCGACGGCGACGGCGGTGGCGCGCGCGGAAGGAGAAGGTGGCGGTGGTGGTGGCGAGTCGCAGGCGTCGTGAGAATCGCCGTCGTCTTCTTCGTCTTCGTTCTCGCGATTACAGAAGAGAATGAGAGGAGAAGATGAACTGGAGCCGATTTGGGGGAAATAAAACAGCTCTATCGCAGCGGTTCCTACTAAGAACCGCTGAGATAGGTCTTTTTTACAGACCTATCTCAGCGGTTCTTAGTAGGAACCGCTGCGATAGAGTTGTTTTTTTTTTTAAACGACCCTAGCGCAGCGGTTGTTAATTACAACCGCTGAGATAGGTTTGCGGGATTTTAAAAAAAGGCCTATATCAGCGGTTGTTTTTACAACCGCTGCGGTAGGGGCGCTGCGATAGACCATTTCTGTACTAGTGATTTTCATTTTCGTTCCCTCTTTATTAAGAACACTAGGATCATGTGCATATCTAGATAGGATTCCTCCCCAACAGTGGTAGAGCTTTATGCTCAGACTGATAAATATAAACTTATGGAAAAAGTACGTGTCATTCTATTCATGGGAAATTGGTGTAGTACTTTTACATTCTTTGCATAACATGAAATTCGTTTAAAGTTGGGTCGATCAAGCAAGGTTACTTCTCTTCATTTTGTTTCACCCTAATTAGTTAGCACTGGATGTTTTTGGCGTTTTTTGTTAAAGTCTACTCCTAATCCGTCTAAATTATTGTATGCTTAAAAAATGGATTGGGTGGGTTGGGTTAGGGTTGAAGGATTTTAAACGGGTTGGGTTAGGGTCATGATTTTCTGACCCATCCATTTTTGGGTTGGGCATGGGTTGATGATTTTTTAAATGGGTTGGGTTAGGGTTGATATCAACCCGACCCAGCGACCCAAATTGCCAGGTCTACGTCCGCCTGTCTGTCCGCCTGATATTACGCGGACGTCTCATACTCTCGCCCGCGGTCTCTCCATCTCTTGTTCGCCTTGTTGTCCGCCTCAGTTCATGCGGACATCAATGGAGTCCGCTACTTGTCGGTCACCTTGTCCTGTCCGCCTTAATGTCCGCCTTAATCCATGCGGACACACTTCACTCACGCCGCGTGTGTGTCCGCCTATCTCCATGCGGTCACTTGTGTGTGTCCGCCTAAGCCCTGCGAGTCTTGTCCGCCTTGTTCAATGAGGACACAAACGTGGACACAAGTTTTTGACTTATTCTCTTCTACGAACTTTGACCGGCTCTAGATTCTTCGTTTGGACTCCGTTTCCCGAGCCGTTTGCGTCTATGCGTTCGTCTCTTCGTCTACTTGCTTCCAGCTTGGTTTTCATCATGTTAAACAATAAATTTGTGAGATAACAAAAACAAAACTAGAGGAAAACTAACCGAAGTGGAGAAATGAGCAAGAAAAAGTGCTAATATAATATATGAAATACACCTATAAATCATGCTCATTTGGACACTTATCAACTAACCAAACAATCTAATCAAGATAGGGTTGTGATCAGAATGCTGTCGAGGTAAATGTTGAACTGAGATAAAAGGAAAGAGCTTCAAAAGATTATGATCTCCCAAAGCTCTGTCCAATCTAGACCACGATTGACCTGGACCCACCTGACAATTAGTGAAGGTAGTCAATTCCCCAAAGAATCCAAGGTCAAACAGATTACATTCCTGGACTGCTTCTCTGAATGGAGCAATAACTGATTCACTTCTAATCCTTCCTCCCACCACTTCTGAAGCTTTAAGAACCTGGTTAAAGTCACCCACAATCAACCAAGGAAGCTTAGCCTGAAGTCTTAGAATTCTCAGAAGCTTCCAAGAAAGATACTTAAGAGACCAATTAGACCAACCATAAAATCCCGTGAAATGAAAACACAGATTCCCAGCTATTCTGATATCCACTGCTATATGATGATCAGAATTGTTGACATACGAAATATCAAACTCCTCCCTCCAAAGAAGAGCTAACCCACCACTTTTACCATGACTTCCCACAGCAAAACCTTTGTAGTCTTTAAATTTAGAAAAAATCAGATCCATATCTAAAATGGATCTGTGGGTCTCAATAAGAAAAACTAACACAGGTCTAAATTTCTGTAACAATCCAGCAACCCAAGAAACTGCAGTAGGCCGACCCAAGCCCCTGCAGTTGAAGGAAATGCAACTCATTTCCCTTGGCAGCCTTGTTCATCAACAAGGTCTGCCTGATCCAGAATCAAATCTTCAACTGCATTATCATTAACCACAATCCCAGACTTAGGGTTTGGCCACCTGAATTTTCAGTTTTAGATTTTTCCTCTTCCTAGGAACTTCTTTCCTAGGGCAAATCAAACTTCCAGCCACAAAGACCTCCTTCCCTTCTCTCTAATGTAACACAGACTTAGAACCACTGTTATTCTTCAAGACTCCTTTCCCCTCTTTCAATTCAGCATGATTCTCAGCCTCTTGGATAATTTGAGAGATAGACACATTTATATCACAATTCTGATCAGAATTCAGAACCTTTTCTTTATCAGACTTAGAAGTAAAGTGATCCATAGCAGATTCCCAGTCTGATAAGTGATAGCATTTCCTTTTTTTTTCTGACGATAGAGCTAAGTTACTATCACACCCTTGACCTTCACTTTCTGCTTGTTTACCTTCATTTTGATATGCCCCTGCATAATCATGATCAAAAGATTTCATTTCTTTTTCCGAAAAAGGCTTCTTCAAGAAACCCACCTGATTCCTACCCAACTCCATAGGATCAAAAGCCAGCTGGTGAGAGTTTGACCCCTCTGCAACAACAGGAATAACTTCAGTTCCTGAGACCTGCCCATCTTGACTAAACTCACTTAAAAAACCAGATCCTAACAACTGAATCTTGAGAGCTCTATCAGAGGATCCAGCTAGATTCCCTGCAAACTCAGTCCTAATCCACGCTCCATACCTGTTAGGAGCATTTGCTACCTTTTTAAACATGCATTCTCCTGCGATATGATCCATTCTCCCACACGTATAGCAGATATGTGGGAGATTATCATAAGACACTCTACAACATCTGTCTTGACTTCCACTTTTCACCACCAGGAATCTACATAGAGGCTTGTTGACTTCCACTTCTACACAAAACCTTAGAGCCTTCGAAGCAAGAGGGTTGAGCTTATCAGCACAAGCAACAAATAAACCAATTCTGTTACCAAAGTTAACCGCAGAAGCTTTGTTGAAGAGAACAATAGGTAAGTTATAAACATTAACCCAAACTCTTGTTTTAACTGGGTCATGTTCCAGAAGGCTTAGAGAGGGGTCCACTGGCATAACTACTAAGAGCCGATGTTGATAGTGCCATGGCCCTCCTGCGAGAACATGCTTGAGGTCACTGTCATGAGTAAACTGAAAGGAGAATTTATTAGGAGCTATTTCGATAACTTTCATGTATGCCTTTGGCTTCCATAATTGAAAGAGAAAGTTCTGGAGATTTTTTGCAGCAATCTTGTTGGGATACCACACTCTTCCTACGAGAGACTTCCTAAAGTCTAAGTTAACTGTATCCAAGCATAGCAGTTCCCCTTCGATCGCTTCTTTTTCTGCAGGATGGATGAGAAGCTCCTTACACGCATGGATAACATTATCCATGATACCCGGGTTCCAACGAAATCCACACAGCCTGATTCTTTCAAAACTGCACTCGTGAGAAACTTAGGGGACAAAGATGAAGGCAGGAATACCGCAAAGTAGCGAACTAAGGAAAAAATAGAAAGTTCTGACCGATCATGCCATGAACAAAGAGCTCTACAAAAGTGATCGAAAGAGACTCTCAACAGCCGAAGGACAGAAGACTGGTAGTTGAACTCCTCAAAATACTCTGAAAGGACTTGGACGTGATGTATATCTGCTTCCTTTAATGAGAACAAAGCTTCTAAGCCAATGAGGAAACCCCTAACAGGGTGACTCATAGTACCTTTTGTAACACCCCTAATACGCACATGATACTAAATGAAATCGCAGCGGAAATAAATAACTAAACAGTGACTAACGCTTCGGTGCTACAACGCCGTCAACCACCCACGTGGTTGACAAGGCGGAATAAATACAAGTGTACCGGTCTGATGATCAGACTCCCGAGCATAAACTAAACCATAAATACATTATATACAATACCGAGTAATACATACATCCTTCACTGTCAAACATCACTGTAAACTGTCACAACCAAATGTAAACACGCCACTGGAGCACAGGCGCATCCCGGGCCAACATCCCGAAAGTATACAAAAGTAAGTCACATCCTAGGATCTAGAGCCACTCCGCTTCTTCGATCCTCATCCTGCAGTATAAGAAATATGGATCCCCCGAGGGGGTCAGCAACCCTTGGCTGGTATGGCTAACGCGCAGCCCATCGGCTACCGGGATACGCGCAGCTAATTGTCATGATAACATGGCATTCATTTACAAACATACATAACATATGGCTTAGCATCAATGGCGCATAGCACAACAACACATACGCAGTGGATTTTCACTCCACGATAACAAACCACAAGGGTCAAATAACATAAGAGCCTAGAGAGTGATTCACTCTCATGTCAAGCTCGTTAAACACACTCATTACCGTTCTGTTAGACGAACGAGTAACTTAAGTCACAGATGGTTCGGATTTAGTGACCCGAACACACCACACAAACACAGGTTCCCACTAAACCGATCATAAGTCAGAATAGGTAAGCTTTGGAAGAAGCTAACGGGAGATCGAACACCAATTTAAGGTGAACAATCTTAACAACATAAGAGTCGAATCTGATTCAGATATCTACTCTTAACTTACATGCATGACCGGACAACCGGATTCCTCACTTCCCAGTTAACACTTGTTAGAAGTTCATAGTGGAACTTAACAACCATCACACAATAGGTGGTAAATCATGTTAGACACACACAAGGGAAAATGAGTCACAACAACACATCACAATAATATGAACAACTGTAAACTCATTACATGTTTAAATCTTATAACGTTGTAAACACACATAAAAACATACAACACACAAACCGGTGTAAACCGCTAGACAACAGACTGCAAGAAAACCATACCTTGGTCCTTGCCTCGTTAGGTTTCCTCCGTAGGTCACTCCTATACATAATTCAAGAACGTCGGTTAATTAACTTACTTAACCTCCAAATTTACTAAGTGTTTATCATAATTGTATGACATGTTTTTAATGTCTATCTTACCCTAGGTTACCTTCATTATACACCCTAGGGTTAACTACATAAGTCACATTCTTTTCTGTTTTTTTTTTACAAGTTTAGGTCCGACCGGACTTGCCGACCGGACTTGCCCAAGTCCGGTCCATTCCAGTACCCCTTTTTACCGTTGGAAAATTCACTCCGACCGGACTTACATGTCCGGTCCTATGTCCGGTCGATTCCAGAGACTTATAACCCGTACAAAATTCATGCCGACCGGACTTGACAAGTCCGGTCCCATGTCCGGTCCATTCCAGAAACATTTTTCCCTCACAAAACACAGTCCGACCGGACTTGTAAGTCCGGTCCCCCAAGTCCGGTCGATTCCAGAAACATTTTCCGGTAGTGTAACAGAGCCCGACCGGGCTTGCAAGTCCGGTCGCAAGTCCGGTGTGCCCCAAATCCTTATTTTCCTTTTTACATTCAACTCCAAACTTTTACCCCATATAACCTAGTACCTTCTAACCTCATTTGGGCACTTCAAACACAACTTAAACCATCCTTTAAACACTCACAAACTCTTTTTTTAATTCCTTAAGCCTTTACTTATTTCTTCACAAAATTCCTAACACTTACAACATTTTACACTAGGTTTCTAAATGGTGTTTCTCACCTATGATAACTACTATCCCAAAATGTTTTCTCCTTATCTTAACATCATCTCCCAAGCATCATCTCTCACACTAATTCCCTATATCCTTCTTGAAACTCTTTTCCTAGTGTACACTTTCTCCTTAATTTACCAAAGTTTGCCTAAGTATTTACCTAAGTCCAAAATGGCTTTGGTACATACTAAAATCTCAAGCTCATGCCTAAGTCCTTGTTACATCCTAAATCACCTTAATGCATGTTTCCTACACAAGAACAACACTTAACCATTTTAAATACTCCTTAACTTACCAAACTCATTTTAGCACCTAGAACTTCACATTTGTTACCTAAATTTCGACATAGGTTCTCCTAGAACATTACTAAACCAAAACACCTTGTTTTTACCAACAAACAACCAAGAACACTAAAAATCCATCAAGTACTTATTATACACAAACTTCACTCACAAGGCACTACATCACAATATAGTGCACAATTTAAATTGCATGGCACTTAGGCCCTTAAATGACATGGCTCTTAGGCCCTTAAAATGCACAAATCATAAACACTGAATTTCCGCAATATATTTGCCTTTAACCTGCAAATACACTCAACAACACATATGCCTTTTACTAAGCTCTTGGGAACACTTTACTAAGTCATTCACCATTGGCTCTTTAGGTAGTTTTAATAAGCATTTATAAGCTCATTTCTCCTAAGGCATTAAAATAACATTAGGTTAGTAGATTTACCTCTTTTGCAAAATAACTTCTTTCTTGTTTCCTTTAGAAAACCGATAGAGTACTTGATTTTTTGACAAGTTCTAAACAACATACAAACATTATAATGAGTATTCAAGCTATAAGCTCCATCTCATTGTAAACCCTAGTTTTACATTGTTTCAAAAACATTAATGTAGTTGTTTTACCTTGCTCTTTGAAGAGAGTTTGAATATCTAGCAAGAGAGGACTCCACCTAGTCCATGAAGGGTTGGAATGAAGCTAGAACAAAGTCACAAAAAGCTCCTTCAATGTGTATTTTCGGACATGACAAAAACAAGGAGGAAATGAAGTTTTTATTTGAGATTCCTTACCTAGAAGCCAAGGAGAGTAACAATATGTAAAAATACAAGCTCAAGCTCCTTCAATGGAGAAACTCCATGGCACCGAAATGGTTGTCTTGGACTTTTGAAAAGATAGGAATGAAGAGCTTGATGAGAGGAAGAGATTGGTGGTGTTTGTTTTGATTTGGACAAGTGAGCAAGGTTTTACAAGAGATCAAAGTGGGAGTTTCAATGGGGGTGTGTGTATTACCGTGAGAGAACAGCAAGAAGAAGGAAGAAGAGAGGTGGGAAACCGTGTGAGCAAGGAAAGAAAATGAGAGAATGAAGATTGGTTTAACTTTAGAAGATATTTGTAGTTTAAAAGCAAATAGTACATTCTTAGTCATCATTATTTACTTAACAAATTAACAAGAGGGTGGTGAGTCACCAAACCTTAGAAAACCGGCCCCCTAAATATAATGAGGGTAATATAGTCTTTGTTTGTCAATTTAATTACTTATACAAACATATGTTACAAAATAGCTTATAAAAGTTACTATTCATAAAACAAAGCACATAGAAGTGAAATTTTTGATTTCCCACTAATATATACACCCAAATGTGATACTATATAGTACACATATATATTTAAGAGTAATGATGGACATTTAGCCACTCAAAACTCATTTACAAGACAATTTTTCAAAAATGTGCTTTAAGACTCCTTAAAGCACATTTTGTATTTAAACTTGTTTTCAAGCTTGGTTTTCTTTGGTAATTGGTTTAATATGTTCATTAGTGTATAAATGAGGTCTTGGTAAGTTCATTAGGTCTTAACCAAGTTTATCCCAAGCTTAGAGCACATTTTGGCTCTTATTGACTTTAAAGCACATTTTGTGTTTCCTTTTGTTTAAATTTGTTTACTAATGTTTCTAAGACTCTTTTTAGTCTTAATACACCATATTTAAGTGTTTATACAATATATTAAGGTTTGGGGTATTTCACCTTTCGTACCAGAGCCAAAAAGGATATTCATATCCATACTGAAAACGTGACTGTGAACAGAAGTACGATAAAACTTCTAAAGTCGCCTAGGAAATAGCTACTGAAATCGCCCCTTACAGACGGGAGAAATTAAAACTTCTCTGGTTAGCTTGGATCCAATAGCCTCAACTTTGGGAGTTGAGTTGATGTCTCACTGCCTGCCGAGTGAAATTCAACATTATGTATCTTAATCATTTAAAATAAAAAAGAAACTCTTATTATCAAGAAATGACGGAAATATGTCAATTTCAAGCTCCTTTCTACTTTTAAGAATAATTCCCTAGCTCATTTGGGAACAGTTTCCAGTAACAAACAACTTTTCAATTTCCAAAATTAGCAGGCTTCCATCAAACATCCAAAATCAGCAGCTGACAATTTTTGTAAAATCACCAGCAGACAGCTTCTCAATTTCCAGTTGCAGGATCTAACCACAACCTTTGCTTTTTAAATACATTAGCAGACGTTCCACCAAACACCAAAACCAACAACTGACAGCTTCTCTAAAACCATCAGCTAGGGGTGTTCACGGTAAGGTTAACCGCATATGCAGTTAACCGTATACCGGTTAACTGGGTAATACGGTTTTTAAAAATTTGATATCGTTACCATTCCATTTACATCAATTAACTGCATTCAGGTTAACCATTTAGAGCGGTACGGTAACGCAGGTTAACCGAATCCGGGTGTAAATTTTTTTCTATGTAAATAACCTTGAGTAATGATAACAAACTAGATAAAAGCGAGCAAATAAAAACAAGGAAAAATTACATCGCCCACCCATGACGTTTGGCGAAATTACACAGCCCACCCACGAGGTTTCAAAAATTACTTTGCCCACCCATGCGGTTTCCACAATTTTACATCCAGCAACTTTTCTAATATTTGATCAACTTAAAAGATGGTTAAATGATATCCAAATTTGATGAAACTTTACATGGACGATATTAAAGTGTTATATTTTGGTAAAACGTGAAATCCAACATTTTTTTAAGCTCATATATGATCCGTGGGACCCGATGAACGTGTCTCATGTTTCATTGGGTCCCAAAGGTCATATATGACCTTAAAAAACTTTGGATTTGGCATTAAACAAAAATATAACACCTTAGCATCGTCCATGTAAAGTTTCATCAAATTTGGATATCATTTAACCATATTTTAAGTTGATCAAATATTAGAAAAATTGCTGGATGAAAAATTGTGGAAACCACATGGGTGGGCAAAGTAATTTTTGAAACCTCGTGGGTGGGCCGTGTAATTTCGCTAAACGTCATGGGTGGGCGATGTAATTGAAATACCCCAAACTTAGATATGGTGTTTAAATGATAAACTAAGATATAAGGAGGCTAAATAATGCCTTAGAAACATTAAGAAACATTTCTAATCAAAGAAAATATAAGGAAACACCAAAAGAGCAGTTTTAACAAAAACGTGCTCTAAGCTTGGAGAGACTTGGGAGAGTACCCAAATATTGTTCTAAGACCTTAGTAATATCCTAATGGTCATTTCAAATCAATTACCGAAGAAAACCAAGCTTGAAAACAAGTTAAAACACAAAATGTGCTTTAAGGAGTCTTAAAGCACGTTTTTGAAAAATTGTCTTGTAAATGAGTTTTGAATGGATAAATGTCCATCATTACTCTTTAATTAACATGTGTACTATATAGTATCACATTTGGAAGTCTATATCAATGGGAAATCAAAAATTTCACAACAATGTGCCTTGTTTTGGTGAATAGTGAATTAATTAAGCTAGTTTATAACATAAGTCTATATAAGTGAGACATTTGGTCAACAAAGACTTAAGTACCCTCATTACTAAAAGGGGGCCGGTTTCTTAGGAGGTGAGTCACCACCTTCATGAGTTATTAAGCAATTAAGAAAGCAAATAAGACTTATAAAGCATAAAGTACTATTTACCTTTTAAGATAAATATCACATTTTACTTACCTCTCTCCTCACTTCTTCATTCTCCTTTGTTTTCCCACGGTTTGAGCTGCTCTCTCCCTTCTCCATTCACGTAGAACTCAACCTCCATGAAAGCTCAATCTTCCTTGGTCACATCTTACTCATTTTAGCTCCAAATCCAAAACAAAATACATACTCTTCTTAGTTAGCTCAAGCTCCTCCTTCCTATCTTTTCAAAACTTCAAGAGCTTCATTTTGGTGCCAAGTCAAACCACCATTAGAGGAGGAAATTCAAGTTTGGAGACTCCATTGGCATCTCCATTCTCTTAAGGTAAAGAAAGTGTAAGAAAATCTAGGTTTCCACCATTTTCTTCACATGTCCGAATTAGTGCTCATGGGACTCCATGTTTATGCCTTGTTCTAGCTTGTTTCTACTCTTCAAAGGAGAGAGGAGGTCCTTCTTGCTTCATATCCAAGTTTGTCTTGAGAAACCAAGGTAAAACAATCACATTAATACCTTAAAGCATATTTTAACCTAGGGTTTGTTCCTTAGGGTTAATGTGTTATCTAGTACTCATTGGAGTTATTGGATATTGGTTAGAACATTGGCAAGGAGATACACATTGGTGACCGAGATTGAACAAAGAAAAACCTAAGGAAGAAAGCTTTTTAAGCTTGTAAAAGAACAAGGTAAATTGCTTACCTTAAGATGTCTTGTTGTTTAAGGGAATGGGATTTAGGTATATGATGAGTTTAGTGTAGAGTTTATATTGGGAAGGTATTATAAAACCTAGAAGAAACAATGACAATACTTGTGAACTTTTGACTAAAGAGCAAATGAGAGGAAGAGATAGTTAAAACAATGTGGAAATGAATTACAAGAAGCATTTTATTTCAATGGGAGCCTTGTTGAGTGTATTCAGGTTGAAGGCAAATATATGTGGAAATTCAGTGGTTAAGATTATTGTCATTTAAGGGCCTAAGTGCCAAGCATTTTGAGTTTAAGCAATATATGATGTGTGGTGAAGTTTTAGTGTAAATTGTGTGTTAAGGTGTTGATGAGAATTTGGGTGATGTTGGTTGTTTGATGGAGAAAAACCATGTGTTAGGATGTGCTATGTACTAGAGAACCCATGGCAAAAATTTAAAGGAGAACTTAAGTGTTTAAGATATTCTAAGGGGATTTAATGACTAAGGAAGTACTAGGAAGTTTTAGAGGTTGTCTTGATGAAAAAGGGGGTGAGTTTAAGGTGTTTAATGAGTTATAATGACTTAGGCATTACTATGAAGGATTTAGAATCAAGAGAATGTATTTGAGTATTTAGGACTTAGGCAAGTGTTGATAAACAACTAGGAAGGAAACAATGTTAATGGATGGAAGTTTAAGTTGTGAAGGAACATTAAGTAAATGCATGAGAGAGTTTTAATAGTGAAAGATGCTTGGGAGATGATGTTATAGTGGTGAGGAAAACATTTGGCATAGTGGTTACATTAGGTATGAACCACCACCTAGAAACCTAGAGGAAAGCATTACAAGTGTTAGCATAATTACAAGGGAAAATGTATAATGATTAAGGTGAAACTTGGTGAATGATTTAATGTGTTTGGAGGATGGTTTATGATTGAGTTTAAGAGTCTAAATGATGTTGGAACATATTGGATGGCTTGAGGAAAGGTTTAGTGAAGATTTGGCAAAGTTTGGGCATGATTTAGTGGCGTCCGACCCAGGGGTCCGACCCAGGTTTGGGTCGGACGGCCTCTGTTTAACGCCAGGGAAAGGTTCTGGAATGGTCCGACCCAGAGGTCTTGGGTCGGACATGGGTCGGACGGGTGATTTTCAAAGGGCAAATAAGTTTCTGGAATGGTCCGACCCAGAAGGTTGGGTCGGACGTGGGTCGGACATGAGAGGTTTTAGAAGACGGAAAGTTTCTGGAATGGTCCGACCCAGTTGGTTGGGTCGGACATGGGTCGGACATGTAGGGTTTTCCAAACCCGAAAGTTACTGGAATGGTCCGACCCAGAGGGTGGGTCGGACGGCCCTTAACACTTAAAAAAAAAAGAAATTTTGAATTCTAAGAATGGTAATAGGTAATAAGGTATACCTTTGGTAGGGTGGTAATGATTAGGACCCTAAGAACTTAAGGAATTAAGTTAAGATTAAGTATAAGTTTTAATGTTTAAAGTTAAGATTGTAAGCTAAGTGGCAAAGACTTAAGAGGGTATTAAATGGGAATCTTTAGAGACTAAGTGAGTTAAGAAAGGTGCAAATAACTAATGACCTAAAAATGAATGAATGTTTTAGGTTTGTGAATTGGGACCCCGAAGAAGGATTAATCAAACAACGATCGACGGTGAACGGTACAATCCTTCTTGTGACCTGCTTGCTAACGAGGTGTCCCTCGGCTTGTGTGCTATCTGTTTAATTGCTATGACTAAAACAAGATAAAGCATGCAACCGGATTATATTTATTCTCGTTGTGTTTGTGATAGCTTTACACTAACCCACGAGACTTGAGATTGTTACTAACCAAGTTTAGTACTTACTGAGTTAAGAAAGAGTTAAGTTTGATGGTTGTTGGTTAATGCCCGTTAAGGCTTAGCTAGCACATGGTGTTTAAGATGTCTACTAACTGGAACTTGAGTGAGGAAACCCGGGACCGATCTCCGGTCATGCATGCTAAGGAAAAAGGGGGACGGTATCTGAATCAGATCCGCCCTCCGCTTAAGGACTTGTCTTCGGACTTGTAGCCTAGGGCCGGTTGCCGGCTCAGCTACGCTGGACTCCCGTCCAGAGTAGGTGGCATTAAGATGGTGCGGTGGGATCACCTAAATCCCAGGTTCGAATTAAGCTACAACCAATCCCTTCCAGGAAAGGTTTGTATACTGAGATTAAGATTAAGATTGAGATTAAGATTAAGGTAAGGTAAGGAACTGAGATTAAGGAAATGAGGACTAAGGAGGGGGTTACTAACCCACTTGTTAAGGGAACGCTTGAGTCGTTCATTGGTTGTGAACTATATATGTTCATCTGTGGTTATTGTTATTGCACTTCATATTATGCTTGTGTATGTAATCAATTTCCATGCTATCGACAATTAGTCGTCGTAGCCCCGTTAGCTTGGGGGCCATGAGAGGGTGTACCAGCATTCGTGCTGACCCCCTCGGGGGCTATTTTTACACTTGCAGGTAAGAGACCCATGAGGACGCACTACGAGAGTAGGAGCGGTTAGACTTAGGGTGGGATGTTTATTTTGAGTTCGGGTTACGCCTGTGCACCCGACTGTTTATATTAAACTGATGTAAGTTTGAGATTATGTTTAAGATACTAGTACTCAGTTGGTTGTGGTATTGTGAATGTTGATGTTTTGAGTTGGATAAGTATTTTGAATAAGTGTTGCAAACGTTAAGCCGGTATATTCTAACGATCAGACCGTGGCAAGGTCCAGGTGTTATTTATCTCCGCTGCGACGTAATCGATTAAGTGTTCAGTTTGCGATAACCACGATAGGCTTTGGATGGGGTGTTACAAAAAGTGGTATCAAAGCGTAGTTACGCTCTGATCAAGAAATACCGGACATGAGTAACCACCGAGTTAGGATATAAGTTAAGGAATAAGTGTTGGGTTAAGGGTGTGAGAAGTTAGAGTGAGTAGAGTCAGATGACCACTAATAAGTGTGGATCATCTTTATCGTCTACGGGCGTTATAAATTTACTAACCGAGACAGTGGTGAATACAAACTAATGTGACATGTGCTTGTTCAGATGGCAGGACGTCCTAGGGGAGGCCGAGGTCGCGGCCGGGGTGAGGATACTTCAGGGATACCTAGAGGGCAGACGATCGCAGAGATCGTAGCTGCCGCTTTAGGGCATATGGGCTATCAGCCTGGTGTGGGTGCACCACCTCCACCGCCACAACCTAGGGAACCAAACTGGGTGAAGAGTCTTGCAGACCTTCGACCCGCTCATTTTAAGGGGGAGACCGATCCCGCCAAGCTTGAGGCGTACATCTCCGAGCTGGAGACCGCCTTCGAGACCCTTGATGTCCCTGCTGGGATCAAGGTGCGCTTAGCTGCTTTCTATCTGAAGGGGCGGCAGGCGATTGGTGGAAGCTGGTGAGGGCCGAGCATGTGGCCAATCCAGAGTTCGGCTGGGAGCAGTACACCGCCTTGCTACGAGCAAAGTACTACCCCGCCAATGTCCAGACGAAGAAGCGCCTACAGTTGGATGCGCTTAAGCAGTCGGACAAGATGACAGTGGACGAGTATTACTCAGAGTTCACTGCCTTGCTCCGTCTTCTGCCAGGTCTAGGGTATTCTGACCAGATCTTGGTGGACCGCTTCTATGGCGGGCTTAGCCATCGACTCCGCTACGGCATGGGGCCGACGAGTTACACTACCTTGCAGGTAATAAGAATGATTGAGATTTGAGTAAATGATGAATAAGATCTAGATTGTGAGAAATAAGTATGACTAATACCATGGAAAAGCAGGAGTGCTATCATGCCGCTGCTAAGGTTGAGATCACCGTCCAGCTGAGGGACGAGGAGAATGCTAAGAGGAAGAGTGCTGGTAAAAGCTCAGAAAGTCAGGGGCAAGGAGGGTACAAGAAACAAAAGTACCAGCCTCAGGCCCAGAAAAATCAGAACCCAAAGGGGAAGGAGGAAAAGGAGAAGGCTTCGGAAGAGCCATTGAAGTTGACGTATGCTATTGCAGCTACACCCCTGCGCTCTAAGGCGCCAAAGGGTAAGGAAACTATCAATGAATGAGTTAAGAAATAAATTAGTAACCATTTGAGATATGAGAATTGATATTGTGAATCAACAGGATCTGAGACTGCGAGGGGAGCCGGTGGTGGCTACCAACGACGCTTCATCTGTAGATGGTGTCACAAGGACCACCCCGGACTCGACTGTAAGGGGAATAAGGTGGAGTGCAACTTTTGTGGAGTCTACGGGCATCGAGCATATGAGTGTTACCGGAATCCTGCTAGCAGAGCCTATAGGCCCGATACCAGGGGCAAGGGCAAGACCGATCAGGGAGCTGGATCTGACGGTCAGAGGAAGGTGCAGCAGCCGGCGGACAAGAACCCACGGGTGACCCAGAAGACGGGGCCCACTTTACACATGGTGGACCGGGACGATGAGCCTGAGCCCTCATCGAGGCCAGGTACCACTATAACCATTTAGTAATAAAACTACCTGCTTACCGCATTATCATGCATGTTTGGTGAAATATATGAGTTAAGTAAGAATAAGATGAGATTAGAACTTAAGTAAGACATAACCTACTACCACTTTAGGAAGATTCAACATCTGCTACCCTATACCATCTACATCTAGCCCGGAGCACACCGACATCGAAACCATACACTTTCCAACCGAACAATGTCAGGTTATCCTCCCAGGTATGATTTTATTAAGGGGATACCTGACACCCGAAGCACAAATAGCCATCATCAGGAGATGCAATCAACTAGGAATGGGACCGGGAGGTTTTTACACACCGGAGTACCCAGGGGGAGCAAGGATGAAGTTAAAGATGATGAGCTTGGGCAAGGATTGGAATCCGTATGCCAAGAATTACCAAACCATGAGGGAGCAAGATGGAGTCTCACCACCGGGAATACCCGAAGAGTTCCATCCAGTTGTTACACAAGTCGTGGAAATCGCTCAGCAGTTGGAGGCTGAACCGATTCCTGACATCCAAGCAGACATTTGCATTGTAAACTTCTACGAGAAGGACGGGAAACTGGGACTACACCAGGATAAGGACGAGACAACGGAGTCACTCGAAAGAGGGATACCCGTAGTGTCTTGGTCCATTGGAGATGATGCGGAATTTTTATACGGCGAGCAGAAGCGTGCGGACCATGCAGATAAGATAGTACTTAAGTCAGGTGATGTATTAATTTTGGGAGGAGAATCAAGGATGTTATACCATGGGATTAAGAGAATCAAGGTGAATACAGCACCATCAGCAGTAATCAATGCGACGCATATGAGACCAGGAAGATTAAACCTAACCTTTAGACAATATTAGCCATGTAATGTTAGAATGAGATGAGAAATGAGATGTAAGATTGAAGCACATGTTGTAAACAGGATGGTCATGAATAAAATAACAGTGTTGTTCATATAAATTGATTACGACTCTTGTTATACCATCAATACTCATGGAGCTTGTGAACACAATTAGGTTATGGACTCGGTACGGAAGGTGCACTAAGCATACTTACAGAGGCGCAGGCCGACGCCAGCGGTACTATCCTCACCGGCACCTTTCCGATTAATGGGATTGAGGCATCAGTTCTCTTCGACTCAGGGGCCTCGCATACCTTTGTCTCTGCATCGTTTGCGAGCAGGTTGGGGCTAGACGCTGATGAGCTACCCGACTTCACGGTTACGCTCCCGTCTAAGGAGAAGGTTCGTTGCACTCGTTACTACCGAGGAGCCACCATCAGAATTAAGGGGGAAGACTTTCCAGTCAGTTTCGTTGAGTTTAGTAAGCTAGGATTTGATGTTATCTTCGGGATGAACTGGTTGGAGCGGCACAAGGGACGTATCCTCTGCGCCGAGCATAGATTGCTGCTCAGGAGTCCGTCTGGGGTAACAATATCATACCGCCAGAGGCCCAGAGAGCCTTCGACTAAGATCATCACCGCCATGGCAATGCATAAAGAATTAAGGAGAAAGGAAGAAGTATACCTCTGCTATGTACAGGACATAGAGAGAGACCCTGAGTTCGACCCCGACTTACCGGTAGTGTCGGAGTTCCCCGACTTATTTCCACGGGAACTGCCCGGCATGCCACCCACTCGGGAGGTAGAGTTCACCATTGAGCTGCTACCTGGTACCGGACCGATAGCCAAAGCACCATACCGCATGGCTCCGGCAGAAATGACTGAATTAAAGGAACAATTGAAAGATTTGTTAGATAAAGGATTCGTTAGACCAAGTGTGTCACCATGGGGAGCGCCAGTCCTCTTCGTGAAGAAGAAGGATGGTAGTCTCCGCCTCTGCATCGACTACAGAGAGCTAAATGCAGTGACAGTGAAGAATAAGTACCCACTACCCCGCATTGACGATCTGTTCGATCAGTTGAAGGGAGCATCTGTGTTTTCCAAGATTGATCTCAGATTGGGGTATCATCAGATAGCCATTAAGGAGGGAGACATTGAGAAGACGGCATTCCGGACACGATACGGCCACTATGAGTTTACAGTGATGCCGTTCGGTTTGTCGAACGCACCAGGGAAATTTATGGATCTGATGAACCGCTTGTTCCGGGAGCACCTGGACAAGTCGGTTGTGGTTTTTATTGATGACATTCTGATATATTCAAAGTCAAAAGCTGAACATGAGGAACATCTGAGGAAGGTATTGGAAATATTGAGGGAGAACCAGCTGTATGCTAAGTTCTCCAAGTGTTAGTTTTGGCTTGACCAGGTCTCTTTCCTAGGTCATGTCATCTCAGATGCTGGAATCGCAGTGGATCCAGCAAAGATTGATGCCGTACGTACCTGGCCAAGGCCGAAGACTGTTACCGACATCCGGAGCTTTCTCGGTCTGGCAGGTTACTACAGGAGGTTTGTTAGAGATTTCAGTAAGGTCGCGAAGCCGATGACCAGTCTGATGAAGAAAGACGCACCATTTCTGTGGACAGTTGACTGTGAGAGATCATTTCAGCGCTTGAAGGACTCACTGACCACTGCGCCGGTACTGACCATTCCAGACGCTACAGAGGGCTTTGAGGTTTATTGTGATGCATCCGGCAGAGGGCTGGGTTGCGTGCTCATGCAACATGGCAAGGTGGTGGCATATGTCTCACGCCAGTTGAAGAAACATGAGGAGAACTACCCCACACATGATTTAGAGCTGGGAGCTGTAGTCTTCGCTTTGAAGATATGGCGCCACTACTTATATGGGGTTAGTGTCACGATCTACACCGATCACAAAAGTTTGAAATACATATTCACTCAGAAAGAGTTAAATCTTCGACAGAGGAGATGGTTAGAGTTTCTGAAAGACTATGACATTGACCTCCAATACAAAGAGGGGAAGGCCAATGTTGTAGCAGATGCCCTGAGCCGTCGAGCACACTCACTCAATTCGCTAGTTTCTTTCTCCAGCTTGGTTGATGAGGTGCGAGAGGCTCAGAGGACAGATGAGTATATGAGAGAGGTCAGACAGAAGCTGACAGATGGTACCTTTGAGAGTCAGAAATACGACTTCAGACTTCATGATGATGATCTGATCAGACTTAAGGGCCGATTATGCATACCACGAGGCAACACGGATCTGAAAGACCGTATACTTAGAGAATCACACTGTTCTTCAGTTTCCATCCATCCGGGAGCCTCTAAAATGTATAAAGACATGAAGAGATACTTCTGGTGGTCGGGGATGAAGACAGATGTTACCGAGTTCGTCTTGAGGTGTCTCACATGCCAGAAGGTGAAATTCGAGCACCGACGACCGGGCGGAATGGTACAGTCGATGTCAGTTCCGGAGTGGAAGTTCCATGATATCTCCATGGACTTCGTAGTTGGACTTCCACCTGCTAAGGGAGGTCTCAACATGATATGGGTGGTGGTGGATCGCCTTACCAAAGTAGCCCGATTCATACCGATGAAGGATACTTGGAAGGTGACCAAATTAGCTGAGTTATTTGAGAAAGAAATCATGAGGCATCACGGCATACCAAGGACCATAGTGTCAGATAGAGATACCAGATTCCTTTCGAGGTACTGGAGAGCTACCAGAGAAGCGTTGGGTACAGAACTCAAGCTGAGTACCGCGTTCCATCCTCAGACAGATGGTCAGACTGAGCGTACTATTCAGACACTCGAGGACATGCTGAGAGCATGTGCCTTAGACTTCCAGGGCAGTTGGATTGACAGATTGCATCTGATCGAGTTTTCGTACAACAACAGCTATCATGCTTCGATCAAGATGGCACCTTTTCAAGCGTTGTACGGTAGACCATGTCGTACACCGCTCTGCTGGGATGAGTCGAGTGAGACGGTCATTATAGGACCAGAGTACTTAGAACAAGTTAAGGCTGAAGTTCAGCAAATCAGGGAGAACATGAAAGCTGCTCAAATAGGGAAGTCGTATGCTGATGTTCGACGACGGGACCTGGAGTTCGCAGTGGGCGACCAGGTATTTCTGCGAGTTTCACCGATGAAGGGTGTATTCAGGTTTGGGCAGAAGGGCAAGTTAAGCCCCAAATTTGTTGGTCCTTATGAGATTACGGAGCGGGTGGGCCCGGTTGCTTACAGGTTGAATTTACCTGCTGAGCTGGGTAAAGTGCATGATGTTTTTCATGTTTCACAGCTGAAGAAATACATGCACCACCCCTCTCATGTGTTAGAACCTGAGAGGTTGACTTTAGAACCAAATATGAGATCCGTGGAGACTCCTCAGAGAATCTTGGACAGCAAGACTAGGGACACTCGCCACAAGTCAGTGCGACTGGTGAAGGTTCTCTGGTCTAACCAGGATGTCGAAGAGGCCACGTGGGAACTAGAGGATAAGATGAGGGCGAAGTACCCTTCTTTATTTACTGACTAGATCGTCTGTATAGGGTACGGGGCGTACCCCTTTTTAAGGGGGGTAGAGCTTCCTCGCTTTTGAGTTAGGAAACGATCATGTTTGTCGTTGTTTGGTTGGTTAAGATGTGAATTTGTGTAAGTTGCTACACTTCGGTGTAAGTTTGAGCTACGTATGATACTTATGTATTGTATTTGAGATTGACCTTTGAGTCTTGAGATGTATGAATGTGAATATAAGATGTGGTATTAAGATTAAGAGAACTGTGTACCGTGAATGGTTAAGCACATGTGTGAACTTTGAGGACAAAGTTCTTTTAAGGGGGGTAGATTGAAATACCCCAAACTTAGATATGGTGTTTAAATGATAAACTAAGATATAAGGAGGCTAAATAATGCCTTAGAAACATTAAGAAACATTTCTAATCAAAGAAAATATAAGGAAACACCAAAAGAGCAGTTTTAACAAAAACGTGCTCTAAGCTTGGAGAGACTTGGGAGAGTACCCAAATATTGTTCTAAGACCTTAGTAATATCCTAATGGTCATTTCAAATCAATTACCGAAGAAAACCAAGCTTGAAAACAAGTTAAAACACAAAATGTGCTTTAAGGAGTCTTAAAGCACGTTTTTGAAAAATTGTCTTGTAAATGAGTTTTGAATGGATAAATGTCCATCATTACTCTTTAATTAACATGTGTACTATATAGTATCACATTTGGAAGTCTATATCAATGGGAAATCAAAAATTTCACAACAATGTGTCTTGTTTTGGTGAATAGTGAATTAATTAAGCTAGTTTATAACATAAGTCTATATAAGTGAGACATTTGGTCAACAAAGACTTAAGTACCCTCATTACTAAAAGGGGGCCGGTTTCTTAGGAGGTGAGTCACCACCTTCATGAGTTATTAAGCAATTAAGAAAGCAAATAAGACTTATAAAGCATAAAGTACTATTTACCTTTTAAGATAAATATCACATTTTACTTACCTCTCTCCTCACTTCTTCATTCTCCTTTGTTTTCCCACGGTTTGAGCTGCTCTCTCCCTTCTCCATTCACGTAGAACTCAACCTCCATGAAAGCTCCATCTTTCCTTGGTCACATCTTACTCATTTTAGCTCCAAATCCAAAACAAAATACATACTCTTCTTAGTTAGCTCAAGCTCCTCCTTCCTATCTTTTCAAAACTTCAAGAGCTTCATTTTGGTGCCAAGTCAAACCACCATTAGAGGAGGAAATTCAAGTTTGGAGACTCCATTGGCATCTCCATTCTCTTAAGGTAAAGAAAGTGTAAGAAAATCTAGGTTTCCACCATTTTCTTCACATGTCCGAGAATTAGTGCTCATGGGACTCCATGTTTATGCCTTGTTCTAGCTTGTTTCTACTCTTCAAAGGAGAGAGGAGGTCCTTCTTGCTTCATATCCAAGTTTGTCTTGAGAAACCAAGTAAAACAATCACATTAATACCTTAAAGCATATTTTAACCTAGGGTTTGTTCCTTAGGGTTAATGTGTTATCTAGTACTCATTGGAGTTATTGGATATTGGTTAGAACATTGGCAAGGAGATACACATTGGTGACCGAGATTGAACAAAGAAAAACCTAAGGAAGAAAGCTTTTAAGCTTGTAAAAGAACAAGGTAAATTGCTTACCTTAAGATGTCTTGTTGTTTAAGGGAATGGGATTTAGGTATATGATGAGTTTATGTAGAGTTTATATTGGGAAGGTATTATAAAACCTAGAAGAAACAATGACAATACTTGTGAACTTTTGACTAAAGAGCAAATGAGAGGAAGAGATAGTTAAAACAATGTGGAAATGAATTACAAGAAGCATTTTATTTCAATGGGAGCCTTGTTGAGTGTATTCACAGGTTGAAGGCAAATATATGTGGAAATTCAGTGGTTAAGATTATTGTCATTTAAGGGCCTAAGTGCCAAGCATTTTGAGTTTAAGCAATATATGATGATGTGGTGAAGTTTTAGTGTAAATTGTGTGTTAAGGTGTTGTAATGAGAATTTGGGTGATGTTGGTTGTTTGATGGAGAAAAACCATGTGTTAGGATGTGCTATGTACTAGAGAACCCATGGCAAAAATTTAAAGGAGAACTTAAGTGTTTAAGATATTCTAAGGGGATTTAATGACTAAGGAAGTACTAGGAAGTTTTAGAGGTTGTCTTGATGAAAAAGGGGGTGAGTTTAAGGTGTTTAATGAGTTATAATGACTTAGGCATTACTATGAAGGATTTAGAAATCAAGAGAATGTATTTGAGTATTTAGGACTTAGGCAAGTGTTGATAAACAACTAGGAAGGAAACAATGTGTTAATGGATGGAAGTTTAAGTTGTGAAGGAACATTAAGTAAATGCATGAGAGAGTTTTAAATAGTGAAAGATGCTTGGGAGATGATGTTATAGTGGTGAGGAAAACATTTGGCATAGTGGTTACATTAGGTATGAACCACCACCTAGAAACCTAGAGGAAAGCATTACAAGTGTTAGCATAATTACAAGGGAAAATGTATAATGATTAAGGTGAAACTTGGTGAATGATTTAATGTGTTTGGAGGATGGTTTATGATTGAGTTTAAGAGTCTAAATGATGTTGGAACATATTGGATGGCTTGAGGAAAGGTTTAGTGAAGATTTGGCAAAGTTTGGGCATGATTTAGTGGCGTCCGACCCAGGGGTCCGACCCAGGTTTGGGTCGGACGGCCTCTGTTTAACGCCAGGGAAAGGTTCTGGAATGGTCCGACCCAGAGGTCTTGGGTCGGACATGGGTCGGACGGGTGATTTTCAAAGGGCAAATAAGTTTCTGGAATGGTCCGACCCAGAAGGTTGGGTCGGACGTGGGTCGGACATGAGAGGTTTTAGAAGACGGAAAGTTTCTGGAATGGTCCGACCCAGTTGGTTGGGTCGGACATGGGTCGGACATGTAGGGTTTTCCAAACCCGAAAGTTACTGGAATGGTCCGACCCAGAGGGTGGGTCGGACGGTGGGTCGGACGGCCCTTAACACTTAAAAAAAAAAAGAAATTTTGAATTCTAAGAATGGTAATAGGTAATAAGGTATACCTTTGGTAGGGTGGTAACGATTAAGACCCTAAGAACTTAAGGAATTAAGTAAAGATTAAGTATAAGTTTTAATGTTTAAAGTTAAGATTGTAAGCTAAGTGGCAAAGACTTAAGAGGGTATTAAATGGGAATCTTTAGAGACTAAGTGAGTTAAGAAAGGTGCAAATAACTAGTGACCTAAAAATGAATGAATGTTTTTAGGTTTGTGAATTGGGACCCCGAAGAGGATTAATCAAACAACAATCGACGGTGAACGGTACAATCCTTCTTGTGACCTGCTTGCTAACGAGGTGTCCCTCGGCTTGTGTGCTATCTGTTTAATTGCTATGACTAAAACAAGATAAAGCATGCAACCGGATTATATTTATTCTCGTTGTGTTTGTGATAGCTTTACACTAACCCACGAGACTTGAGATTGTTACTAACCAAGTTTAGTACTTACTGAGTTAAGAAAGAGTTAAGTTTGATGGTTGTTGGTTAATGCCCGTTAAGGCTTAGCTAGCACATGGTGTTTAAGATGTCTACTAACTGGAACTTGAGTGAGGAAACCCGGCACCGATCTCCGGTCATGCATGCTAAGGAAAAGGGGGACGGTATCTGAATCAGATCCGCCCTCCGCTTAAGACTTGTCTTCGGACTTGTAGCCTAGGGCCGGTTGCCAGCTCAGCTACGCTGGACTCCTGTCCAGAGTAGGTGGCATTTAGATGGTGCGGTGGGATCACCTAAATCCCAGGTTCGAATTAAGCTACAACCAATCCCTTCCAGGAAAGGTTTGTATACTGAGATTAAGATTAAGATTGAGATTAAGATTAAGGTAAGGTAAGGAACTGAGATTAAGGAAATGAGGACTAAGGAGGGGGTTACTAACCCACTTGTTAAGGGAACGCTTGAGTCGTTCATTGGTTGTGAACTATATATGTTCATCTGTGGTTATTGTTATTGCACTTCATATTATGCTTGTGTATGTAATCAATTTCCATGCTATCGACAATTAGTCGTCGTAGTCCCGTTAGCTTGGGGGCCATGAGAGGGTGTACCAGCATTCGTGCTGACCCCTCGGGGGCTATTTTTTACACTTGCAGGTAAGAGACCCATGAGGACGCACTACGAGAGTAGGAGCGGTTAGACTTAGGGTGGGTGTTTATTTGAGTTCGGGTTGCGCCTGTGCACCCGACTGTTTATATTAAACTGATGTAAGTTTGAGATTATGTTTAAGATACTAGTACTCGGTTGGTTGTGGTATTGTGAATGTTGATGTTTTGAGTTGGATAAGTATTTTGAATAAGTGTTGCAAACGTTAAGCCGGTATATTCTAACGATCAGACCGTGGCAAGGTCCAGGTGTTATTTATCTCCGCTGCGACGTAATCGATTAAGTGTTCAGTTTGCGATAACCACGATAGGCTTTGGATGGGGTGTTACAGTAATTTTCCCTAAAAACAATAATAAAAACTAGAAAGTACCAAGCATTTCATATCATGTCCAAGCATTAGTTTATATACGTAACATATAACAGTAACACAAATATTGAATCCACCATTATACAATGCTCAATCATCTAATAAATTCATTATATAATATATAACATGCACATTTATAATCGCAATGACACGAAACAATCCAAGAATATAAAACAAAATCAATTCACGTAGATTCGAACAATATAATTTACAAGCTGCTTTATCAACTAAGTGATAGCAAAATACATCTCAAAAGATTTAACTAAACATAATTACAATATACACTATCTATAATGCGTACCTTGTTCTTCAATGCACATAATATATTACGTCATATGTAAAGAGTGTCCTTTTTCTAGATTCTAGATTATCTTTGTTCAAGTTATCAAAATATAAGTTAAAGGATACACAAAAAACTAGCACATAGCAAATAACATTAAAATATCAAAAACTAAAATTAAAGACTATATGTATATATAAATATATAGTTATATATATAACCGGCTAACCGCGGTTAACCACAGTATAAAAGTTACATACCGTTACCTAAACTGCATATGTCTAATAATAACGGTACGGTTTACCGTACTGCCAAAGACGGTACGGTTAACCGGTTAGACGGTACGGTATAAACAGGTTTCAGTATGGTACCACGGTAATGGTTTTTTTCGGCACCCCTACCATCAGTAGATAAATTCTCAATTTCCAGCAGTAGGACCCAACAGCAACCCCCATCAGCTGTCCCCAAACGATTATGTCCAAGTTTACATAAAATTAATTTTAGTAAAATGAGGGGTATTATCATAATTTTAGAAAAATATTTGGATCAAATTGTAAACGGGAGATTGATCGGGTAAGAAACGGGTGATTGGCAGTAGCGGATCCAGAAATTTTATTTAGGGAGTAAAAAAAAAGTGACATTATTATTTTTTAAAATTTTATGTTATTTTGTATTGTTTCAAAATTTTATAAGAGCATTTAATAGACTCGACCCATCTTTTGTTTCATCCGTCACCGATTTTTCACCCATTTATACTAGATTTTCACTCATTTATATGAGTCGAGTAGACAGGCAGATCGGATACCCGATGGGTATTGCCACCTTTGATTCCATGTCAATGACAAACAGTAACTTGTTCCACACATGATGAATAGATAAAGTTTACTGATTATCACATGCAAATTGAAAAGAATACCAGTTAACTACTTCAATATTTCTTAACTACTTAGACCTAAATATTGAACACCAAATTTAAAAGGAGAATGGATTATCAACACATAACTATTACTCCATAAATTAGAAAAATATGAACCTGTGGGAATTTGGTTCATTGATTATGAAAACACAACAAAGAGTAGGACAATGATAGCAGTTTAGAGGATATTTTATAGACTATTTATAACTTTTATATGATACCAAAATAAAAATCTTAGACCCCGTTCACTAACAAGGTTAATCTTGAAATAAAGATTAAAAGGAGATGAATATCTCACTTTTTTTTATCTTCAGCTGGAGCTGAACGGGGTCTTAATGTCGGACGACGGGCTGCTGTGTAGACGCGGGTAACCCTGCGTTTGAAGGAACATTCATCTGGGGGAGCATATGCAGCTGGAGAAAAGACATAATGGCTGCGTTCGGCATCACAAAATGTGGTAGTTTTGTGGTTGTTTTGGTCTGGTTGTTTTGGTTGGTTGTTTTGTGGTAGTTTTGCTGGTTGTTTTGTGATGGTGTTTCGTGGTTGTTTTGAAAACTAGTGTTCGGCAGGCGGCGGTTTCGTCTGGCTGTTTTGAATAAGTTAGTTTTATGCGGTGTGTTTACCGTTTTCGTTGTTACAATTAAAAATTTTATATTACATTTTAAAACATTTTTTTGTTAATAAAGTTAAAATATATGTAGATATTCAATTATAGCCTTTAATAATTAATATTCTTTATTAATATTTTAGTGACAATTAATTTATAATATGTATACATATTAATTTATAAATATATTTTTTATATTATTAAAAAAATAAACCATTGTATTTAGAGCAAATATATTAGATGTTATATAAAAAATATAATTTTATGGATTATATATTAGTATTTAATATAACATTTCAAATGTATTAATACTTAAGATTATTTTAATTTTTAATGGAATAAATAATAAACTAATTCTTTCTAATAATAAAATAATTACCGTAGGCGAATATATATAAGATATCACTTATTATTTTATTATATATTGTTTAATTGTTGTTAAAATATTATTTTAAAAATATATTTGTAGTTAAAACAATATATTCTATTCAATTAAATATTACTTAATGAAATTTAAAAACATAAATTTAGATTTAATATTTGATATGCCAAGAAATGAAAAATAACGTATATTAGCATATAAAATTATTTAATTATTAAGCACGGTATAAAACATATAATAACTTTGATATACTGACGAACCATAATAGATTGTACAAACAGTTTGTAATTAATTATTACTTAGCAAGTTGAATACTTATAATTGATATTTCTAAAATATACTACAAATATTTGTAGTCTAATAATTTTAATATAATTGAAAGTTTACATCGTAATTATTATTAGTTTGCTCTTTTCCTTGTAGAATATTTTATTAGAATTGATAGATAGTAATAGTTTAAAGAGACTATTTATCCGTATCTGAATAAACAATTTAGAAAAACACTACTAGTTTAAAACTATTGTTCTATATTATTTTCATTAATTTATAATTTATATATCAATCTTTATTAAAAAAATTAAAATAAAAAAGGAAAATAAACTAATTTATAATATATTAATCTATATTTCAATTTTAATTTAATTTTGTGTCAAATTTAATATATAATGTCATTTTCAAAATATAATTATAAATATTTAAATTTAAATTAATTTATTAAAAATTAATTTTTAAATATTAATTAATATTATTAAAATATTCTCGTCCCCCTTAATTACAGTTTTCTAGCTCCTCCTCTGTTTACAGTATTCATTATATTTGTAGCATAAATTGTTGGTTGTTTTGTGGTTGTTTTGTGCTGGTATATTTGTGGCTGTTTTGAAAATTGTTGTTCGGAGGTGGCGGTTTGACATTTTTTGTCAAAAATGCCAAACTCAAAAATGCCACATTTATACCACAAATATACCAAGTCCGAACGCAGCCATTACTGCCCTGTCCAGCTCATCTCCATTTCTGTTTGCAGAAGCTCCTACATTCATTGATTTTACACATTGCCAATAACAATGTTGACCGCCCACGTTCAGACACAATTCTCACCATCGTAAGTTCATGCTTTTCTACTGCAGCTGCTTCTTCTTCAACCTCCTGGCTCTGTGGAAACAGAAAAAAGAGGAGTTGGTGAGAACTAGCAGCACGGAGAAGATAAAAAAGTTGGGAAATGAGTGAAGTTTTTGAGCGTATTTTGGGAGAACAGATGCTCTGGGAATCAGCACACAACAGTGGTTTTGAAGGGTAGTGTCGTTTTTTTCATATGTCACTTATGTTATACCCATAATGTCAAAAACAACCGGCTCAGAACCGGAAGACTTGGGCTAGCCGCGTTAATCTACCCAGATTAATCTGTATAAAAAAAAAGTCAAAATCGAACAGGCCCTTAATGAAAATCCAAACATTTTCAGATAAACTAACATATGATTATTTAGGACCAGTTTAAATTATACATCCAACAGAAAGTGTAGGTATCCCATTGCGATTCAAATCGATTGACTTTTGCGAACAAGGATTTTTCTTCTCTGTGTTTTGTGAAAGCACCCTGCTAATATAATAGAAAAAGACCCGCTTACACCGCCTGTTGCCAACTCATCTATCTCTCTCTTTCTCATTTCCCATTGTAATTGTTTGGGAAAAATTCATGAGATACCCTGTTTCTTTTGTAATTCACAATATACCCCTGTGATTTTCATAATTCAACTTTAAACATGTTTAAATGTTGTCCAAAATTGATGAAACTTTACATGGACAATGCTGAAGTGTTATATTTTGATCCAATATATCCCATAGGTCATATGTGAGTTTAAAAGGCTTCAAATTTGATATTGGATCAAAATATAACACTTCAGCATTGTCCATGTAAAGTTTCATCAATTTTGGATAACATTTAAACATGTTTAAAGTTGAATTATGAAAATCACAGGGGTATATTGTGAATTACAAAAGAAAACAGGGGTATATCATGAATCAAACGCCCCTAAGAACCGTAATAGTGGTACCCCATTGCGATTCAAAAGTCTCTCGATTCTTTTTCTTTTTTTCCCTTTCTCTGAGTTGAATTCAGGAAGAGACAGAGGGAGAAGTTGTTCTCTCGGGTCCCAACCATTTCGTCAGGTGATCAGGTCAGTCTCCGACTCTCATTTCTACTATGTGCAGCTTGCCTTATTCTTCTGGTTTATCTGTTTTCATTCGTTAATTCAATCTCAACTGTGTAGGATAGCATCGAAGCGAGTGATTTTTTATGTATGACTCTGACTTGTTTGATTGATAACATTCTGGCGATGCGACTAGCATCCCCTGTGCGGTTTAATGCTCCTTTCTTTTTTTGTCAACTGCGCGCTTGTTGTTGTTGACTTCTGTAATTACTAGGGAGATTACGCATATTGACCTTCAGTTTACTTTCTGGTCGTGAATTTAGTATGGATTGCAGAGTAGTAAGCAACATATATAGCTTATGAGCAGTTAATCGGATCGATTGCAATTGAAGCTCCGACTCGTTTAACAGCATCTAATACATTATCATTCTGAGATTCAGTCTTTTATCCATCACGCTGTTGTTGACTTCGCTGAGATTCCCAGACTTTATGTTCATATTGATCTTCAGTTACTAATCGTCCACGGAACTCAAATGAATTGCACGGTAGGTTAAGAGCAGTTGGTTGATTAAAATGTGAAGCCGTCAGGTGTATGATTGATGAATATTCTTTTTGAGCTGCAATTATGCGGTTGGTTATTGTTAGCTTCTCAAGTTCCCAGGCGATCGGATCAGATGTGTGAAAGATTCATCGGTTATATCTGACAGTTTCGTACAGATATTTGCTTTTGGGATGTCCTTTTGCCGCACAGAATTGTTTCTTCAGCAGAATAAACGTTCTACAAATTTAATCAGGAGGTCGTAAAATTAACTGAATCATTTTTCTTGTATAGAACTCCAATTAGATTTATATTCTATTACCGAAAGAGCACTCACCAAGAGTAATGGCCCTACTACTTTAACCTGCACAGCATCTTGAATGCTATCTGTTAATATTGCAAGGTCATGTATGCTCTTGAGAATATAAGTCGCGCCCATCGATATGTGCACTCAGTTAATAAATGCTAGAATTACGGAATGTATTGCTTTGCACATATTATCAAGCCTTGTCTTATTTTCTTCTCTGTTTCCTATTTCTAGTCCGGGTTTTCTTATATATAGGTTCATCTTACACCATTTTTGGGCAATCTGCCACTAATTTTATAGTAAGTTATATGAATCTTATGTTACTCTAAATCAAACGTTGCATTCTCTTCTTATAGCGTCCGGTTATTATGGCACAACAAGAGAAGCTGACGGAGATAATCAAGCTCCTTGATGACGTCAATGTCAAAGTGATCGTGTTGAAGGGGGGGCATGGCTGTGGGAAAACTTGGTTGGCTAGGGAACTGCATGATGCTGTTCAGAAGGCCAAAAGATTCAGGCATGCCATTTGGTTACCTCTAGCCAAAGAGAGCAACTTCGATGACCTCTGCGAAATGATTCATCGCCAGATCAATCTTCAGCCTACTTCGGAGGAAGAACAAAAAGAGGACTATCTGAGCAATGTATCCAAAGAATACTATGAGGAGGAGAAGAAAACTCATCAGTTAAGTGTGAAGCAAAAAATCACAGAAAAGTTCCAATCTCGAGTAAGTAATGCTGCTGGTGATATTCAAAATCCTGAACTGAATCTTATCTTTCTTGACAACGTGAGAGATGAGCATGAGGAAAGCGTCATAGATAAGATTTGCAAGTTGGTGGATGAGAAGCACCAATATGTGCTGAAGTTCTTGATGACCTCCGATCCATCTTTTCAAGGAGCTGCCGGTCATGGGAAATCAGAGTTTATAGAGCTTACTAAGACGGGAAAGCCCTTATATACTACAATAGAAAATACCAGAAGGTCTATCCTAGAGCATTACCCCCCCAAAGGCAGCCAAACTGATGAAACTGGGCCCAATGAGAATGATTCTAGTGTTGAGGTTCCAAATGATGATATGATGAAGAATTGCTACTGGCATTTTCGACATTTGTTCAATAAACATGGGAGCATCCACTGCAACGAGCTTATAGCTCATTGGATGATGGAGGGCTATCTTGGCCCAATTCACTCCGTCAAGAAAGCATACCGTGAAGGCCATGGTCGTTTGATGAGTATGATGAAGCGGGAGGATAATTTTCACATCCTTCAACAGATGGAATCTAACACTAAAGTGGCACTGAGAATGGGTGCTACGGTACCAGAACACACTGACCCCAGGCGTCGTGGTTACCTCGGCTCCACTTGTGTCGGACTGGTTGATGTGTTTGAGGATGGTGAGCTACATATGCTCGAAGGCATTGTGCCTGTGGATGGCATGATAAGGACTCTTCGTCGGGACAGAACTGATGGGAGGTGTCTGTCGTTGTTGATTGCTGAAAATTATCTGAACAGGCAAGTCTTTCACTGCTTTGGAAACAGTCTTAAATGTCTTGCCTACTTTAATCCTCGATCCCTTTTACTCCCACTTTTGCTTGACAAGGTGACCAACCTTTCTGTGCTTATTCTTCGAGGTTGTGACTTTATTCCAGAGCTTGTAGCCCCAATCTCTAAACTTGAGTTGTTGACCGTTCTTGAAATATCAGGTAAAAGCTCTGTAGAGTGCCTGCCCGATAAGTTTTTCTCCAAACTTGTTAAGCTTAGAACTCTGAACCTCTCTGGCCTTCCAATTAAATCCTTGCCCAAAAGTTTCTCTGAGCTAGTTGATCTTCAGTGGCTCATTCTCAAAGGCTGTTACAGGCTATCTAACCTTCCTAGTGTCAAAAAGATGGTCAGACTTGAGGTGATTGATCTTAGAGGCGCTTCTTGCCTCTCTAAAATGGGTGCCCAAATGCTCAAGGCCCCACTTCAGTTACTTGACCTATCTCATACTCGCTTTAAGAATACACCCAAGCTACAGGATCCTGAGCTGCTTACCCGTATGTTGCTAAGAGGTTGCTCTAACTTACGGTTTTTGTCCTCTGCTCATAATCTGCAAAATCTTCAAGTTCTTGATGTGTCAGGAGCTAATCAAATGAGAGAACTTTCTCTAAAGAATAAGAAGGAGCTTATATCTCTTGATCTGTCAGGGACGGCACTTAGACAAGTACCATCGGAGTTTGATACCTTGGAGAAACTTGAGGATCTTAACTTGTCGAGAACAGAAATAAAGGATTTTAGGTCCATGTCCAACCTTACTAGTCTCCGAAAACTAACCTTTCAGGATTATGTGTCCCTGACTTCCTTCCCTGAAATCAAGTGCCTGACGCAGCTTGAGGAGCTCGACTTCTCTGGCTGCAACATGGTTAAACTCTTGCCAGATATGGTTGACCTTCAAAAACTGAAGGCACTTAATCTGTCTGATTGTGAATCCTTGGAGTTCCCCACAGATAATAATTCACTGTCGACATTGTCTACTCTTCTGTCTCTTGACCTCTCTGGGACAAAATTCGCTGATGTGTCGACTCTTTCAAGTCTCACTAACCTTGAAAAACTCTCCTTGCGAGGCTTAGAACTTGATAGTCTTGATGGCTTGACCTCTCTGACCAAATTGAAAGAGCTATATCTCAATGATCTTAGACTCTTGAAAGACTCCTCATGGGACATCTTGGGCCATCTGGAACTTGACCTCCAAATTCTGAACCTTTCTTCAACCACTATAAAATCTTTACCTTCCCTGTCCAAACTGAGTTGTAGTCATAGACTTGAACAGCTTATATTGGCAGACTGTTCCTTCCTGGAGGATGTACCTGATCTGAAAGCTCTGACCAAGCTAAAAGTTCTAGATCTTTCCAACACTGGGGTGAAAATTGAATTGTTTGTCGATGCTCCTGAAAGTCTCCGAAAGCTATCCATCAAAGATTGTGGCAATGTGGAGGGGTTATTTCCATTGAAGGCAAATAGTGAACTTGAGCTGCTTGACCTTCGTGGAACCAACATCAGAGGGTTTTCTGGTAGGATGGATAAAATGACCAATATGAAGAGTCTATGGCTGTCAGAGAAGACTGAGATCAGATTTATTCCTAGGAATAGGAACGACGGTTCCTCAGAAGTACTGTTATGGGATCAATATAATCTCTCTAAGCCTAGTGAAGTTCGGATTAAGGGTTGCGAAAAACCTTCTATGTTTGCAATTGGCAACCATTCTTTCCTAGTTCATGACGGGACCGCACTTCTCTGGGACTGGGAGGCTTACTGCAAACAACTTCACTTCAAATGTTCATCTGTAGTGGAAGGTCAGCTCAGCATGATTGAGTGTTTCAGCCGGGATGATTTTGTTTTTAACAATTCCAAGTCGTGGGAGAGTCGATTTCCTATAGTAAAACTGCAAGGCAAGTCAGTTGAGATCCATGGATGTTCTAGCTATCCGGAAGGTACTGAGAGCTCACTTCAACAGGCTGATAATGTAGCTGTGATTGGTAGCAGTTTCATCAATAGCTTCTCTGATTTACGCCTCCAAGATGGAAAGGCAACAAGAGTTGGCTATTTTAGCAATTGTGCAAATATGAAGTGTGCCTTTAAAGGAAAAAATATAGATGGTCGATTAGTAAAGTTTCCTGAGAGCTTAGTGCTTTCCAATCTTGTGAGCCTCGAATCAATTTTAATTGATATTGATGAGTGTATTGGATCCCTGAAGAACATCTGCATAGATTGTTGCCCGAAGCTTCAAACAGCCTTTAACGGATCACAGAAGCTGGTAAAGCCTTGAATATGTTCAGATAAAGTTCTGTGAGAAGCTGGAGTCTGTATTTGAGAAGGGTGATTCTGCACAGGTTTCTTCTCTTCAGAAAGTAATTCAGTTGGATCTTTTTGGGTTGTCTGAACTGAGAGAAGTTGGAGCCAATCTCCACTATTTGCAAACTTTGCGGATTGGCCAATGCCCCAGAGTAGAGAACTTGAACAAACTTTTTCCTTCTCTAGTGGTGATTGAAAATGTCAGAGTTCTTCAGATCACTTCATGTGATGGGCTGGTTTCTCTTTTCGGAAGTGATGACTCATCTTCACCTGTGTTGCGCTGCCTACGAACTCTGCATTTAACAAATTTGCCGAGATTAAAGACGATCTATGGCCAGTTTCCATCTTTAGAAAGCCCCGAAGTTGACGATTGTCCCGTTCTTGAGACAAAAAAACTCACTGAGTTCCCTTGGTTCTTGAATAGTTCTTGAGCAGCAGCCTTGTTTTAATCAAAAGCAGGAGGAATTTTAAGAAAATCTAGTGATCAGATCTCACGCACAGAAATTGAGTATGTCTCAAAGTTAATGACCAAGTTGAAACGTTGGCATCTTTAATTAAGAGTTGAGCAACAGAGCAAGGGTTAAAATCCCATCCTTGGGCGGTGGTCTGTTGAAGTCAAAACCGTGGGCTTTCACTGCTGCCAGATCAAAGGAAAGAAGTTAAAATTGTGAGAGCTAACCTGGTATGCGTACTCATTTTTGAACAATTATTTTTCTTTCTTTAATGCAACAACATCCATGTGTTACTCCGAGCTCATTCATGTACTTATAAGTTTCAGCCGGGTTGGTGTATCATTCGCGGCGTTTTGGTGATGGGCTGGTACAAGAACTTGTGACCAATTTTTTTGATATTCGTCGTTTATAGTGAAGTAAAAGAGAGCGTCTAAGTGTTTTTGGACTCATGTTCAAACCTGAACTCTTCGTCTGAATCATGGGTTCTGTAGAAAATAAAGGAATTTTGGGCTAAATTAGGGGAATAAAAAAAAAAGCCCATATCTAAAACTACCGACTATAGCGCTCCAGTTTACAAAGTTTTTAGAAGGCCCAAATCTTTTAACGTTTTTGAAATTTGAGAAGATCTCCTTTTTCGTTACTCTCTTAACAAATTAATCTCATTCAGTATATATTTCCATTTGTAAGTGGTTATCACTGTTTATAAGCTAACTAGAGTAAAATTTAGGAAACGCAGAGTACGTTCGTGAAGAGCGGAAAGGGCCATATATATACATACATAAAACTGTACCTACGTTGTTGTAGAGATTAGAAAGGCTAGTGGTGGAATAACAGAGAGAAGGGAGTTAGTAGCAGGGTACGTCGTTGTAGATAGAAGAGTTTTTGTGCGCGCAAGGTGTAGGAGTAGACTACTACTAGAGTAGTCTCATGTGTGGGTGGCTGGTTGGTTAGTTGCAAATTGCAATGGGTAAGTCGTGGTGTGGTCCTTCTTCTCCTTCCCGGGAGTAATAAGTCGAGTTGTTCGGCGCGTGTAAAGTTATGGTTGGTTGTGAACCGTACGATTGGGGAATGTCCGTTTGTGATTGTTGGAGATGAACGATACATATACGATAGGACATGTGAGTGAGTTGGGTGGTATTGAGTTGAGTTGAGTTGAGTCGCGCCCCCCCGGTCCAACCGCGATTGATGTCAGACAGACAGTGAGAAACAGACCATGAAGCCGACAAAGTATCTGTCTTACGTGATAAGGACAGGTCTTGTTCTACTTTTTAACTTGTTCACTTTTTGAATCATCAGAGTGGGGTCATTTAATTTAATTTAGTACTAATTTGTACGTGTTGTTTGTTTTAGTATCCATATGGAACTCGCCACGTGTAAGTCACGTTTCGATAGGTGGTAATTTGTATCCAACTTTGGGATAGAAAGTAAGGCTGAAAATTTGCTGGAAGGAGGTAGGGAACGGGTGAGTGAGTGAGACAGAAGAAGACAGGTTGTGAAATGACGGAAACGTCCTTGGTATGACAGGTGGAAATCCGGACAAATTGGTGATTAAAGTTTACCGCAAGGTAAGTAAAGTGGTTATTAGAATAGGAGGAAGGAAGTGCATGGGTGGGGAAAAGGGTTAGGAGGAGGAGGATAGAGAAGAAACAAGAAAGGCGTTGGGAGAAGCGTCAATGGATGACAGACATGGTACGTAGCAGTAGCAGCAACAGCAGCATTAAGAAGTAAGTAAAAAGTGTGATTGACGTGACTAAGTACGATGAAAGGCGCTGATGAATGACTGAGACAGTGAGCGAAAATGAGTAAAAACAAACAGCTCGCTTTTCTCGGAATCTCTAGGTATTTCATTTTCTATTTTGTGAGTTGGGGGTGGTGGTAGCTTGGGTGTAGGTCTGGTTTGCTGTTGTCTGTTTACAGTAACTGTGCTGGTTTGGCTACTGCTACTACTATTGCTACTGCAGTAGCAGCTTTGGCCCGCGTAAAAGTCGAGAGTCCTTCTGACCAATAGTATTAATTAACCTCCATCACTCATACGCAGTATTTACTTTATCATCTTTTTTACAGTATCCTACTCCTTTAGAGTATTTTGTTTCATTCATTCAGTCAATCAATCTTGAATTGCATTAGTTAGTTGTTCATGATCAGAGTAAACATGTGGGGTCCATCATCATCTTTCACTGTCCAGGTCATACAACATTACTACAGGACACACCTCCGCTAGCTGTACCGTAATTCATCCATCATACTCCCTGAAAGACATGTCGTTTGACTTCAATTTTTAACATATAAGATACTCCCTCCGTTCAACAATATATGTCGTTTTAGAAACTTGCACACTTATTAAGGAGAGTAGAATAATGATGCATGTACCCCTATTTTTTACTTTTCCATTTAGATAATAATTATTTTTGTGTTGAATAGTAGGGTTAAAAGTGGAAAAAAGTGTGTCAAAAAGCTAGAATGACACATATTTTTGAACAAGAGTCACAACCTAAAATGACAGATATTAATTAACGGAGGGAGTAAATTAATTTTGAAAATTTAAATTTTGCATATGATTTCTTACATGATAAACTATATGTTACAAAATTTAGTTTTATAATTATTTTATTTTATATGCTTAATATTGAAGTTGAAAAACGTGTCGTAAAGTAAATAGGACGGTCAATTTAGGACGGAGGAAGTACTTTAATATTATGAAAAGTGCATGCAGACTAATTTAATAAATTGTTTTTTTTGAAGACGAATTTAATAAATATACTAGTAAACTGAAGAGGATGCAAAAGAAAAGAGACAAGAATTTCAAAAAGGGTCTTTCATGGTAAATCATACTAACACTTTTTTTCACAAATACTCTACAAACAAGATGCTAACTAGCTAGCTAGCAATGATGGATGATGAATTGATGATGATGATGATATACTCCTCGAAGTGGGTATCATTCTACCTCTCCTTTAGGACTCAAAACAATCATGAAAAGATACTACTAACAATTACTCCATCCGTCATTTATTAACCTTCTCATTTACTATTTAAACATGTCATTTGACTTCAATATTTAATATATAAAATAACATAATTTCACAAATCTAAGTTTTGTAATGGAATCCTTATGTGAAAAGCTATAAGTTGTAGAAATTGATTTAAAAAATTATTTTATCTTATATGTTTAATATTGAAGTGAAAAATGTGTCAAAAAACAAACAGGAAGATTAAAGTGGGATGAACGTAGTAGTCATTTAGTTAGGTAGTCTTTGCCCAAACGCTGAAATAGTGTCATTATTTTAAAGCTACATACAGTTAATAAAAAAAACAATGTCTAATCAACCAATTATTGTAAGAAGATGCAAAAGAAAAAAGAGACAAAAATTTCAAAAAGGATCTTTCATGGTAAATCATACTAACGCTTTTTTCACAAATACTCTACAAACAAGATGCTAACTAGCTAGCCTGCAAGTGTTGATGGATGATGATGATGATATACTCGTCGAGGTGGGTATCATTCTACCTCTCCTTTAGGACTCAAAACAATCATGAAAAGATACTAACGATTTGAAATACCCCTAACCTTTAAAATATAATTAAATGATCTATTAATGATCTAAGATGATTAATAAACATCTAAATATTATTAGGGAACAATCTAAAAGATCTCAACAAGGCAAAACACGCCTTAAAATCGGTAAAGCCAAAAATGTGCTTTAAGACACCATAAAGATTGTATGACCTCAAATAGGATCCAAAGTGGATTCCTAAGTATTATAATGAAGTAAGGAACACAACAAAACCATTCTCAAGGAGAACTAAGCTCAGGAACATCCTGTGACACAAAAATGTGCACTAAAACACCTTAAAGCACGTTTTTGTGAGATTGCCTTTAAATTGATTTTTAATGGGCTTAAAGATTATAATTACCCTTAAATATGATATTTTATCATTATATCATATTAGGAATTTAATTCCAGAAATTTACGAATTTTTACAAATTTAATATTAAAATATTAATAAAACCCTAAAGTGGGGCCCGCATGAGTCAATATTGACCAAGTATGGTCAATGGTCAATTAATTGACCCATTGGACCATGGAATCGGCTGGCAAGAGGAGGAGACAGCTCACAATCATTAGAGACAAATTGATACCTAATACAATTTGCAATAGTAAAACTTACTTTTTCAATTATTTCAACCTTTCCACTCCTTCTCTTCCTCTTGTCCGATCCCTCTCCAGCCGAGTTCCTCTCCTTCCTAGAAGCTCTCAAGTTGGTTCTTGAGCATGGAAGGCAGATCTAACTCCTAAGCTCTTAAGGTAAGTGTTTTAAGGTCATTTTTAGCCCTTTTTCTTCATCTCTTCACTACCTACACTAGATTTCGTGGCTCATCTTCCTATGGCATTCTCAGTGTTCTAAGGTTAGAACAAGCTAAACTCGGTTGAGCAAGTAGAGGGACCAAGGTTGCTCAAAATTGCATTTTAAGGTAAAAACATACCTTAAGCCTCTCATCTTCATCCGGTTTTCTTCCTCTGATTTTTATGAGTTTATACACTCATAATCTTCATATTTACATGTTCATTCAGTTGGTTAGCCATTTGGAGCAAGGGTGACCAAGATCCAAGAGAAATACCTCTTTTAAGGCATTTTTCCAAGGTAAAACCTAATAACAAGGAGCTTGTTGTGATCTAGCTATTTCCTATGTCAATATGGTGGATCTAACACCTTGTGGTGTGTTTGATTCAGGCCGAAACCATGAACTTCCCTTGCATTTTTAAGGTGATTTTTGCCTTAAATCTTACATTAATTATTCCTTATGGTTAAGCTCAAGCTTGGAGTAACCATATCTTGTTTTGTGTATTAAACATGTCTAAATAAGTGGTGAATTTTCCTACAAGTGACCGAGCCCATACAAGGAATAATCAAGGTATAAACACCTTAAACTTATGATTTTTATAATTTTAAGCATATATATATATATATATGGCCGAGAGTGAAATTAAATATGGGTCATATTGACCTAAAAATGGAAAAAAATGGCTAAGATAAATTAAGCTAGTCATTTAAGAGATTTAATTAACATAATGGTCAAATTATGACATTATGTGGAAAAATAATTAAACCAAGTGAGGCCGAGAATATATGCTATATTTTGAGACATTTATTGTGTAATTTATTTTGCAAGTTCAAGGTTGTAATAAGGCCATGTCATTAGGCCATTTTAATTTAAGTTTATAAGCTTATTTAGTTTTATTTATGCTTATAATTAAAATTGGGGCCAATTCGTAATTACTAGGAAATTAGAAAGCCGTGGGCTTAATTTAGAGCAATTTAGGGTTTTTAAATGAATTTAATAAAAATTATAACATTTTATAAAGTTTTGGGTCAAAATTGTAAAAATAGAAAAGTATAGGTTATTATTAGTGATTACCGAAAAATTGGTTCCCATTTGGTATTAGAAGTCAAAGTTGACTATATAGGAGACTTTGACCAAGTTTGGAAAATTTAAGAAATTAAAATACTATCTTAAATAAAGATATTAATTGTAAAAGATTTAAAAAGATGGGGCTATAATGTAATTTCCGAAAACTTGGGGTACTAAATGGAGTTTAGTACAAACCTTAGGTTATTAGGAATTTTTAGAAATTTATTTGGTTAAATTTGGAGTTTATATGATTATAAGTATAATATAAGATATTTTATAACATTGTTACAAATGGGTAAAAAGGTGAAAACCGAGATTTAAAGGAAGTATAAGGTTAGGAATTATTTATAACCTTTTGGTATAGTTTGGTAATTTTTGGAGTATATAAGGTTTTATAAAGAATATGTATAATATATAGTTTTAATGGAATTAGAAAACTATGTATTATAAATTGGGATGGAATTGTGATTTATAGAAGTTTAGTGGTATATAATGGAAGCCGAAAATATAAGGGGCTATTTGGTATTTTATAAACAAAATATAACTATAGGTTATAATTGTTTTAATGACTTAAATGTCATAATATATGTTATATAACTATAATGTAACATTATATTAATTAAGTGGTGGATTTTGTAAATATTTAAGAACATAGGTGCTGTTCGGAAATATTAACATTTTTAAATGGAATTTATAATATGGTTTTAATGTTATAAGTTATAACATTTATAATATAAGAGGTATTCATTAAAAAGAATGAATATATATTATAAGACTTACCATATAAAAATAGTTCCATAATACACACATAAATAAATATATGTATGGTGGAAAAATTAATATGGAATAACCATTTTCATAATTAAAATGATAATAGATAAGGGAAAAGAATTACAAACATTAGATATGGAATTCTAATGTTAGGAGTATACATGGGATAATAAGGATTTATAATTCAAAGTATTGTTTACAATGAATTATACCACATTGAAAAAAAAAAAGAGACAAACCTTAGAAAAATAAATACTAAGGTGAGATGCATAGTGCATGACAAAGATCACACATGCAATAATGAAACAAACTATACGACACATGCGATAACAAGTTCAACAATAAGTATATAATATACAAGACAAGACTACGCATGTAATATAACACTTTTCCAATCTCGAGTTAAACCTAAAACCCGACAAACATTGATAGTTAATAACGGGGGGTTAACCGGGAGGTGTTAGTGACGGTACGGGGTACCGTAGATTGTGTTGTTATACGGTATGCTAATCAGTAGCATTATGTATTGTTTAGACTGTTAGAGACTACACAAGGAGCATAGGATCTTGCTGATTCATACTCCACCGTAATACATCAGGGTGAACGGTATGTTGTTATGTGTCTCTGATTGTCTCTGAGGGCTTCCTCAGTTCAGACTTCTGTGTGATCTGTGATAAGATTGTTTGTCTGAATGTGATAATTAATATGCATGAATTGTATATTTATAGCTGCTTATTATTACTGTTGTTGAGTTAACAGTATCGGTTCGTATATATGGACCAATATATATAAAACGAACTAGCGGCTATGGTGCTATCTTATATGAAATATAAGGATCGTCAGAAAAACGTTGTAGCACTAGGATAATAAGATATACATATTATCCGAGACTTTTATACGGAGCATTGGCCTTTCTATACGCCGCTCTCGTAACTAACACTGGATCCCGAGTTTACAGACTCCGGATTGGACTAATGACCTTAGTCTGCTGTGTTAGGAAAATTTGGTAATGCGATGCGATGGTGTAATTAATTAAGGAAGGAAGTAAAGCCAGGAGGATGTGGCTCTTGGTGCGCGCTGTGATCAAAAAACGATACCAGGATGTCCGCGTACGGGTCCGCAAGTATCAAGAAAATTTCCCGTGAGCTAGAATGGCTCGTTGGTCGGAGACTCTACCGTTGGAGTGGCTACTGCCGTGGGTGACCCGCCATAATATATGGGTAACTAGAGACATGTCGTTTTAACGAGACATTGTCACTAGGTATAACTGAACAAATAATACAGTTAAGAATTATACAGTGGCGAACGATATTGGTTTCTACACCATGGACGAGAACTAGTACTTGTTTATTATTCTCGTTGTTTCGCTTGGTTGTTCATTGGTTATACTTGTGGTTATTATATATGTGATGTGTGTTATTGTATGGATATTACTGTTAATTGTTTTACAGTTTTAAATATTAAAACGGTATTGCATGTAATGAACCTCATGCTCTCGACCAAATAATTGAGGGGTCTTTGGGGGCATGACGGGGCATGTGATGACATACTCAGCAGGGGCTGATTCCATACCACAAACCATTCATGCAGGTGACTAGCTGGTGGGTCGCAGCGAGGCGTGACTATTGTGATATTACTGTTGGTTTAGACTTGGTACGGTGTGATACTCAGGTTGTTTTGGACTCGGGTTGTTTAACCGAGGTGTATTTGGTTTAGATGCTCACGGTCTGTAATAATTGGTTGTTGTTAGATTTGTTTTAAATTGTTTAAGTACTACTATCTATCTCTTGTGGTCACTGCGGGAATACGTTTCGCAGTTGATTATCAGGTAATCGTTATCACCCGTATGGGCGAGTGATAACTGTGACACCATTAGAACGACAATCTATTTACCGCTGCGATTATATTATTTTAGGAGCAGGATTAGTAGGGGTGTTACAAAAGTGGTATCAGAGCGGAGTACCGCTCTGATTACAAGAGATAGTAGTTTAAGTACCGTGAGCCTAGGTTATTCACACACCAGTACCTAGGAGATAGTTGTAAATGATTTGAGTTAGGAGATTGTCGGGGACAATGTGTTTTATGCCTTTTAGGGCTATGTGAACTTATGGTTGAGATAAGTACGGTATTGTACCGAGTGTTGACTTTAATTTTGAATTCTTCAGATGTCTTCTGGGAGGCGATCAGCAGGTAGAGGAGGTGGTGGAAGAGGCGGCGGGCCTGGAGCAGGTCCTCCGGAGGCCCCAGCCGTGGGCGTGGCTGAGACGGTAGCTGCCGTCTTCGCTCAGCTAGCCCAGATGGGAGGTATCCATATAGGAGCACCACCTGCACCACCGGTAGTCCCACCCGTACCCGCACCTAGAGAGCCGAATTGGCTGAAGAGCGTAGCTGACACGCGAGTACCTACCTATGATGGAGTTGCTGACCCCACTGTCCTGGAGAGATACATTGTTGAGCACGAGAAGGCCTTCGATGCCATACATGTGCCTGCTGAGCACCGAGTCGATATAGCAGCCTTTCACCTGAAGGACGCTGCCAGCACGTGGTGGAGGTCCGTGAAGGCACATTATCTTGCTATAGAGGGTTTTGGATGGACTGGTTTTGTGGAATTGTTGAGAGAGAAGTACTATCCTGCTCATTTGAAGCAGAGGAAGAGGGAGGAGTTTGAGGCCCTGAGGCAGGGTAGTATGACAGTAGATCAGTACTACTCCTTGTTTATTGGGCTCTTGGACTTCGTCCCAGGAGTTGTTTATTCTGATGCTGTGAAGGTGGAGAAATTTAGAGGCGGGTTGAGATATGCTATTAAGGCCGCCATGGGTGCTACCTTGTACCCTACGGTCCAGGTAAAATTAATTGACAGTTATACCTATAACTCAGTTTGATTTATTACAAGTTCGGGGAACTCATTGATGTATTACAGGAGTGTTATGACGCTGCTTCTCGGACTGAGATGATGGTGAACAGCCGGGAGGACGGCCAGGGGCAGAAGCGTAAGGCCCCAGAGAAAGAGGCGGAGACTGAGGCTGGAGCGGAGCGGAGGCAGTAAGGGCTGGAAGTAAGAACCACCTTAAGTTATTTAATCCATTTAAATTACTTACTTACTGCCTGCTTTTATACCTGCTATTCCTGACACTTTGACGATCACAGGAAGAAAAAGTTCTCCTGGAGGGAGAAGAAGAAGGAGCAGGCCAGCCAAAAGGGCAAGGACAAGGTCCCGTTGCTGACCGGGCCTACCTACGATGTGCAGCCTCTTAGATCTGTACCCCCTAAGGGTAAGCGATCTAACCTTGTGAATGAATTGTGTACTACACTACCCATTACCATCCTTGTATATAACCTGAGTGTGATATGATAATAGGTTCTGCACCCCAGCGCCACTTTCATTGCAAGCGCTGTGGTAAAGACCACCCGGGTGTTGACTGCACCGGGCAAGCGGTGGACTGCCACCATTGTGGAAAGAAGGGCCACAGGTCGTTCGAGTGCTTCTCGAACCCGGAGAGCCGAGCGTACCGCCCAGAAGGGGACTCAGGCGCACCTACTGGAGGAGGTGGAGCTCGAGGTGGCCAGAGGGGGCCGGCGCCCCAAGCCCAGGGGGCAGCAGCAGCAGCCACAGCAGCAGAACCAGAACCAGAGGAACCCGCCGGGCAACCGTATGCTGAATGCAGCGGGAGCTTCAGGCGCTGGCACTAGTACCCAGCGCGGTGAAGGTTAGCATTTGAAACCTTAACCATTGTATGAGAGCATGACTAAGTGTAAAACGCTTTACCTTAGCATGAATGTGTGTTTAAGTTACCGCTTTAGATGAACAACTTACCTAGGAAACCTTTACCTCTTAGGAGATTTCGACATCTGCTATCCCACACTTACAAGACAGAGATCACCTAGACCCGTGGAAGAAAGACGGGAGTACCCTAGTGAGTTGTGTCATGTAGTCAGACCGGGCATGATACTTCTCAGAGAGTTCCTAACCCTAGATGAGCAAATCACCATAGTGAATGAGTGTAGAGCTTTGGGTAAGGGCATAGGAGGTTTTTATACCCCTGTATTTAATAGTGGTTCTAGAATGAAACTGCACATGATGTGCTTAGGGAAAGATTGGGATCCACAAGCTAGGGTTTATCGAGAGGTGAGGATGGTAGGTGACGTATCTATACCTAGATACCTGAGAGTTTCCTTACCTTGGTGAGAAACGCAATGGATATTGCTCAAGACTGTGAGACTTATCCATTACCCGACATGACACCTGACGTTTGCATCATCAACTACTATGAGCAGGGAGGAAAGCTTGGAATGCACCAGGACCGTGATGAGACGACCGAGTCCATCACCAGAGGAATACCGGTTGTGTCATTCTCCATCGGCGATGATGCTGAGTTTATCTATGGAGACCAGAAGAGGATGGATCTAGCAAGCAAGATCATCCTCAAGTCTGGGGATGTGTTGGTATTTGGTGGAGAGTCGAGACTTGTATATCATGGTATTAAGAGCATTAAGCTCAATACCGCACCACCACCCTAGTGAATGATACCCACATCCGACCTGGCCGTTTAAATTTGACTTTCAGACAGTATTGATGTAATAGCAGTAGCTAAGTGTGTAACCTTGTATAATACAGTTGAATGAATGAAATAAGAGTTTTACCTTCAAGTATATGTGTTCAGTTTTGTTGATACCGATAATTCATAACTTCAGGCATAGAAATGGAAAGGAGGGTACCATCTGCATCCTAGACATGGCGCAAGCCAAGGAGTCTGGTAATGTCATCACAGGTATGACAATTACAAACAACAGTAAATTAGTGATTTATTGGGACTCGATGCTAATACGAGAGGTGATCTCAGGTACCTTTCCTATTGATGGTGTTAGTGCTTCCGTATTGTTCGACTCAGGGGCTTCGCATTCTTTTATTTCCTCGGCATTTGCTAAGAAGCTGGGGGCCACCCCCGAACAGCTTTCAGACTTTTCAGTCACCCTTCCTTCGAAGGAGAAAGTAGGTTGCACCAGACAGTATACAGGGTTAGAGATCAGCATTATGACTGAGACCTTCCCCATTGATCTGATTGAGTTCAAGAACTTGGGTTTTGACATCATAGTGGGCATGGATTGGCTACAGAAGCATAGGGGCCGCCTTCATTGTGCAGAGCATCGACTACTACTGAAGGGGCCGAGCGGCAGGACAGTGTCATACCGCAGTGTGAGGAGAGAGCCGACTGTCAAGATCGTGTCAGCATTGTCCCTGATGAAGGATGTTAGGAAGGGCCGACAAGCCTTCCTCTGTTATGTACAGGACACGAGACAGAGCGACGTGACGGACGTAGACATTCCAGTCGTGGTAGATTTTCCCGACTTATTTCCTGATGAGCTGCCAGGCATGCCGCCTGTGCGCGAGGTTGAGTTCGCCGTCGACTTGTTGCCAGGTACGGGCCCTATTGCTAAGGCACCCTACCGTATGGCACCGGCTGAGATGAGGGAGCTGAAGCTACAGCTGGAGGACCTCCTCGACAAGGGATTCATTCGACCTAGTGTTTCTCCTTGGGGTGCTCCAGTGCTGTTCGTCAAGAAAAAGGACGGCAGTATGCGACTCTGCATCGACTACCGCGAGCTTAATGCGGTTACAGTCAAGAACAAGTACCCATTACCACGGATAGATGATTTATTTGATCAGCTGAGAGGGGCCAGTGTGTTCTCGAAGATAGATCTCAGATCTGGCTACCATCAGATTAGGATTGCAGAGGGTGATATTGAGAAGACAGCTTTCAGGACACGGTATGGACACTACGAGTTCACCGTTATGCCATTCGGATTGACGAATGCGCCAGCCATATTCATGGACTTGATGAACCGTCTTTTTAGAGAGCATCTTGATAGTTCAGTTGTAGTCTTCATCGACGATATTCTGATCTATTCAAAGACCAAGGAAGATCATGAGTTACATTTGAGACAGGTGTTGAATATTATGAGAGAGAACCAGCTGTATGCCAAACTCTCTAAGTGTGAGTTCTGGTTGGACAGCGTGTCATTTCTAGGACACATTATATCAGCTAGCGGCATATCTGTAGATCCTGCTAAGATTGAGGCAGTGAAGAGTTGGCCAAGGCCGAAGACAGTCACAGACGTCCGTAGCTTTCTGGGTTTGGCAGGGTATTATCGAAGTTCGTGAAGGACTTCTCCAAGGAGGCCAAACCAATGACTAATCTAATGAAGAAGGAATCCCAGTTCTTATGGTCTGCAGAGTGTGAGCAGTCCTTTCAGACGCTGAAGGATCTCCTGACATCGGCGCCCGTTCTTACTATCCCTGAGGGCACGATGGGTTCGAGGTATATTGTGATGCCTCTGGAACCGGTCTAGGCTGTGTGCTTATGCAGCACGGGAAGGTAGTTGCTTACGCATCCCGACAGCTGAAGAAGCATGAGGTGAATTACCCCACACACGACCTTGAGTTAGGCGCAGTAGTCTTCGCTTTGAAGATCTGGCGACATTATTTGTATGGTGTGACAGTCACTATCTACTCTGATCACAAGAGTCTACAGCATCTCTTTCTCAGAAGGAGCTGAACATGCGACAGAGAAGATGGGTCGAGTTCTTGAAGGACTACGACATAGACCTGAGGTACAAAGAGGGCAAAGCAAATGTAGTTGCCGACGCCCTGAGCCGCAGAGCTCATTCATTACACTAGTAGCGAGCAGCAGTATGATTGATGAGATACGAGCTGCAGGAGAGTGATCAGTATGAGAGCATCAAACAGAAAATGTCAGAGGGTTGTTTTGAGAGACAGAAGTATGATTTCGAACTGTGTAATGATGGCATGTTACGACTGAATGGCCGATTATGTATTCCGGAGTCGTCTCCTGATCTGAAGGAGAAGATACTCCAGGAGGCTCATTGCTCGTCCTTATCCGTCCACCCTGGTTCTTCGAAGATGTATAAGGATTTGAAGTTCATTTCTGGTGGAGCGGATGAAGAAGGATGTAGCTGAGTACGTGGCTAGATGCTTGACCTGTCAGAAGGTTAAGTTTGAGCATAGGAGACCCGGAGGTTTAGTGCAGTCTATGCCTATTCCTTGTTGGAAGTTCGAGGACATCTCGATGGATTTCGTTGTCGGTCTCCCACCGACTAAGGGAGGACTGAACACGATTTGGGTCATTGTGGACCGTCTGACGAAGGTGGCAAAGTTTGTTGCTATGAAGGATACCTGGAACGTCCCGAAGTTAGCGGACTTGTTCCAGAAGGAGGTTATCCGGCACCATGGTGTGCCAAAGACTATTGTTTCTGATAGGGACCCTCGATTTTTGTCCAGATTCTGGGGACAGGTTCAGGAAGCCTTGGGTACAAAGTTGAAGCTTAGTACGGCGTTCCATCCACAGACCGACGGTCAGAGTGAGAGGACCATCCAGACACTGGAGGACATGCTGAGAGCATGTGCCTTAGATTTCAGGGGAGTTGGTTAGAGCGTCTACACTTGATAGAGTTCGCCTACAACAACAGCTACCACTCCTCGATATAGATGCCACCATTCCAGGCACTTTATGGTAGACCGTGTAGGACTCCTTTATGCTGGGATGAGGCCAGCGAGACTAGGCTTCTAGGACCGGAGTACCTAGAGCAGATTAAGGAGGATGTCCTACAGATTCGCAAGAACATGAGGGCAGCTCAGGACCGGCAGAAAGCAAATGCAGACACCAAGAGGAGGGACATTGAGTTCACTACCGACGATATGGTATTCCTCAGAGTGTCACCCATGAAGGGATATTCCGGTTTGGGCAGAAGGGCAAGTTGAGCCCAAAGTATGTTGGACCTTATGCGATTAGGGAGCGAGTGGGCCCGTTAGCCTACAGACTGGATTTACCAGCAGAGCTCGGGAGGGTGCACAACGTCTTTCACGTTTCACAGTTGAAGAAGTATGTGCCCCATCCATCGCACGTTTTGCAGCCAGAGACTTTAGAGTTGGACCCCGCTCTACGATATGAGGAAGTACCACTCCGCATTCTCGATACGAAGACGAGGCAGACTAGGAACAAGACCGTTAGCATGGTCAAGGTTCTCTGGTCGAACCATGAGGTGGAGGAGGCTACATGGGAGTTAGAGGACTCCATGAGAGCGAAGTACCCAGCACTCTTCGAGTAGTAGCTGTGATACTTGTACGGGTTCGTGGTCAAACCCTTTTTAAGGGGGGTAGACACCACTTGGCTTGCGCACATGTTGTGCATTAGGTCTTGTTTTTGTGGTGTGTTTTGTTGGTATGCTGCGTCATACATGTTGTTTGGATGATTGTATGTATGATACATTTTATGTATGTGCCTTAGTGCACCTGGTTGAATATATATATAGTACCGCTGAGTACTTTTGGTTGATGAGTTGGATGTGCACCTTGTTTAGTGCTGTGATGAATGAGTTTATACCATGAGTTTGGTTATTTATATATGCTGTATGTATAGACTAGGTCTGAACCTAGTGGGAGTTACTCCCTAGCAATGGACTGTTTGGTTACTTAGTGGAACTTGATTCCTTAGGTGAACTGTAGAGGATTAAGGACTTCGGGACGAAGCCTTTTTAAGGGGGGTAGACTGAAATACCCCTAACCTTTAAAATATAATTAAATGATCTATTAATGATCTAAGATGATTAATAAACATCTAAATATTATTGGGGAACAATCTAAAAGATCTCAACAAGGCAAAACACGCCTTAAGATCGGTAAAGCCAAAAATGTGCTTTAAGACACCATAAAGATTGTATGACCTCAAATAGGATCCAAAGTGGATTCCTAAGTATTATAATGAAGTAAGGAACACAACAAAACCATTCTCAAGGAGAACTAAGCTCAGGAAACCCTGTGACACAAAAATGTGCACTAAAACACCTTAAAGCACGTTTTTGTGAGATTGCCTTCTAAATTGATTTTTAATGGGCTTAAATTATAATTACCTTAAATGATATATCACATTATATCATATTAGGAATTTAATTCCAGAAATTTACGAATTTTTACAAATTTAATATTAAAATATTAATAAAACCCTAAAGTGGGGCCCGCATGAGTCAATATTGACCAAGTATGGTCAATGGTCAATTAATTGACCCATTTGGACCATGGAAATCGGCTGGCAAGAGGAGAGGAGACAGCTACAATATTATGAGACAAATTGATACCTAACACAATTTACAATAGAAAACTTACTTTTTCAATTATTTCAACCTTCCCATCTTTCTTCCTCCTTGTCCGATTCCCTCTGCCCAGCCGAGTTCCTCCCTTCCTGAAGCTCTCAAGTCTGGTTCTTGAGCATGGAAGGCAAATCTAGCTCCTAAGCTCTTAAGGTAAGTGTTTTAAGGTCATTTTTAGCCCTTTTTCTTCATCTCTTCACTACCTACACCTAGATTTCGTGGCTCATCAATTCCTATGGCTTATTCTCAGTGTTCTAAGGTTAGAACAAGAGCTAAACTCGGTTGAGACAAGTAGAGGGACCAAGGTTGCTCAAAATTGCATTTTAAGGTAAAAACATACCTTAAGCCTCTCATCTCATCCGGTTTTTTCCTTCAATTTTTATGAGTTTATACACTCATAATCTTCATATTTACATGTTCATTCAGTTGGTTAGCCATTTGGAGCAAGGGTGACCAAGATCCAAAGGAAATACCCTCTTTTAAGGCATTTTTCCAAGGTAAAACCTAATAACAAGGTAGCTTGTTGTGATCTAACTATTTCCTATGTCAATATGGTGGATCTAACACCTTGTGGTGTGTTTGGTTCAGGTCGAAACCACCTAGAACTTCCCTTGCATTTTTAAGGTGATTTTTGCCTTAAATCTTACATTAATTATTCCTTATGGTTAAGCTCAAGCTTGGAGTGTAACCATATCTTGTTTTTGTGTATTAAACATGTCTAAATCAGTGGTGAATTTTCCTACAAGACCGAGTGCATACAAGGAATAATCAAGGTATAAACACCTTAAACTTATGATTTTTATAATTTTAAGCTATATATATATATATATATGGCCGAGAGTGAAATTACATATATAGGTCATATTGACCTAAAAATGGAAAAAAATGGCTAAGATAAATTAAGCTAGTCATTTAAGAGATTTAATTAACATAATGGTCAAATTATGACATTATGTGGAAAAATAATTAAACCAAGTGAGGCCGAGAATATATGCTATATTTTGAGACATTTATTGTGTAATTTATTTTGCAAGTTCAAGGTTGTAATAAGGCCATGTCATTAGGCCATTTTAATTTAAGTTTATAAGCTTATTTAGTTTTATTTATGCTTATAATTAAAATTGGGGCCAATTCGTAATTACTAGGAAATTAGAAAGCCGTGGGCTTAATTTAGAGCAATTTAGGGTTTTTAAATGAATTTAATAAAAATTATAACATTTTATAAAGTTTTGGGTCAAAATTGTAAAAATAGAAAAGTATAGGTTATTATTAGTGATTACCGAAAAATTGGTTCCCATTTGGTATTAGAAGTCAAAGTTGACTATATAGGAGACTTTGACCAAGTTTGGAAAATTTAAGAAATTAAAATACTACCTTATATAAGATAAGTATTAATTGTAAAAGATTTAAAAGAGATGGGGCTATAATGTAATTTCCAAAACTTGGGGTACTAAATGGAGTTTAGTAAACCTTAGTTATTAGGAATTTTTAGAATTTATTTGGTTAAATTTGGAGTTTATATGATTATATAAGTATAATATATGGTATTTATAACATTGTTACAAATGGGTAACAAAGGGGTAAAACCGAGATTTAAAGGAAGTATAAGGTTAGGAATAATATTTATAACCTTTTGGTATAGTTTGGTAATTTTTGGAATGTATAAGGTTTTATAAAGATATGTATAATATATAGTTTTAATGGAAAGAAAACTATGTATTATAAATTGGGAATTGTGATTTATAGAAGTTTAGTGGTATATAATGGAAGCCGAAAATATAAGGGGCTATTTGGTATTTTATAAACAAAATATAACTATAGGTTATAATTGTTTTAATGACTTAAATGTCATAAGATATGTTATATAACTATAATGTAACATTATATTAAGTGGTGGTGGATTTTGTAAATATTTAAGAACATAGGTGCTGTTCGGAAATATTAACATTTTTAAATGGAATTTATAATATGGTTTTAATGTTATAAGAGTTATAACATTTATAATATAAGAGGTATTCATTAAAAGAATGAATAATATTATAAGACTTACCATATAGAAATAGTTCCAAATACATACACATAAATAAATATATGTTATGGTGGAAAAATATAATATGGTTTAATGACCATGTGTTTCATAATTAAAATGACATTGATAAAAGGGAAAAGAATTACAAACATTAGATATGGAATTCTAATGTGAGGAGTATACATGGGATAATAAGGATTTATAATTCGAGGTGTTGTTTACATATGAACTATACCACATTGGAACAAAAAAAAAAGAGAGACAAACCTTAGAAAAATAAATACTAAGGTGAGATGTATAGTGCATGACAAAGAATCATACATGGAATAAAGAAGCAAACTATACGATCTACCAATATACATTAAGCTACATGCGATAACAAAGTCCAACAATAAGTATTTTAATATACAAGACAAGACTACGCATGTAATATAACACTTTTCCAATCTCGAGTTATACCGAAAGCCCAACAAACATTGACAGTTTATAACAGGGGGTTAACTGGGAGTTGTTAGTGACGGTACGGGGTACCGTAGGATTGTGTTGTTATACAGTATGCTAATCAGTAGCATTATGTATTGTTTAGACTAATAGAGACGACACACGGAGCATAGGATCTTGCTGATTTATACTCCACCGTAATACATCAGGGTGAACGGTATGTTGTTATGTGTCTCTGATTGTCTCTGAGGGCTTCCTCAGTTCAGACTTCTGTGTGATCTGTGATAAGATGTAACACCCCTACTATTAATTCAATCATTACCGTCCAATCTCCTCGTGCTTCCCGAGTCACGCAGCGGATACATACTTACATACATCGGGTGATACAATGCCGATAGTCACCCATGTGACTAACAAGGCTACTACTTCTACATACAGCATCGGTCTGATGGACCGGAATATCCGAGTACTACTTAATACAATACATACTCTCATTACGTACTGATTACTACAATACTCCATTCGATACATTACTCCATTCAATACCGTACTCCATTCAATACAATACTTCACAACTCCGTACAAGATAATACACTACGCATACCGAGTTTACTAGGTTCCAAAATCAATACAGTACTTCTCCAAATTCATACACACTTACTAGGATTCAATCTGCTACCCATTCCTCACAAACTAGATACTTCTAATTACAAGGCGCGCCACCGGTCTCTTACCTTGACCGTATTCGCTCCGGGTACCTGCACACTAAAAATGGTCCCCCGAGGGGGTCAGCTTACGCTGAATATGATAACCGCATACCCCGCGTACTAGCGAGGGTACGCCGACCATTTGGTCGAATACATGCAATTCATTTTGCAATACATACATTCATACATACATACATACATGCTTTCATTCACGATACTACAATACTACACAAGGTATACATACATACGCACAGTACAATACATGCTTGGAAGACAGTACAAGTCAACCAATGCTTACTTACCATTTTCCAGAATACGCATACACAATACATACTCATTACATATCCAATACGCAATACGGAGATACAATTCTCCAATACATACAAGGTCTTGTTAGCCTTATTACACACCCGGGTTAATCGGGTGTTCAATACTTTTACTCCGGCCAATGACTTACAATAGTCAAGACCAATACAATACAATACTTCTTACATACTTACTTCCAGTTAAGTCGGTATGACCTCCGGGCAGGGATTACTACATCCCACCACCGGGCTTTAAGGTGGCCCACTAATCCAGGATGCTACCCATTCAAGGGAATTGGTCCATGGAAAAGATTACAGCCAGGATTCGGATCCAACCTCTTGTGTTTCCTTATCCTCACGCGTGGCCGAAACTATATCGGACTTCTACTCATTCCATTTACTCATTACTCAAGTTAGGAGTTAGAAGGTTAGGAATTAGTAGAAGTCAATACTCCATTTCCGTACATACATACAATACTCAAGTACACGATACTTACACATACTTCTCAATTCCATTCATTCATTTCATGAATTATACAAACTAATTGTTCAAGAAGATACAACAAGAACAAAATAGTTCAAACACAGTTAAGTGCGGTATAAGTCCGATTCGTGCATTTATCTTATTGGTGATCACATAAGCACACAAATCGGGGTAACCAGGTTAGGATACAGAGCATGAAGAAATCATACCGTTCACCGTTGTATCCGCACTACCGGCTCCTTCGAGGATCAACTATTGGATTCCAATACATACATGAAGTAGTACGATCAATGATCTATTATTGATCGACTTACTCCTTCATTGATACTTTCAATGTATTCTTACTACTTCATTACTTTCTTACTTGGTTATAAAACCATTCTTTCCTTTACTACTTCATAACTTACTTCCCTACACATTTACTTCCTTTCTTACCGTTATTACTTCATTAATGGTGTACTACTACTTTTACATGCATACCGGTGTATAGGCATATACCTATACATACATATGATTACTATAGTCATATTATAAAAACATTTTTTTTTTGTAAGTGTTTAGGCCGTCCGACCCACCGTCCGACCCAACCCTGGGTCGGACCATTCCAGTAGGTTTTCGTCCTCTGAAATTACTCCCGTCCGAACCAGCACTATTCCGTCCAACCCATACACCTCTAGGTCGGACCATTCCAGAAGGTTTCAGTTTCGTCATCCAAGCTATGTCCGACCCACGTCCGACCCATCCTCTGGGTCGGACGAAGTCAGAAACTTCGTTGAAGAAAATTTTTGCCTGTCCGACCCATGTCCGACTCACGGCCCTGGGTCGGACCATTCCAGAAAGAATTACCGTCGTTTCTCAAGGCACATCCGACCCACGTCCGACTCACGGCTCTGGGTCGGACGGTTCCAGAAACTTTATTTTCGTTACTCAGGCCTTGTCCGACCCAGCGTCCGATCCAGCTGTGGGTCGGACAGTAGCATAAACTTGCTACAGACCTTGTTTTCTTTTCCCAATTTCACCCATTGCTTCCCTATTCTTCCTACATGCATCCTAACATGTTTTAGTACCAATTAGGCCATCTAAATCATGTTATTTCACTCCCTAATCCATTATACAATTCTATACTACTTATACACCATTTGTCAAGTTTCAACCCAACACCTACATTACTTTTCTTCACACTAATGCTACAGATTTTGGTTTTCCACATTATGCTACAGATTTTTCAATCTAACCTTTATCCTTCAATACTTTTACTACCAATACCACTACTAACATCCTCATTACATTATCTTCCACTCAATCCTTCCCATTATCTAGCTCCTTTCAAAATCTGTTACAAGGTGGTTTACTTCCCCCTTTAGGCTCTCCAAGCACACCTAGTTTCTCCTAGTTCCTCCAATGCATCATACCACTTCTTGCTACAGATTTTACACTTTCACATCCTCATACTACAAGTACCAATCCACAGTTACTAAATATCTCCACTAACTTCCATACACCCTTGGTTCTCTCATTCACCAAGTCATCCATAATTGTACATATTCCTACCAAATTTTTGCCATAGCTCAGCTACTTTTCTTACTTAACCACACACACCTTCTCACCAAATTCATGCCTATTCTAGCCATACCCATACAAGGGTTCTACCAGCACACATACCAAAATCCCAATACACCAATATTTCCTCAATCCACAGTAGAATACTCATGTACAATTATTTGGCTCTAAGGCCTACAATCCACATACTTGCTCTTAAATACTCAAACTTCACAATTCTCACAACCTATTTACACAATACACTATACTCACATATTATCACTACTACAACAACACAAAATTCCTGCACACTTACACATTCAATACCCCATGTTGTCCCAAGTTTTAAACTTCATTTAAAATACTTCAAAACTGTTACATTATCCATTCTCAATACACTATCACATTGCTACTACTTATTACTCAATTCCATTACTCATTTCACTACTAAAAACTGTTACAATACAATACACAAACTAACACAAGGTGAGAGTGTTTTACCTTGTTTTGTTAGTTCCTCTTTCCTTCCTTTCCTTCTTTCTTTTTTTTCTTGTCCTCGGTTCCAATGGGGTTCACACACAAATGCTACAGCCCATAGCAATATACGCAACTACTTAGAACCTATCTTCATCAATTTAGGGTTTATGCTTGTTTGAGATTTAGAATGAAGCATTACCTTCCAATGAATGGATGGAGTGGTGGACAGCAACCAAAGCAAGATTCCAACACCCAAAAATGGAGCCAAAATCGGCTAGAGCAAAAGACACCAACAAGGTTTAGTTGCATTTTCGTTTTGCCCTTAAGGCCTAGAAAAAGATGAGTTTTCAAGAATGTTTTTACCTCAAAATGATCAGGAGGTGAAGGTGCTTCTAACGGTGGACTTGAACCTTCAAATGGAGAATACCCACCGAAATGAAAGTTGAGCTTTTGGATTTTTGAAAGGATGAAAACGTTCTCCTTTGCAAGGGGGTTGCAACGGTATAATTTTTGTTGGATTTGGAGAAGGTTTGAGTACTCAAAGAGAGGAGAGAAGGAGGAAGTTGAGTTGGTTTCTTCCTTTCTCCATGGCTGTCGCAGGTGCAAGGAGGGAGTTCAGAAAATAGAGAAAGAGAGGAAGGAGGGTACGTGAGAGGAGGTGGAGAAAGTGAGGAGACTATTTTTTTTTCTTTTATTTACTTTGCTTGTCTTTTAGCACATAAGAGAAAATAAAGAGAGGGGGAGGCTAATAAAATCGGCCCACATGTGCACACACACTCACATTTTTATTTTTATTTGCAAAGTGGACACACTTAGTTTGTTTATTTGCATCCTCACCCCACAACTTACCGGTTGTTATAGTTTTTACTAACCGGTACCCGTTTTCTGGAATTTTCTCGTTTAATTAATTTTGTTGGTTCTAAAGCTTCACTAATATTCGCTAATGATTATTTAGTTGACCAAAACTGTTATGAGTCTATTTGACCCGCTTAAAGTCGTGTTTTCCCGGTTTCCTCGAAAAACGCGCTTTAAGGTTCGTTTACGCTTTTAATACATTATTTGGATCCGTTTTCTTCGGGAGTTGTTCCCATATATTATTTAGGTCTTATTAAACCTTTAGAATCCATATAATACGCTAACCGAGGTCTCATGCCTCCCATGGTTATTTAACGCTTATTTAGCGTTCTCCGCTTTTAAGGCGTTTATTTATTTCTTTTGGATTTATTTTTCCTTACCAATATTACTCTAGCATTATTAGGCTCTTAAATAAGGATTAGGATTATCTTAACCACTATATTTAAGTTTGGGGTATTTCATAAGATTGTTTGTCTGAATGTGATAATTAATATGCATGAATTGTATATTTATAGCTGCTTATTATTACTGTTGTTGAGTTAACAGTATCGGTTCGTATATATGGACCAATATATATAAAACGAACTAGCGGCTATGGTGCTATCTTATATGGAATATAAGGATCATCAGAAAAACGTTGTAGCACTAGGATACTGAGATATACATATTATCCGAGACTTTTATACGGAGCATTGGCCTTTCTGAACGCCGCTCTCGTATCTAACACTGGATCCCGAGTTTACAGACTCTGGATTGGACTAATGACCTTAGTCTGCTGTGTTAGGAAAAAAAATGGTAACGCGATGTGATGGTATAATTAATTAATGGAAAGGAAGTAAAGCCAGGAGGATGTGGCTCTTGGTGCGCGCTGTGATCACAAAAACGATACCAGGATGTCCGCGTATGGGTCCGCAAGTATCAAGAAAATTTCCCGTGAGCTAGAATGGCTCGTTGGTCGGAGACTCTACCGTTGGAGTGGCTACTACCGTGGGTGACCCGCCATAATATATGGGTAACTAGAGACATGTCGTTTTAACGAGACATTGTCACTAGGTATAACTGAACAAATAATACAGTTAAGAATTATACAGTGGCGAACGATATTGGTTTCTACACCATGGACGAGAACTAGTACTTGTTTATTATTCTCGTTGTTTCGCTTGGTTGTTCATTGGTTATACTTGTGGTTGTATTATATATGTTGATGGTTGTGTTATTGTATGGATATTACTGTTAATTGTTTTACAGTTTTAAATATTAAAACGGTATCGCATGTAATGAACCTCATGCTCTCGACCAAATAATTGAGGGGTCTTTGGGGGCATGACGGGGCATGTGATGACATACTCAGCAGGGGCTGATTCCATACCACAAACCATCTTTATTGCAGGAGACTAGCTGGTGGGTCGCAGCGAGGCGTGACTATTGTGATAATACTGTTGGATTAGACTTGGTACGGTGTGATACTCAGGTTGTTTTGGACTTGGGTTGTTTAACCGAGGTGTATTTGGTTTAGATGCTCACGGTCTGTAATAATTGGTTGTTGTTAGATTTGTTTTAAATTGTTTAAGTACTACTATCTATCTCTTGTGGTCACTGCGGGAACACGTTTCGCATGTTGATTATCAGGTAACTCGTTATCACCCGTATGGGCGAGTGATAACTGTGACACCATTAGAACGACAATCTGTTACTTACCGCTGCGATTATATTATTTTTAGGAGCAGGATTAGTAGGGGTGTTACACATAATGCTACTGATTAGCATCCCGTATAACAACACAACTCTACGGTACCCCGTACCGTCACTAATACCTCCCGGTTAATCCCCCGTCTATTAACTGTCAACGTTTGTCGGGTTATCGGCTTAACTCGAGATTGGAAAAAAAACGTTATATTACACGCGTAGTCTTGCCTTGTATATTAATATTCTTAATGTTGAACTTGTTATCGCATGTAACTTAATATACCCTTATATATCATATAGTTTGTTTCTATATTGGATGTGTAATTCTTCATCATTTGTTATGCAACTCACCTTAGTTTTTATTTTCCTAAGGTTTGTTTTTTTTTCCAAATTTAATGGAGTATAATCCATACGTAAAAGTACTTTGAATTATTTAAATCCTTATTATTCCGTGTATACTCTTAACATTAGAATTTCCATATCTAATGTTTATAATTCTTTTCTCTTTATCTATTATCATTTTAATTATGATAATTTATAGTTATTGAACCATATTACATTTTCTACACCATAACATATATTTGTTTATATACATGTATTATGGAACTATTTATTATATGGTAAGTCTTATATTTTATATTCATTCTTTTTAATGAATACCTTTTATATTATAAATGTTGTAACTCTTATAACATTAAAAACCCTATTATAAATTCCATTTAAAAATGTTAATATTTCCGAACAGCACCTATGTTCTTAAATATTTACAAAATCCACCACATAATTAATATAATGTTACATTATAGTTGTATAACATATATTATGACATTTATGTCATTAAAACAATTATAACATATAGTTGTAAATTGCTATATATTACCAAATAGCCCCTTATATTTTCGGCTTTCAATATAAACCACTAAACTTCTATAAATCACAAATCAATCCCAAATTATATTTCATTGTTACACTTATAACATATACCTTATATTTTAATCCTTAAACCTTAATATAATTATGACCTATAGTTTTTAAAGGCTATAATTTTCGAACAGTCCCTAGGACTGTTTTAATTAAATTCCCACCACCAAACTTTGTATATTTACCAAATCTTCCCAATTTATAATACATAGTTTTCTAACATCATTAAAACTATATATTATACATATATCTTTATAAAACCTTATATATACCTCCAAAAATTACCAAACTATACCAAAAGGTTATAAATATTATTCCTAACCTTATACTTCCTATAAATCTCGGTTTTTACCCATTTGTTACCCATTTGTAACAATGTTATAAAATATCATATATTATACTTATATAATTCATATAGACTCCAAATTTAACCAAATAAACTTCTAAAAATTCCTAATAACTTAAGGACTGTTCTAAATTCCATTTAGTACCGCAAGTTTTCGGAAATCACAATATAACCCCATTTCTTAAAAAAATCTTTTACAATTTAATAACTATCTTAATATAAGGTAGTATTTTAATTTCTTAAATTTTCCAAACTTGGTCAAAGTCTCCTATATAGTCAACTTTGACTTCTAATACCAAATGGGACCTAAACTTTTGGTAATTACCAATCTTACCCCATATTTTTCTATTTTTACAATTTTGACACAAAACTTTATAAAATGATATAATTTTTATTAAATTCATTTAAAAACCCTAAATTCCTCTAAATTAAGCCCACGGCTTTATATTTTCTAGTAATTATGGTTTGGCCCCAAACTTAATTATATAAGCATAAATCTAACTAAATAAGCTTATAAACTTAAATTAAAATGGCCTAATGACATGGCCTTATTACAACCTTGAACTTGCAAAATAAATTACACTTTAAATGTCTCAAAATATAGTATAAACTCATGGCCTCACTTAGTTTAATTATTTTTCCACATAATGTCATAATTTGACCATTATGTTAATTAAATCACTTGAATGACTAGCTTAATTTATCTTAGTCATTTTTTTCCATTTTTAGGTCAATATGACCCATATTTTTAAGTCCCCTCTCGGCACAATTTATATATATGCTAAGAATTCATAAAATCATAAGTTTTAAGGTGTTTATACCTTGGTTTAGGCTTGTAACAGCTCGGCAGCTTGAAGGAAAATTCACCACACTATTTAGACATGTTTAATACACCAAAATAAGATATGGTTATACTCCAAGCTTGAGCTTAACCATAAGGAACAATTAATGTAAGATTTATGGCAAAAATCACCTTAAAAATGCAAGGGAAGTTCCAATGATTTTCGCCTGAATAAAACACACCACAAGGTGTTAAATTCATCATATAGACATAGGAAATAGCTAGACAACAACAAGCTGCTATGGTAATTGGTTTTACCTTGGCAAAATTCCTTAAAAGAGGGTATTTGCTTTAGATCTCGGCTACCCTTGCTCCAAATGGCTAACCAACTGAATGAATATGTAAATATGAAGATTATGAGTGTATAATCTCATAAAACTCAAACGAAGAAAACCGGATGAAAAATAGAAAGGCTTAAGGTATGTTTTTACCTTAAAATGTAAATTTGTACAACCTTGGCCCCTAGACTTGCTTCAGCCGAGTTTGGTGCTTGTTCTAACCTTAGAACACTGAGAATGTGCCATAGGAAGTGATGAGCCACGAGATCTAAGTGTAGGTATTGAAGAGATGAAGAAAAAGAGCTAAAAATGGCCTTAAAACCTTACCTTATGAGCTTAAGAGTTTGAATTGTCTTCCTAACTCAATAACCAGTTGTGAGAGAGTTTATAAGGGGTGCTGGATCGGCTGGAATGGAGAAGAGGCAAGGGAATGATTGGAATGGGCTAAAATGATTAGAAAAGTTACTTTTTCAAAAGTAAAATGGTGTTAGGTAACTAATTAGCAATCAATGTTTTGTGAGCTGTCTCCCCTCCTCCTTGCCTGCCGACTGCCATGGTGTCAAATGGGTCAATTAATTGACCATTGACCAAACAAGGTCAATTTGTCCAAAAATGCACTATTTGGGTTACTATTCATACTTAAATGGCATATTTTGATTTTTATTTTCAAACTTTGATTTAGACTTTATAAAATAGTCTATTATATCAAATTAATGATTTAAATAATATATTCCAGTCTTTAAATGACAAAATGTCATTATCTTTGAGCTGATACACAAAAACGTGCTTTAAGTTGTTTTAGTGCACATTTTTGTGTCACCGATTGTTTCTGAGCTTAGTTTTCTTTGAGAACGGTTTTGTTGTGTTCCTTACTTCATTATAATACTTAGGAATCCACTTTGGATCCTATTTGAGGTCATACAATCTTTATGGTGCTTTAAAGCACATTTTTGGCATTACCGATCTTATGGCGTGTTTTGCCTTGTTGAGATCTTTTAGATTGTTCCCCAATAATATGTTGATGTTTATTAACCATCTTAGATCATTAATAGATCATTTAATTAAGTTTTAAAGGTTAGGGGTATTTCAGTCTACACCCCTTAAAAAGGCTTCGTCCCGAAGTCCTTAATCCTCTACAGTTCACCTAAGGAATCAAGTTCCACTAAGTAACCAAACAGTCCATCGCTAGGGAGTAACTCCCACTAGGTTCATACCTAGTCTATACATACAGCATATATCAAATAGCCAAACTCATGGTGTAAACTCATTCGTTTCATAGCACTAAACAAGGTGCACATACAATTCATCAACAAAAGTACTCAGCGGAACTATATATATATTCAACCAGGTGCACTAAGGCACATACATAAGATGTAACAGACATATAATCATCCAACAAACATGTATGACGCAGCATACTACCAAAACACACCACAAAAACAAGACCTAATGCATAACATATGCGCAAGCCAAGTGGTGTCTACCCCCCTTAAAAAGGGTTTGACCACGAACCCGTATAAGTATCACAGCTACTACTCGAAGAGTGCTGGGTACTTCGCTCTCATGGAGTCCTCTAACTCCCATGTAGCCTCCTCCACCTCATGGTTCGACCAGAGAACCTTGACCATGCTAACGGTCTTGTTCCTAGTATGTCTCGTCTTTGTGTCGAGAAAGCGGAGTGGTACTTCCTCATATCGTAGAGCGGGGTCCAACTCTAAAGTCTCTGGCTGTAAAACGTGCGATGGATGGGGCACATACCTCATCAACTGTGAAACATGAAAGACGTCGTGCACCCTCCCGAGCTCTGCTGGTAGATCCAGTCTGTAGGCTAACGGGCCCACTCGCTCCCTAATCGCATAAGGTCCAACATACTTCGGGCTCAACTTGCCCTTCTGCCCGAACCGGAATATCCCCTTCATGGGTGACACTCTAAGGAGTACCATATCGTCGGTAGTGAACTCAATGTCCCTCCTTCTGGTGTCTGCATAAGATTTCTGCCGGTCCTGAGCTGCCCTCATGTTCTTGTGAATCTGTAGGACATCCTCCTTAATCTGCTCTAGGTACTCTGGTCCTAGAAGTGTAGTCTCGCTGGCCTCATCCCAGCATAAAGGAGTCCTACACGGTCTACCATAAAGTGCCTAAATGGTGGCATCTGTATCGAGGAGTGGTAGCTGTTGTTGTAGGCGAACTCTATCAAATGTAGACGCTCTAACCAGCTCCCCTGAAAATCTAAGGCGCATGCTCTCAGCATGTCCTCCAGTGTCTGGATGGTCTCTCACTCTGACCGTCGGTCTGTGGATGGAACGCCGTACTAAGCTTCAACTTCGTACCCAAGGCTCGCTGAACCTGTCCCCAGAATCTGGACAAAAATCGAGGGTCCCTATCAGAAACAATAGTCTTTGGCACACCATAGTGCCGGATCACCTCCTTCTGGAACAAGTCCGCTAGCTTCGGAACGTTCCAGGTATCCTTCATAGCAACAAACTTTGCCACCTTCGTCAGACGGTCCACAATGACCCAAATCGTGTTCAGTCCTCCCTTAGTCGGTGGGAGACTAACAACGAAATCCATCGAGATGCCCTTGAACTTCCAGCAAGGAATAGGCATAGACTGCACTAAACCTCCGGGTCTCCTATGCTCAAACTTAACCTTCTGACAGGTCAAGCATCTAGCCACGTACTCAGCTACATCCTTCTTCATCCCGCTCCACCGAAATGAACCTTCAAATCCTTATACATCTTCAAGAACCGGGGTGGACGGATAAGGATGAGCAATGAGCCTCCTGGAGTATCTTCTCCTTCAGGTCAGGAGAGGACTCCGGAATACATAATCTGCCATTCAGTCGTATCATGCCATCATTACATAGTTCGAAATCATACTTCTGTCTCTCAAAACAACCCTCTGACATTTTCTGTTTGATGCTCTCCATATACTGATCACTTTCCTGTGCAGCTCGTATCTCATCAATCATACTGCTGCTCGCTAATAGTGTAAACAATGAATGAGCTCTGCGGCTCAGGGCATCGGCAACTACATTCGCCTTACCCTCCTTATACCTCAAGTCTATGCCGTAGTCCTTCAAGAACTCAACCCATCTTCTCTGTCGCATGTTCAGCTCCTTCTGAGAGAAGAGATGCTGTAGACTCTTATGATCAGAGTAGATAGTGACTGTCACACCGTAAAGATAATGTCGCCAGATCTTCAAAGCGAAAACTACTGCGCCTAACTCAAGGTCGTGTGTGGGGTAATTTACATCATGCTTCTTCAGCAGTCGGGATGCGTAGGCAACTACTTTCCCGTGCTGCATAAGCACACAGCCTTGACCGGTTCCAGAGGCATCACAATATACCTCGAACCCATCGGTGCCCTCAGGGATAGTAAGAACGGGCGCCGATGTCAGATCCTTCAAGCGTCTGAAGGTATGCTCACCACACTCTGAAGACATAAGAACTGGGACCTCCTTCTTTATTAGACTCGTCATCGGTTTGGCCACCTTGGAGAAGTCCTTCACGAACCTTCGATAATAACCGGCCAAACCCAGAAAGCTACGGACGTCTGTGACTGTCTTCGGCCTTGGCCAACTCTTTACTGCCTCAATCTTAGCAGGATCTATAGATATGCCACTAGCTGATATAATGTGTCCTAGAAATGACACGCTGTCCAACCAGAACTCACACTTAGAGAGTTTGGCATACAGCTGGTTCTCTCTCATAATATTCAACACCTGTCTCAAATGTATCTCATGATCTTCTTTGGTCTTAGAATAGATCAGGATATCGTCGATGAAGACTACAACTGCGGTATGACACTGTCTTGCCGCTCGGCCCCTTCAGTAGTAGTTGATGCTCTGCACAATGAAGGCGGCCCCTATGCTTCTGCAACCAATCCATGCCCACTATAATGTCAAAACCCAAGTTCTTGAGCTCGATCAGATCGATGGGAAAGGTCTCAGTCATGATGCTGATCTCTAACCCCGTATACTGTCTGGTGCAACCTACTTTCTCCTTCGAAGGAAGGGTGACTGAAAAGTCTGAAAGCTGTACGGGGGTGGCTCCCAGCTTCTTAGCGAATGTCGAGGAAATAAAAGAATGCGAAGCCCCTGAGTCGAACAATATAGAAGCACTAACACCATCAACAGGAAAGGTACCTGAGATCACCTCTCGTATTAGCATCGATTCCCAATAAATCACTAATTTACTGTCGGTTGTAATTGTCATACCTGTGATGACATTACCGGACTCCTTGGCATGCATCATATCTAAGATGCAGATGGTACCCTCCTTCCCATTTTCGTAGCCTGAAGTTATGATTTAACGGTGTCAACAAACTGAACACAATACTTGAAGATACAAAACTCTTTTTTCATTCATCCAACTGTATTATACAAGGTTACACACTTAGTTACTACTATTACATAAGTACTGTCTGAAAGTCAAATTTAAATGGCCAGGTCGGATGTGGGTATCATTCACTAGAGCTGGTGGTGCGGTATTGAGCTTAATGCTCTTAATACCATGATATACAAGCCTCGACTCTCCACCAAATACCAACACATCCCCAGACTTGAGGACGATCTTGCTTGATTGATCCATCCTCTTCTGGTCGCCATAGATGAACTCAACATCATCGCCGATGGAGAATGACACAACCGGTATTCCTCTGGTGATGGACTCGGTCGTCTCATCACGATCCTGGTGCATCCCAAGTTTTCCTCCCTGCTAATAGTAGTTGATAATGCAAACGTCAGGTGTCATGTCGGGTAATGGAAAAGCCTCACAGTCTTGAGCAATATCCATTGCGTTTCTCACCAAGGTTAGGAAACTCTCAGGTATCCTAGGTATAGATACGCCACCTACCATTCTCACCTCTCGATAAACCCTAGCCTGCGGATCCCAATCTTTCCCTAAGCACATCATGTGCAGTTTCATTTTAGAACCACTATTAAATACAGGGGTATAAAATCCTCCTATGCCCTTACCAAAGGCTCTACACTCATTCACTATGGCGATTTGCTCATCTAGGGTTAGGAACTCTCTGAGAAATATCATGCCCGGTCTGACCACATGACACAACTCACTAGGGTACTCCCATCTTTCTTCCACGGATCTAGGTGACCTCTGTCTTGTAAGTGTGGGATAGCAGATATTGAAGTCTCCTAAGAGGTAAAAGGTTTGCTAGGTGAGTCGTTTATCTAAAGCGGTAACTAAAGCACACATTCATGCTAAGGTAAAGCGTTTAACACTTAGTCATGCTCCCATACAATGGTTAAGGTTTCAAATACTAACCTTCACCGCGCTGGGTACTAGTGCCAGCGCCTGAAGCTCCCGCTGCATTCAGCATACGGTTGCCCGGCGGGTTCCTCTGGTTCTGGTTCTGCAGCTGATGTTGCTGCCCCCTCTGGGCTTGGGGCGCCGGCCCCCTCTGGCCACCTCGAGCTCCACCTCCTCCAGTAGGTGCGCTCTGAGTCCCCTTTGGCGGGCGGTACGCTCGGCTCTCTGGATTAGCAAAGCACTCGTACGACCTGTGGCCCTTCTTTCCACAATGGTGGCAGTCCACCGCTTGTCCGGTGCAGTCGACACCCGGGTGGTCTTTACCACAGCGCTTGCAGTGAAAGTGGCGCTGGGGTGCAGATCCTATTATCATATCACATTCTGATTAGTACAAGGATGGTAATGGATAGTGTAGTACACAACTCATTCACAAGGTTAGATCACTTACCCTTAGGGGGTGCAGATCTAAGAGGCTGGACATCATAGGTAGGCCCAGTCAGCATCGGGACCTTGTCCTTGCCCTTTTGGCTGGCCTGCTCCTTCTTCTTCTCCCTCTAGGAGAACTTTTTCTTCCTGTGATCGTCAAAGTGTCAGGAATAGCAGGTATAAAAGCAGGCAGTAAGTAAGTAATTTAATTGGATTAGATAACTTAAAGGTGGTTCTTACTTCCAACCCTTACTGCCTCCGCTTCCAGTCTCAACCTCCGCCTCCTTCTCGGGGGTCTTACGCTTCTGTCCCTGGCCGTCCTCCCGGCTGTTCACCATCATCTCAGTCCAAGAAGCAGCGTCATAACACTCTTGTAATGCATCAATGAGTTCCCCGAACTTGTAATAAATCAAACTGAGTTACAAGGTATAAACTGTCAATTAATTTTACCTGGACCGTAGGGTACAAGGTAGCTCCCATGGCGGCCTTGATAGCATATAGCAACCCGCCTCTAAATTTGTCCACCTTCACCGCATCAGAATAACACAACTCCTGGGACAAAGTCCAAGAGCCCAATGAACAAGGAGTAGTACTGATCTACTGTCATACTACCCTGCCTCAGGGCCTCAAACTCCTTCCTCTTCCTCTACTTCAAATGAGCAGGATAGTACTTCTCTCTCAGCAATTCCACGAAACCTATCCAACCAAAACCCTCTATAGCAAGATAATGTGCCTTCACGGACCTCCACCAAGTACTGGCAACGTCCTTCAGATGAAAGGCTGCTATACCGACCCGGTGCTCAGCAGGCACATGAATGGCATCAAAGGCCTTCTCGTGCTCAACAATGAATCTCTCCAGGACAGTGGGGTCAGCAACTCCGTCATAGGTAGGTACTCGCGTGTCAGCTACGCTCTTTAGCCAATTCGGCTCTCTAGGTGCGGGTACGGGTGGGACTACAGGTGGTGCTCCTATATGGACACCTCCCATCTGGGCCAGCTGAGCGAAGACGGCTGCTACCGTCTCTGCTACTGCAGACGGTTTATCGTGAGTGGTTAAACTGGTGTAAAATTAAAAGAAGAGAAATTAAAACTCAAATTAAACGTCGGGCTGCAAACAAATCCCGGTCGTGGTAGTATAGAAAAGTGTAAGCGACCGGATTATCGAACCGTGGGACTTATAGTGAAATAAGTAGTACCTAAGCGTGTCACAAGAGGGGGGATTAATTGACTTGTTTCTGGAAAGTAAATAACAGATTAATTTAGTGAAGTGAAGATGAATTAAACGGAACTTCGGGTTCAGGTTAATATGATCTGATTAATTGTGTTATCTCTACCAGTTTAATAAAATAGTTTGGCAAGATTCCTGTAATTTTCTTAAGGTCCGATGAAAACTCATAAGAACTCGTTTACCTGTAATGCAAGGTCCGATGAAAACTCAAGCAAAAAGCGTGTAAACGGCAGAGAAGTGTGAGGAATTTTATTCTTGCAACATGTTTATTTAAACGATGAAAATAAGTTCTTACAGTTTTACGGCTTAATTAACCCATCTGTTTCTAACCGATGAAATTAAAAACAGACTTAGTAAGGCTTTTTAATAAATCGATGAAATTTATTAAAAAGGGAGAGAAACAAAACTTTAATCGTAACAGACTGAATTTATTTTAACCGGTAGAAATATATTACACAGCTAACAAACCATAATTAAAACCCTCACCCGGAGTATATCCTCTTAGCCCGACATATTTAAGACATAATAAGAAGTAGAGGAATACATCTGAAAAGATGTTTATTTCCGCTCCGCTATCTTATCTGCTAATATTTTTGACAGAGGTTGGACAGGATAACGGTATGAAGTGGAATGATTTATGGGATGAGATGTAGTATGGAATTTATGTGGATAATATGTGGAATGAGATGTATGATTTTTGGAGAGTTTTATGGTATTTTTATGGAAGGAAAATGGCATAAGTTTGGGGTGGAATGAGATATGATTTAATGGAGGTTTGGAGGTGTATTTATAGAGAAATATAGGGTAAATGGGGTGGTAAGGCGGTGGTATTTGCGTGTGAAGAGATAAGGCTTTTATCTCTTCACACGGCTCCTTTCTAGCTGTCAAAATAGCAGTGTCCGGACCAGTGTCCGGACCAGGTGGTCCGGACGAGGTCGATGCGCGCGTCCGAACCAGTACGTCCGGACGGTGGTTCGGACGAAAATTGTTTTGCCTCTAAAATCTTCGTTTGAGCTCCGATTTGATCCCCGTTTTCGCCTACGCGTTCGTCTCTTCATGTACTTTGCTCCTAGCTTGGTTTTCCTCATGTTTAACCAATAAATTTGTGAGATAATCAATAAAACATAACTAGAGGAAAAACTAACCAAAGTGGAGAAATGAGCAGAAAAAGTGCTAATAAATATATGAAATACACCTATAAAACATGCTCATTTGGACATTTCACACCCCCACACTTATCTTTTTGCTTGTCCTCAAGCAAAACCATGTACCCAAGTAAGTAGGGAATGCTCAATACTAACAAATATTATTATGAAGGGTAGGATAAAGAGGTTAACAATACACGACCTTTAAACTTTTTGAGGAGTGTGAAAAATCAACTGCTGGTGGCATAGGTGTGCTCAGGGTAAAAATAAAATATAGAGTTTCGGGGTATGATCCAAGGTACTTCAATGCTTCTTTGTAACATCTCATCCAACAACAAATACATAACAACAAACTGCAGCGGAAATACAAACCTCATCACATTACTTAACTCGTTGGTGTTACACGCCGTTAGCCACCCACGTGGCTAACAAGGCTAATCCATATACATTGTACCGGTCTGAAGGGCTAAATTCCCGAGCAACTACACATTATTATCCCTTTCCATTAACAACAACAACAACATACACCTTTCAACTATACCGAGTATTTATAAACTGATGCCGACAACAATATCGGTCTTACTACACCTACTGTATATATACACTTAAATGAATACCCATGTACAATGACTACCCCGTCCTACTCTCGAACGGCTTTCAGCTCTCTGTACCTGAAATAGGAAAAGAAGAGAAAGGGTGGCCCCCAAGGGGCTCAGCACCTTTGCTGGTATGGTAATCCCCAGCCCACATGCTACCGCCAGCACAACTAATTGTCGCTTGCATGCGTTGATTGTATTTAAATCATGCATGTAACAGTAAACACACACACATAACATTTCGCCTCAATGGTCTCAACAACGGATAATATCCTTACTAATAAGTCACTCTTGTATTCATTATCCCTAGAGTGTTCTCCTCTAATGGAGCTACTTCCTTAATATACGACACTTACCCTTAAATCGGGTTATCCTTAAACGCCTCTTTTCTCAAACTGGATTCATAACCATGATCCACATAATCCACATTATACAACATATAATATACACTACTAACAACACATAACCACACTTTGCACGTTTCCTCCACGTGTACCATACACCGCAATAGATATTGCATCACAACAAAATACATAACATAACGGAATGGTTTCTCTTAGAACCGACCCAAACATTGCTTATACACTGGTGAGCCTAGAGAATGTTGCCAGTCTCATGATAAGCTCGTTATACAATAACAACAACACTCTTACCGTCCTAATAGTCGGACGAGTAACTTAGGTTAAGATGGTTCGGGTTTAGAGGCCCGAACACACCACACAAACCATGTTCCCCCTAAACCGATCATAAGTCAGAATAGCTAAGCTTTGGAATAAGCTAATGGAGATCATAACCCGTGAGGGAAACAACCATAACAAAGAGAAGGGTAAGGCTAAGAAGATACCCTCTCCCAAAAACGCGCGACCGGCCAAACCGGATTCCTCACCACTGTTAGTACATAATTACTTTAGATATAGTTAGAACCCCACTAATATCTATCATAACTACACACCATACAGTATTACAACTGGGTTAGACACACAAGGGAGATCCCTACATTCACTACACATATCACACAATTACACACGCATAGCCGTGGTTATACGTCCCATGGTTCGGGTCGTTTTACTCCGAATACCGAACTCTCATGTATCCTAGACTCAGTTAACTAAGGTTAACGCTTCCGAGGTTAAATGGTATCAGAGTTGTACACGCCACATAAATGAATTACTGTAAACTCATTACATGTTTTAATCTTACAACGTGGCAAACATACAGAAAAACACTTTGGCATACAGGCCGGTGTAATCCGGTAGGACACAGGTTGCAAGAAAACCATACCTGTCACCGGAGTCCACTCTACCATGTCCACTTACGTTCCTCGAACAACTGGCACATTAAAGTTACCTTCATTAACGTTGGGGTAATATGTTTGTGTAACGTCGAATGACCATAGTTAACCCCGTTTACTAGTTAAATATCTTTACATTTTAACGTGTTTCACTCTTTCACTTTACTTCAACTTTTCACCCACCAAATTGTGACTATAACTCACCTGACATGTCCTACACAAACCTTATAACATCATTATCCATCAATCCCCATCATTAGACATCTTTTAATAACCTAAAACCATGTTTTTATAGTGGTCCGGGACTTGGTCCTTCTTATCCCGGACCATATGCTAACTCAAGTCTTGCCCTTTTAAAGTGGGGTGGTCCGGGACCTTATACAAGGCCTAAGTCCCGGACCCATCCTTATTGACTCTCGGCCTATTTTACACCCCTGGTCCGGGACTTGAACCATGACCTTGGTCCCGGACCAAAGCTATAGACTTGGTAAGTTGCATTTTCAAACCTTGTTGCATTATTTCTCCACCTCCATTAATTACCCAAACTTCATACATGAACTTAGGCATGTTCTAATACCAAATATCACTTTGATTCTCCTTACAACATTGTCTTGTTTTTTTTTTTTGCATAATTTTGGGCCGTCCGACCCACCGTCCGACCCACAGCTGGGTCGGACCGTTCCAGAAACTTTTCCTGTCTTTAATACACATGTCCGACCCAACCATCTGGTCGGACCATTCCAGAGACTTCAACAAGTGACTAAACAGAGCTGTCCGACCCACTGGGTCGGACCACTGGGTCGGACAACATCAGAGTTTGTCCAAACTTTGTCAAATTTTCTCCAAACTTTTCCTCAAGCTCCTAATGTGTTTCTAACATCATTGGCACTTCAAACACCCTTTAGTCATATGCTAAACTCTTTAGATCACTCCAAAACCATTTTTCATTCACAAATTCCTTACAAAATTCCTAGCACTGAAATGTTTTCTCCTTAAGATTTCAGGTGGTATTTCACCTATAATGACCACTATACCAAGGTGTTTCCTCTCTACACCTTAACATCACCTCTCAACTTCTTTTCTTACGAACTAAACTCTCCTTTACATCTTACCTAACCTACATCCATTCCTAAACCTTGAACAAACTTCTCTCAAACTTAAATACATTCTCAAAACACACATTGAAATTCCTAGAACTTCCAAGATAACATATAATTCCTTGATCACCCTAAATCACTTTAATACATGTTTTTCTACCCAAGTAAAACATTTGTTCACCTTTCACACTTCCTAGTTCACCAAAACCATTTAAACACTTAGAACTTCTTCACATTTTCCCAAATTTGGCCAAGCTTATCTTGTATATACTCACATCCAAACACTTAGGTTTTTACCTTATTTCATTCAAGAGCACCTAAAATCCATCAAACACATTTTATACACAAACTTCACACATTTAGCACTACATCACAATATAGTGCATAAACTTAAATTGCTTGGTGCTTAGGCCCTTAAATAACATGGCTCTTAGGCCCTTAAATTGCATAAACCATAAACACTGAATTTCCCACATAAATAATGCCTTTGACCTGCAAATACACCCAACAATACATATGCGCTTAATAAACTCCTTGAGAGCATTTCACTAGGTCATTCACCTTTGGCTCCTTAGATCATTTTAACAAGCATTATAAGCTGATTTCTCATAAGGCATTAAACAACATTAGGTTAGCATATTTACCTCTTTTCCACCCAAACTTCTTTCTTGTTGTAACACCCCATCCAACATTAACACACTTACAATAAACTGCAACGGAAAAACAACCTCGTCACATTACTTAACTCGTTGGTGTTACACGCCGTTAGCCCCCACGTGGCTAACAATCTATACATACACATTGTCCGGTCTGATGGGCTAAATTCCCGAGCGAACTACACATTACTATACTCTTGCCATTAAACACCAACAACATATCTTCCAACTACACCGAGTATTTATCACTAATGCCGATAACAATTTCGTCTTACTACACCTACTGTATATATACAACATAAACAATTACCCATGTACAATGACTACACCCGTCCTACTCTCGAACGGCCCTTCCAGCTCCTTGTACCTGAATAGGAAAAGAAGAGAAAGGGTGGCCCCCAAGGGGCTCAGCACCTTTGCTGGTATGGTAATCCCGCAGCCCACATGCTACCGGGCCACGCACAACTAACTGTCGTCTTAGCATGCGGTTGATTATATTTAAATCATGCATGTAACAGTAAACACACAACACATAACATTTCGCCTCAATGGGCTCAACAACGGATAATATATCCTTATTTGATAAGTCACTCATGGTATTCAATATTCCTAAGTGTGTTCTCCGCTAATGGAGCTACTTCCTTAATAGACGACATCTACCCTTAAATCGGGTTATCCTTAAACGCCTCTTATCACACACTGGGATTCATTTCCATGATCCACACACCCCATATTTTACATATAAATATCCTCACATAACCAATAAACAACACCCCTTCACGTTTCCCACGTGCACATGATGACATCACAATAGGATTACTTACAATAACATCACATAACATAACGGAACGGTCCTCTTAGGAACCGACCCAAACATTGTTAAATCACTGGTGGCCTAGAGAATGATGTCACCCTCATGGTAAGCTCGTTATACAATACAACAACACTCATTACCGTCCTAATAGTTGGACGAGTAACTTAAGTTAAGGCGGTTCGGGTTTGGAGGCCCGAACACCACACAAACACAGTTCTCCCTAAACCGATCAAAGTCAGAATAGCCAAGCTTTGGAATAAGCTAATGGGAGATCATAACCCGTTAGGGAAACAACCATAACAAGAGAAGGGTAGGCTAAGAAGGTTATCCTCTCCCAAACCAACGCGACCGGCCAAACCGGATTCCTCACCACTGTTAGTACATACTTACTATTAATATTAGTTAGAACCCCATTATGGAGTTTATCACAACCACACAACAACAGTATACAACTGAGTTAAACATACAGAGAGATCCCACATCACATACACATATCACACATTTAACACATGCATAGCCGTGGTTAGTACGTCCCATGGTTCGGGTCGTTTACTCTCCGAATACCGAACTCTCATGTGATCCTAGACTCAGTTAACTAAGGTTAACACTGCCGAGGTTAAATGGTATCGGAGTTGAACACGCCACATATATGAATTACTGTAAACTCATTACATGTTTTATCTTACAACGTGGCAAACATACAGAAAAACACTTGGCATACAAGCCGGTGTAATCCGGTAGGACACAGGTTGCAAGAAACCTACCAGCAAAGGTGCTGAGCCCCTTGGGGCCACCCTTTCTCTTCTTTTCCTATTTCAGGTACAAGGAGCTGGAAGCCGTTCGAGAGTAGGACGGGGTAGTCATTGTACCTGGGTAATTGTTTATGTTGTATATATACAGTAGTGTAGTAAGACCGAAATTGTTTATCGGCATTAGTTATAATACTCGTATAGTTGGAAGGTGTATGTTGTTGTTGTTGTGTTAATGGAAAGGTATCGTAATGTGTAGTCGCTCGGGAATTTAGCCCATCAGACTGGTACAATGTGTATGTATTAGCCTTGTTAGCCACGTGGGTGGCTACGGCGTGTAACCCAACGAGTTAAGTAATGTGACGAGGTTGTTATTCCGCTGCAGTTTATTGTAAGTGTGTTAATGTTGGATGGGGTGTTACAAAAAGTGGTATCAGAGCACACCTATAGGTGGGTTACCTCCCACATCGATTGGGGAGGAGAACGAAGTGTGCCTTATAGGTGCATGGATACCTCTCCCTTGTGTGACGCGTTTTGGGGCGAAACCCCAGGAACAAATCCGTGGGCTGCGTGTGCCAAAGCGGACAATATCACACATGTGGGTTGATTAGGCTGGGCCGTCACAGATGGTATCAGAGCCAGACCCAGGTCGCACTTCCCGTCAGGCTTTGAGGGAATAATGACAATCTTGCATATTGAAGTACTGCGTCGGTTGCAGTAAGGCTATTGGCATGTTCAAAGAATTTTGTAACATGTAACAGGGCTTCGTCTGGACTGGTGCCATCAAACATGCCCAACTCTTTCACACATCTGATTTGATGATATGGCTTCAGCTTCTGCCACTCATCGTATTCTGGATGGGCTAAGGTGAGGAAGGATGATAGCAGGCTGTTGTCCTTGGTTAGACGGCCTGTTGATATTTCGAACTGTCGCTGGTGTAGATGCCATGTCAGTTTTCCGGGTCAGATTTTATATCACTGTGGTGGTAATTGTTGATTTCGGTTCTTGCCGTAGAGTGCGCAGAAGGGTCTCTCTTCCGACTCTCACCTCGTTTCCTCTATCCGGATCTCTGGATTGTAACCAACCGTGTGATTATTAATATTTTCTGGGAGGCTGTTTGACCTGGTAAAAGGCATTCACCACTCAAAATAGAGAAAAGAAACTTGTTATGTGTTAGAATAAATAAAAATGTTAGGAATTAGTTGACAGAAATTTTAAGTTAGTAGTTAGAGACAATGGAAAGAAATGACAGAAAATTGAAATGACAATGGAAAGAAATGACAATGGAACGAAATGACTGGAAATTTGAAGTTAGTAGTTAGTATACTGGAAATTATAAGTTAGTAGTTAGTATACAGAAATTTGACGGACAATGGAAAGAAATGACAGAAATAAATGACAATAATATTAAAATGTCAGAAGTCCGAAGTCCAAAGTTAGATGTCCAAGTCAGTTCAGAAGTCCGATGTCCGAAATTAGATTATTATAAGTTAATATTGACAGATTATTATAATATAACAGGTGAATTAACCGGGGCTTAGGGACTAGATTAAATCAAGTCCCCGGCAACGGCGCCATTTTGCAGAGTGTTTATCGTGAGTGGTTAAACTGGTGTAAAATTAAAAGAAAAGAAATTAAAACTCAAATTAAACGTCGGGCTGCAAACAAATCCCGGTCGTGGTAGTATAGAAAAGTGTAAGCGACCAGATTATCGAACCGTGGGACTTATAGTGAAATAAGTAGTACCTAAGCGTGTCACAAGAGGGGGGATTAATTGACTTGTTTCTGGAAAGTAAATAACAGATTAATTTAGTGAAGTGAAGATGAATTAAACGGAACTTCGGATTCAGGTTAATATGATCTGATTAATTGTGTTATCTCTACCGGTTTAATAAAATAGTTTGGCAAGATTCCTGTAATTTTCTTAAGGTCCGATGAAAACTCATAAGAACTCGTTTACCTGTAATGCAAGGTCCGATGAAAACTCAAGCAAAAAGCGTGTAAACGGCAGAGGAGTGTGAGGAATTTTATTCTTGCAACATGTATTAACTTAAATGATGAAAATAAGTTCTTACAGTTTTACGGCTTAATTAACCCATCTGTTTCTAACCGATGAAATTAAAAACAGACTTAGTAAGGCTTTTTAATAAATCGATGAAATTTATTAAAAAGGGAGAGAAACAAAACTTTAATCGTAACAGACTGAATTTATTTTAACCGGTAGAAATATATTACACAGCTAACAAACCATAATTAAAACCCTCACCCGGAGTATATCCTCTTAGCCCGACATATTTAAGACAGAATAAGAAGTAGAGGAATACATCTGAAAAGATGTTTATTTCCGCTCCGCTATCTTATCTGCTAATATTTTTGACAGAGGTTGGACAGGATAACGGTATGAAGTGGAATGATTTATGGGATGAGATGTAGTATGGAATTTATGTGATAATATGTGGAATGAGATGTATGATTTTTGGAGAGTTTTATGGTATTTTTATGGAAGGAAAATGGCATAAGTTTGGGGTGGAATGAGATATGATTTAATGGAGGTTTGGAGGTGTATTTATAGAGAAATATAGGGTAAATGGGGTGGTAAGGCGGTGGTATTTGCGTGTGAAGAGATAAGGCTTTTATCTCTTCACACGGCTCCTTTCTAGCTGTCAAAATAGCAGTGTCCGGACCAGTGTCCGGACCAGGTGGTCCGGACGAGGTCGATGCGCGCGTCCGAACCAGTACGTCCGGACGGTGGTTCGGACGAAAATTGTTTTGCCCCTAAAATCTTCGTTTGAGCTCCGATTTGATCCCCGTTTTCGCCTACGCGTTCGTCTCTTCGTGTACTTTGCTCCTAGCTTGGTTTTCCTCATGTTTAACCAATAAATTTGTGAGATAATCAATAAAACATAACTAGAGGAAAAACTAACCAAAGTGGAGAAATGAGCAGAAAAAGTGCTAATATAATATATGAAATACACCTATAAAACATGCTCATTTGGACACTTATCAGCTACGCCCACGGCTGGGGCCTCCGGAGGACCTCCTCCAGGCCCGCCGCCTCTTCCACCACCTCCTCTGCCTCTGCCAGTCGAACGTCTTCCAGAAGACATCTGAAGAATTCAGAACCAAAGTCAGTTCTTGGTATAAATACTGTACTTTTCCCAACCATAACTTAACTCAAATCATTTACAACTATCTCCTTGGTACTGGTGTGTGAACAACCTAAGCTCACGGTACTTAAACTACTATCTCTTGTAATCAGAGCGGTACTCCGCTCTGATACCACTTTTGTAGCACCCCTACTAATTCGGCTCCTTATTATAATATAACTATCGCACAAAATAAATAAATCGCTGCGGTAAATAACAGACTGTCGCTCTAATGGTGTCACTGTTATCACTCGCCCATACGGGTGATAACGAATTAACTGATAATCAACTTGTGAAACGTATTCCCGCAGTGATCACAAGAGATAGATAGTAGTACTTAAACAATCTAAAAACAAATCCAACAATAACCGATTATTACAGACCGTGAGCATCTAATCAAAATACACCTCGGTTACACAACCCGAGTTCAAACAACATTAGTATCACACCGTACCAAGTCTTAACCAACAATAATCTCACAACCGTCGCGCCCCGCGTCGACCCACCAGCTAATCTCCTGAAATAAAAATGGTTTGTGGTATGGAATCACCCCTGCTGAGTATGTTATCACATGCCCCGTCATGCCCCCTCAAACCCCTCAATTAATTGGTCGAGAGCATGAGATTCGTTACATGCAATACCGTTTTAATATTTAAACTGTAAAACAATTAACAGTAATATCCATACAATAACACAACCATCAACACACATAATATACCACAAGTATAACCAATGAACAACAAAGCGAAACAACGAGAATAATAAACAAGTATTAGTCTTCGTCCATGGTGTAGAAACCAATATTGTTCACCACTGTATAAGTCTCAACTGTATTAATTGTTCAGTTATACCTAGTGACAATGTCTCGTTAAAAACGACATGTCTCTAATTACCCATATATTATGGCGTGTCACCCACGGCAGTAGCCACTCCAGCGGTAGAGTCTCCGGCCAACGAGCCATTCTAGCCCACGGGAAATTTTCTTGATACTTACGGACCCGTACGCGGACATCCTGGTATCGTTTTTGTGATCACAGCGCGCACCAAGAGCCACATCCTCTTGGCTTTACTATCTTTCATTTATTAATTATATCATCGCATCGCATTACCAAATTTTCTAACACAGCAGACTAAGGTCATTAGTCCAATCCGGAGTCTGTAAACTCGGGATCCAGTGTTAGATACGAGAGCGGCGTTTATAAAGGCCAATGCTCCATATAAAAGTCTCAGATAATATATATATCTTATTATCCTAGCGCTACATCGTTTTTCTGATGATCCTTATATTTCACATAAGATAGCACCATAGCCGCTAGTTCGTTTTATATATAGGTTCATATATACGAACCAATACTGTTAACTCAACAACAGTAAATAATAAGCAGCTGTAAATATACAATTCATGCATATTAATTAACACATTCAGACAAACAATCTTATCACAGATCACACAGAAGTCTGAACTTAGGAAGTCATCAGAGACAATCAGAGACACATAACAACATACCGTTCACCCTGATTGTATTACGGTGGAGTATGAATCGGCAAGATCCTATGCTCCGTGTGTCGTCTTTAACAATCTAAACAATACATAATGCTACTGATTAGCATCCCGTATAACAACACAACTCTACAGTACCCCGTACCGTCACTAATACCTCCCGGTTAATCCCCCGTCTATTAACTGTCAACGTTTTTCGGGTTATCGGCTTAACTCGAGATTGGAAAAAAACGTTATATTACACGCGTAGTCTTGCCTTGTATATTAATATTCTTAATGTTGAACTTGTTATCGCATGTAACTTAATATACCCTTATATATCATATAGTTTGTTTCTATATTGCATGTGTAATTCTTCATCATTTGTTATGCAACTCACCTTAGTTTTTATTTTCCTAAGGTTTGTTTTTTTTTCCAAATTTAATGGAGTATAAATCCTTATTATTCCGTGTATACACTTAACATTAGAATTTCCATATCTAATGTTTATAATTCTTTTCTCTTTATCTATTATCATTTTAATTATGATAATTTATAGTTATTGAACCATATTACATTTTCTACACCATAACATATATTTGTTTATATACATGTATTATGGAACTATTTATTATATGGTTAGTCTTATATTTTATATTCATTCTTTTTAATGAATACCTTTTATATTATAAATGTTGAAACTCTTATAACATTAAAAACCCTATTATAAATTCCATTTAAAAATGTTAATATCTCCGAACAACACCTATGTTCTTACATATTTACAAAATTCACCACATAATTAATATAATGTTACATTATAGTTGTATAACATATATTATGACATTTATGTCATTAAAACAATTATAACATATAGTTGTAAATTGCTATATATTACCAAATAGCCCCTTATATTTTCGGCTTTCAATATAAACCACTAAACTTCTATAAATCACAAATCAATCCCAAATTATATTTCATTGTTACACTTATAACATATACCTTATATTATAATCCTTAAACCTTAATATAATTATGACCTATAGTTTTTAAAGGCTATAATTTTCGAACAGTCCCTAGGACTGTTTTAATTAAATTCCCACCACCAAACTTTGTATATTTACCAAATCTTCCCAATTTATAATACATAGTTTTCTAACATCATTAAAACTATATATTATACATATATCTTTATAAAACCTTATATATACCTCCAAAAATTACCAAACTGTACCAAAAGGTTATAAATATTATTCCTAACCTTATACTTCCTATAAATCTCGGTTTTTACCCATTTGTTACCGATTTGTAACAATGTTATAAAATATCATATATTATACTTATATAATTCATATAAACTCCAAATTTAACCAAATAAACTTCTAAAAATTCCTAATAACTTAAGGACTGTTCTAAATTACATTTAGTATCGCAAGTTTTCGGAAATCACAATATAACCCCATTTCTTAAAAAAATCTTTTACAATTTAATAACTATCTTAATATAAGGTAGTATTATAATTTCTTAAATTTTCCAAACTTGGTCAAAGTCTCCTATATAGTCAACTTTGACTTCTAATACCAAATGGGACCCAAACTTTCGGTAATTACCAATCTTACCCCATATTTTTCTATTTTTACAATTTTGACACAAAACTTTATAAAATGATATAATTTTTATTAAATTCATTTAAAAACCCTAAATTCCTCTAAATTAAGCCCACAGCTTTATATTTTCCAGTAAATACGGTTTGGCCCCAAACTTAATTATATAAGCATCAATCTAACTAAATAAGCTTATAAACTTAAATTAAAATGGCCTAATGACATGGCCTTATTACAACCTTGAACTTGCAAAATAAATTACACTTTAAATGTCTCAAAATATAGTATAAACTCATGGCCTAACTTAGTTTAATTATTTTTCCACATAATGTCATAATTTGACCATTATGTTAATTAAATCACTTGAATGACTAGCTTAATTTATCTTAGTCATTTTTTCCATTTTTAGGTCAATATGACCCATATTTTTAAGTCCCCTCTCGGCACAATTTATATATATGCTAAGAATTCATAAAATCATAAGTTTTAAGGTGTTTATACCTTGGTTTAGGCTTGTAACAGATCGGCAGCTTGAAGGAAAATTCACCACACTATTTAGACATGTTTAATACACCAAAATAAGATATGGTTATACTCCAAGCTTGAGCTTAACCAATGATTTTCGGCCTGAATAAAACACACCACAAGGTGTTAAATTCATCATATAGACATAGGAAATAGCTAGACAACAACAAGCTGCTATGGTAATTGGTTTTACCTTGGCAAAATGCCTTAAAAGAGGGTATTTGCTTTAGATCTCGGCCACCCTTGCTCCAAATGGCTAACCAACTGAATGAATATGTAAATATGAAGATTATGAATGTATAAACTCATAAAAATCAAAGGAAGAAAACCGGATGAAGAATAGAAAGGCTTAAGGTATGTTTTTACCTTAAAATGCAAATTTGAACAACCTTGGCCCCTAGACTTGCTTCAGCCGAGTTTGGTGCTTGTTCTAACCTTAGAACACTGAGAATGAGCCATAGGAAGTGATGAGCCACGAGATCTAAGTGTAGGTATTGAAGAGATGAAGAAAAAGAGCTAAAAATGGCCTTAAAACCTTACCTTAAGAGCTTAAGAGTTTGAATTGTCTTCCTAACTCAAGAACCAGTCGTGAGAGAGTTTGGAAGGGGTGTTAGATCGGCTGGAATGGAGCAAGAGGCAAGGGAATGATTGGAATGGGCTAAAATGATTAGAAAAGTTACTTTTTCAAAAGTAAAATGGTGTTAGGTAACTAATTAGCAATCAATGTTTTGTGAGCTGTCTCCCCTCCTCCTTGCCTGCCGACTGCCATGGTTTCAAATGGGTCAATTAATTGACCATTGACCAAACTTGGTCAATTTGTCCAAAAATGCACTATTTGGGTTACTATTCATACTTAAATGGCATATTTTGATTTTTATTTTCAAACTTTGATTTAGACTTTATAAAATAGTCTATTATATCAAATGAATTATTTAAATAATATATTCCAGTCTTTAAATGACAAAAAGTCATTATCTTTGAGCTCATACACAAAAACGTGCTTTAAGGTGTTTTGGTGCACATTTTTGTGTCACCGATTGTTTCTGAGCTTAGTTTTCTTTGAGAACGGTTTTGTTGTGTTCTTTACTTCATTATAATACTTAGGAATCCACTTTGGATCATATTTGAGGTCATATAATCTTTATGGTGCTTTAAAGCACATTTTTGGCTTTACCGATCTTAAGGCGTGTTTTGCCTTGTTGAGATCTTTTAGATTGTTCCACAATAATATTTTGATGTTATTAACCATCTTAGATCATTAATAGATCATTTAATTAAGTTTTAAAGGTTAGGGGTATTTCATAGGGTTTCTAGCGTTACCGGGACATCTAGGACTTTCCGAAAATTGGGTTTCCAGGTGTTTCCGGGACTTTAGGGTTTCCTCATAACTTGGGGTATTCATTCTCCCCTCCATAAACAAAGCTTTTCCCCTGAAGCTTAAGCTATCACAGAAACCACACAACATTTACCACTAACACACTAGTTCCACTTACACCCTAAAATAACATTATCACATAAAATAATGATTCCTAATAACTTAACCTAAAGCATGCCTCCAAGATTCTCAAACATACCAAGGCACATATTAGCAACAAATCATCAAAAATTTAATTTCTATTCCAATTTTATCTTATGCTCTCACCTCCTTAAAAGAAAATTAATTATGAAACTTGATAACTAACCTCAACCGAAGTGACTTCCTAGATCCCTGGTGATTCCAATGTACCTTAACGATTTACAGTGTCTTTCCTCTGGTTATGAGTCCACGACGCTTCCGCTGCGCCACTCTGATTTGCCTTTCCACTGTTCCCACCACCACTATTCTTTCTTTTCCTGCACTCATAGGCTCTATGGCATAAGACACCACAATTATAACATCTCACTTGGCTTCCTTCACAGTCTTCCCCCGGATGATTTCTTTCGCACTGCTTACATAAATGATGTCTGGCAATTTTATCCCCAAGCATTTTACCTCCTGTTTGGTTTCCACTGTACTTTGTCCTCTTTTCTGAATCTCCTCCCTCGCATGACTCAAATTTCCTCTTCTGGCCCGTTTGTGCTTCCTTCCTTCTTTGTTGTATATGATAGAGATTTGCTGCCCTACTGTACGCCTCTTGTAAAGTAGCCACTGCAAAAACACTTAATGCCTCTTGTAAACTCCAGTTTAAGCCTCCAATGAAACGTTGAACCTTGGCAGCTTCATCAGGCACCATGTTTGATGCAAACCTTGCTAGTTCTATGTACTTGGAATGGTAAGTCTTCACATCATCTTGTAGTTGCTTCAGCTCAATAAACTCGTGGTATTTCAGCATGTGAACATGCTCCGGATAGAATCTTCTTCTCATGGCAGCCTTGAGAACTCCCTATCCAAAGTCAGGTTCTCCTTGTAATTTTTCTTGTTCCGCAGTCCACCACAGGTCAGCCTCACCCTTGAAATAATAAACAGCTCCACTTACCCGCTTCTCTTCAGGACAATCAGTGATGTCGAATATCTTGTCAAACTCTCTAATCCAGTCCTCCAGGATTACAGGGTCTTCTACACCGGAAAGGGTACTTGGTTTCATCGCGACAATCCTTCTAGAGAAGTCTTTGGGAATCTCTGCTCTTTCTACTTGATTTTCTAAAATCTTACCCATGCTAAGGGCTAGATCCCTTAGGGTTTCAAGTTGGCCCCTATCGGCCTCCCTTCCTGGATATTCACCATTCTACACACATATATTCATTAGTCACAAAATCATAAACAGTCAAACATTCATACTCAAGCATTCACACACAAATATTTAGACAATGATCACCAATCATTTCCCCGATCTATACCCTATTGCTCTAATACCACAATGTAACACCCCACTTTTCCTTGCTCTTTTTTTTAACAATTTAGGGGAAGACTTACAAAACTAGTTAGGGTGCAACCGCCACACCCACACTCACTGTGGATGTTAAGGCTAAATACCACTACTATTCCACATTAAATTAAACTCTTAAACTTTATATATATATATATATATATATATATATATATATATATATATATATATTCAAAAATCAACCATAACCTTACTCACTAACATCGACTATCATCTTTCAGAACTAGGTATTAACTTACATCATCTTTTCTAGCTTATACAAAAGTGTTTAAACCTATTACAACCAAACTTAATTGAAATACCACGTCGTCTTCTATCTTCTGACTCTAACCACCTCTTGCTCCACACTTCTGTGTAACTTCATGACTAGGGAGAAAGACCATCTTTTCCTGTACCTGTGGTCAGTCATGTAATCACAGGGAAAAGACCACAGGGCACATGCCAGAAAATAAACGTCAGCAAAGCTGAGTAATTCTTGCCACCACATGTAAAATACATTTAGTATAAGAAAACACTTTGAAATAACATAACAACACACAAGTAATCAAACAAGTCAGGAACCATCTAACTACTTTACCAAAATACAAACCAAATACCATCCAAGATAATACCACCCAACTTTTAGTCCATTTTAGTCCTTCCACCTATCCTCGGGCACACCGGTCTTTCGACATAGAGCACAAAGGCTCTCAGCCCCTTGGACAATTATTTCTTCTACCTCACCCCATGTCCTTAAGTGTGCACACCCCTATAGATCATCAGCCTATAGAGTCGATCATGATGGTTTGCCCACAATTCATTGGTAGTGGGAAAAATCAGTGTTTGGCCTCCGAGGGCTCATAAACTTGTATAACCAGATTCCAAAGTGAGTACCAAGTGATTAAGCAGTCCAACCACGTTCTTAACCCTAATAAAAAATCCACAAAACATACCAAGAAGAATCAAAGCACATAGCAACCTTTAACCATATCAAAAACCAAGTTAGAACACATCATAAACACCTTGAAAATACCTTAAGAACAACCCCTTGTTTAAGGTCTTACCTCTGTATAAATTCCACCCACCTTTTAATCAGTTTCATATCAACATCTTATGAGTATTTGGTCACAAAACCAAAGCAAGAAACCTTCAATAACCCCTTCATAATTTGAATAGAGTCTAGAAAGGTCTTTTAGCACGTTTTTAGGTCTTATCTTACCTTTAACTCATTAAAAATCAACTAGAGAACTTATCCACGAACTGGAATATTGTAAAGGGATAAGTACTCATCATTGTTAGCTAAAAACCCATGGAAGTTATTCACGAAAATCACACACCAAGCTGGCTTCAAGTTAAAGCACCAAATTCATAGAATCTGACATCCAAAGTTCAAGGTTTGTTCACCAAGATTCCCAGCATTTATCATGGCTTATTATACATCAAAATCACCATTGAAGAGTCTACGTTCACATCATGAAACGCGTTAGAAGAGATACTTAGTATAAGCTGCTGATAATAGCACAAACAGAAAGCGTCACCAGAATCGACACATGAGGAAAGATTGGTGGAGCACGGGAACTACCTGGCTCCTTCTCGCCATGTCTCTTCACCAGCAGTTAGGTACTTGAAATAGCTACATGGGGATACCAAGAACTCCTAGAGATTCGCTTGGGAAGGCCTCCAAATCCTCTCACCTTTACACAAATTCTGCACTGGGAAGGTAATTGGCTTCTATTTTAGTGTTCTTGGGTGGCTGGCTTGATACACCTTTTTAATTTGAGTTTATCTATGTTTATGGAGGTAATTGCAGTATATTGAGGGGTGGTAGTAGTCCAGGTCGTGGCTCTCTTCTTATAGGCAAAGGGAAGAAGTCTTAAGACTAAGGAAAGTTTTATAAGGGTGACACCTAGCTTAACACCTATCCTCCTCTTATTGGCTATTGGTTTGGCTATGTTTAAACATGACACATATGTGGTGACAAGGCTGGTTCGTGGTCAGCGAAAGGAGAAGCCATCATGGGCTGAAAACTAATGATAATATGTTATAAATTACATTAATGTTTATTTAAGGTGTTTTAAGAGCGAATAAGGAACAAGTAATTGTACTTTGACTTAAAATCTATCTAATGGCCTTGTGACACCTCCTACTAGCTTTCTTCACCTTCCTAGTTGCTTGCTAGCTTGTGTGGACAACTTTTAACCAATCATTTCACAACACCTCGTGCTTCTTGACACCTCGTGCTTAGGTTAACTAGGTTGCCACATCATGCTTCCTAACAACTAGGTCGCAACCTTGTGCTTACCTCAACTAGGTCACCACTTCTTGCTTACCAAGATGTTTAAGGAGTTTCCTAAGGAGAAAAGTGATTATGATGGAGTAAAACCAGCTATGGGGGCATTTCCGGCTACTAGACATTTATCGGGTCATGTAGAATTTTCTAAGGCTTTCCATCTTTGGTTAGTAGGGTTTCCTAGGGTCTTATTGAGTTTCCAAGGCTTTCCTAAAGTTTCTACGGTCATTTATGGAGTTTCCAAGACTTCCGGGATTTTCGGGAACTAGGGTTCCTAGGATTTCCAGGACTTTCAGGAATTAGGGTTTCTAGCGTTTCCGGGATGTCCGGGACATTCCAAAATTAGGGTTTCCAGGTGTTTCCGGGACTTTGGGTTTCCTCATAACTTGGGGTATTTCAAAATATATGCTCCTAAGTTCTAAGGTGAATTTCTAGGGTATAAGTGTTAAATTAGATAGTCATTAGTATCTTGGATATGGGCTGTAGCCGTAGGAATTGAGTTTCCATAACCGGTGGGAAGAGAGGAAAGGGAAGGAAAGAGGAAAGAAGAAGGAAGGAAAACTAGAAAAGAACAAGGTAAATTACACTCACCTTGTATAGCTTTCGTATGTGTATTGTAACAGATTTTAGTAGTTTGAAATGAGTATGGTGAATGGTATTGAATAGTATTATAATGTGGAAGAAGAGCAAAATGTTTTAAAGCTTTAAAAGACATTTAAAATCTTGTATAAACCTTGAGGAAAGACATGGTTTGAGCAGGAATTAAATGAGTGTTTAGTACCTAGTTTTTGTGTTGGAGAATTGTATATTGGTGCTGTTGATAAATAGGTGATATGTGTAGCATTGAGTGAGTAAATGATGTGGTGAGAATTCTTATGAATGCAGGGGAACTCTGTCAAATTTTGGTTGGAAATTTAGTGGACATAGGTGTTGTTTGACAGGGAAGAACATGGATGTGTTCAGAAAAAGAAAATGTGAGATTTTCACCTTGGTTTGTATTTAGGAGGAAGAGGTGTAGTTATGTGAAACTACAAATGGAGTAATGTGAGGTGTGTAACTGAGTATTGCTAGACGAGGAACCATTTAGCTAGTGGGAAGAATGAAGGAAAAATCTGTAGCAGCAAATGAGGAAGAAAAACTGTAACAGGAGGAAAAACTAGCAGTGAAAAATGTGTAAGTTAACAGAGGAGTATAGTGGTTGGATTAGAGAGGTTTAGTGTGCCTAAATGGTGTAAAAACATGTTAGATTACATGTGGAAAGATTAGGAAAGGATTAAGTATGAATTTGGGGTTGCAAGGAGGCTTAAAAATACATTTTAATGTGTAACAGGGATGGTCCGGGTTTACAAACCAGTACACAAACCCGGACCCCCGAAAACACTCCAGAAACTCATTCCAGGGCATGGTCCGGGTTTGTATCCCGGTACACATACCCGAAACATAGTGAATTTATGCCAGAAACTGCATTTTGAGTTTGGTCCGGGCTTGTAACCCTAGACACAAACCCGGACCACCCCAAAAAGTCACCAGAATGTGTTTTAATGCATTCTAATGATGGGGATTTGATTGGTAATGATAGTATAAGGTAATTAAGACTTAATTAACGATGTTTAAAGGTCATTAAAGCTATAAACAAGCTTAGGGAATAATTTTAAGTAAGTGACATAAGTAAAGGTATTTGGGTAACAAGGAGTTAGTAAGTATAAACTGGGAAACTTTAGAAAAGTAGTAAGTAAGGTTAATTATAGATAATTAACCACCCAACTCTATGTGAATGATAGGATTCGAATAGTTGAACACCGAAGAGGAATCGTGTGTCCAAAATCAACGGTGAAAGGTATGATTTCTTCATCCTAACCTGGTTACCCCGATTTGTGTGCTTATTTGATCACCGAAATAAGATAAATGCATGAATCAGACTTTAATGCACTTACTTGTGCTTGTTATATTTGTTCTTGCTATTTTGTCATGAACATTCGGCTTGTATAATTCATGGAATGAATGGATGAAGATGAAGTGTGTATGTACCTTGTAATGTAATGTAGCTTGTATGGATGTGGATGTAGGTAATGTAATATTGTGTGGCTTGGATGTGTGACTTCTACTAATTCCTAACTACCTAACTCCTAATGTAAGTATTGAGTAAATTGGAATGAGTAGAAGTCCGATATAGTTTCGGCCACGCGTAAGGATGAGGAGACACAAGAGGTTGGATCCGATTCTTGGCTCTTAAACTTTTCCACGGCCCAAACCCCTTAAATGGGTAGCATCCTGGAATAGTGAGCCAAGTAAAACCCGGTGGTGGGACGGTGTAGTCCCTGCCCGGAGGTCCCGACGACTTGACTTGAGTAAGTAGTAAGTAAGTAAAGTATGTATGAGTAATGGTCTTGGCTGGTGTAAGTCATTGACCCCGAGTAAAAGAGTAATCTCCACCCGATTAACCCGGGTGGACAAATGGAGCTAACAAGTATTGTGTATGTATTGTGTATGCATATTTTGGTAAGGGTAAGTATGTATTGGTTGACATTTATGGTCTTCCTTGTATGTATTGAAGTGTATATATGTATTCCATGTGTAGCATTGTAGCATTGTAAATGAAGCATGTATGTATTTGTAAAATGAATTGCATGTATTCGACCTAAGTAGTCGACGTACCCTCGCAAGTACTCGGGGTATGCGGAAGTCATATGCAGCGTAAGCTGAGACCCTAGCGGTGATGTTTTTATTGTACAGGTACCGAAGTAGTTATGGTCACAGCAAGAGACCGGCGGATATGCCTAGATTATTAGGAATGAAATGTAGTTGTAGAGAAGGGTATTGGGCTTGTAGCCTTGAAGAAGAGGTGTACCAAGGGTAACACCATAAGTATTGGAAGTATGTAGTTTGTGAGGATCGGTAGATGTAGACTTTTAATGAGAATGTATGAATTTGGAAGGTTTGTTGTAATTGTATTTGTATTTGGATCTTAGTAAACTAGGTATGTTGTATTGCATTTATGGAGCATTGTATTGAATGGAAAATTGTAGTACTTGATTAGTAGTCGGGGTATGTGTGTAATTGAGTAGTACTTGGATATTCCGGTCCATCAGACCGATGCTGTATGTAGTAGTAGGCCTTGTTAGTCACGTGGGTGGCTAACGGCATTGTATCACCCACCGTTGTGTAAGTAAGTATCCGCTGCAAAGGTATGTATGTACGAGGTAATTGGACGGTATTAGCGGTAGGGGTGTTACAAGCGATTTCACGTGTTTAAAATATACTGTATGTAGGAGTACGTAGCGCATGATACACATGCTGCAAATGATTATTGTACGTAGAGTACAAGTCTTATGATTGTAATATATTACTTGAGGTAATATTGTGATGTATTCTATGTAAGAACATGTATATTTTAGTTCGCATTAGTTATGATGAATAGGAAAGGGAGAAAAGATAGAGTGTTCATACCCTAGTTCCGATTATTTATGCAAACATTGCAAACATTAGACACATAAACGCCTAGCTTGTTAGCTCCGATGTGAGAGTTCAAGTAGGTCTATCTTGTAGCTCCGATGAGAGATTTCAGATAGAAGGAGTAGAAAACTCCATACTATGTGATTTGTGGCTCAGTATGAGACCGATTATTGTAAATGTGAGGAGTGAATCAGCATGAGACAGATGTGTAACCTAGTGGAAGTAATCCTCTAAAAGTAGTTTGAATAATTATAAGTCGAGAGAACTTGATTCATGGTTAGGATACACGATCCTATATGCCGATGACTAGATTAATTACACTAGTTGACTTGTGTATCTATTGAACACAAGGTGGCAAATATCAAGAGGAAATAAGATTAGAAATGAATAAATAAGTAATTAATTGAAATTGACGTGCGAAGTTGAACTTGATCCTAGTACGATCAAGGGAAACCGAACACAAATTGAGGTGAGAGATAGTTCGACACTGACGCTGAGCACGTCGGGGTTGAATGACTCTCGAAACTTCCTACAAGTGGACACAGATATGAATAGAAATTGGAATTTAGGGCGTCACTCAAAGAGCCGTGGACCGTGGAGTCCTTCGTCATTAGACCGGTGTGTCTATGAGCGACATCACCCAAAGAGTCGTGGACCGTAGAGCCCTTTGTCATTAGGCCGGTGTGTCTACGAGTGATTATGGAAAATTAGGTGATACTATCCGAGGAGCTGTGGACCGCAGTGCCCTTCATTATTAAACCGGTGTGTCCACGGGTAATTGACGTTGGTTAGCATGGGGTTGGGGATCATCAAGTCCTGGTCTTTAAGACTGCTTCCCCGTGATTTGCCATCGTTAGTTATATTTGCACACATACACGCTGAGTGACGTGTGAGTATCCTCGCGAGATACTAACATATAGATAGGGATGCATGGAGTATCCCTTGCGAAACACCTTTGAGTAGTGCTGTGTATGAATGAGTTTTGCACCATGTCTAGTGCTGTGTATGAATGAGTTTCACACCTTGTATAGTGCTGCGTATGAATGAATGTGTCATGATTGTTGACTATATGAAATGAGATTAATGCTGTATCAATTATGATACATATAGACTAGGTCTGAACCTAGTGGGATGTACTCCCTAACGATGGTCTGTCGGTGATTACTTAGTGGAACTAGATTCCTTAGGTGAACTGATTATGAATAAGGACTTCGGGATGAAGCCTTTTTAAGGGGGGTAGATTGAAATACCCCTAATATTAAAAACTTAATTAAATGATATATTAATGATATAAGAAGATTAATAATCATCTTAATACCATTGGGGAACAATCTAAGATCTCAACAAGGCAAAAACATGCCTTAAGATCGATAAAGCTAAAAATGTGCTTTAAGACACCATAGAGATTGTGTGACCTCAATTAGGATCCAAAGTGGATTCCTAAGTATTATAATTAAGTAATGAACACTATAAAACTATTCTCAAACAAAACCAAGCTCAAAAACATGTTCTAACACAGATTATGCTTTAAAACTCCTTAAAGCACGTTTTTGAGAAAATTGACTTTCTGAGTGGGTTTTGAGTGGCGTTAGGCATTGTATTAGACCTTGTTATACTAATGTAGTATAATGTACCACATTAGAAGGTCTAATTCCAGGATTTAAAAAAAAATCACAAATATGGCATTCATTTGTGAATAGTAACCAAAATAGTACATTTTTAAGTAATGTTGACTAAGCAAAGTCAATGGTCATGTCTTGAACCTCCTTGGACTAAAGTGGGGCGGCAGAATAGAGGGGATAAGAGTGCCACCTTGCACATCAGCCAAAATATCTTGCCAATTTGATGAATCATCTTTTACTATTCCATTAATTACATTTCTTTCATTTAAACACCAAATCAGCCTTTCTCTTTCCTCCCACCCCTTTACAAACATGGGGTCAGCAACCAGACCTTCATTCCTTCACTCTTTGAGCTAGGAAGCAGCCAAATTCAAAGAGAAACTCCCATGGCATAAGGTAAACATTCAAAACATGTTATATGTCATTTTCTTCATCTTTTCTTCCTCTTTCCATTAAGCTAACTTCCAACCACTTCCATCCACTCATATAGAATGAGTTGGTGTTCATAGTTAAGGGGGAATCTCGGCTGAAACTCAATATTCAAGGGGGAAGCAAGCTTAAGACCTTATTAAGGTAAAAGTGTGCTTTAAGCACCTAAACCTTTGTCTTCTTCATTTCCGGTTGGAAACCTGAGTTTCTTTGGCTTATTTTGCTCTCCTTTACATGTTGGTTCAGTTGGTATATCAAGAGCATCAATTCCTAGCGAAATCCATGCCAAAAACACCATTTTTGGCATTTTGAACATGGTAAAACCTAGCCTTCTCCTATTCTGATCATTAGCTATTATATTGCCTGGTTTAAAGAGTGTTTTGACACCTTCATTCTGTTGGAAAATAGGGGCGTGAACAGCTGGAGAAAGCCTTGAGAATTTGAGGTAAACATCTAGGTTTTAATGTCTTATGACCATTCCTATGGTTAGTTCATGTTTAGAACTTAACTATATCCTTGTTGTGCTGTTTAACATGTGGAGAAGCTGTGCAATTTTTTCCCTAAGCTCCATGGCCAACTTTAGACATTAAAGCTCATTAAAATCAAGGTAAAAATCTTTATATCATGTTTTTAAAATCCTTGGAACTTATGTTATGTCATGGTCATTAGTGGATAGTTTTATAATATCATTTTAGCTTCAAAATGACTAGAATGTTATAGAAACTTGGATAAATTAATTAATGATTAATTACATAATTGTCAAATTAAGACAATATGGAAGTTTGGTAATTTATAAATAATTCTATGTGAGGGCCGAGAGTTTATAATGTTTTGGTGACATTTTAATGTAATTTTATGTTATAAAGCAAGTTTGTAATAAGGCCATGTTATTTAGGCCATTTTATTTAAGTTTAAAAGCTTATTTAATTTAATTTATGCATTTAGCATAAGGTTGGGGTCAAACCGGTAATTACTGAAACTATACAAAGTCGTGGGCTATTTTAAGGGGAATATAGGGTTTAAAATGAATTTAACTAAAATTATTACATTTTATAAAGTTTTGTTTCAAAATTGTAATTGTAGGAAAGTTTGGGGTATATATTGTAATTACCGAGAGTTTGGGCTCAAATTGCGATTTAGAAGTCAAGGTTGACTATATGGGAGACTCTAACCAAATTTTGGAATTTATTGAATTAAATACTAGCTTATAATAAGCTAGGTATTAAATTACAAAAAATATATAAATATTGGGGTGTATTGGTAATTTCCGTAAATTCTAGGTACCAAATGGTGTTTAGAACAGACCTTGGTTCATTACGAATTTTTATGAATTTATTTGGTTCAATTTGGAGTTAATATGGATTATATAAGTATAATATATTATATTTTATATCATTGTTACATATAGGTAACATATGTGGTAAATACCGTAAATACTAAAAGTATAAGGTTAGGAATGATGTTTATAACCTTTTGGTATAGTTTGGTAATTTTTGGAATTATATATGAGGTTTATTAAGATATATGTATAATATATAGTTTTGATGACATAGGAAAACTATATGTTATAAAATAGGGTCATTTGGAAATAACAGAAAGTTGATGGGTTGGAAATTAATTTAGAACAGACCTAGGGTCTGTTCGGTTTTTTTGGGAATTATAACCATAGGTTATAATTATATTAAGGTTTAAGGATTATAATATAAGGTATATATTATAAGTGTGACAATGGAATATAAATTGGGGTTGATTTGTAAATTCTGGAAGTATAGAGAAATTAAATAAAAATCGAGAATAGTATGGTCTGTTTGGTATTTTGTAACATCTTATAACTATAGGTTATAAATGTTTTAATGACATAAATGTCATAATGTATGATGTATAACTATAATATAACATTATATAAATTATGTGGTGGATTTTGTAAATATTAAGGTACACAAGTGCTGTTCGGTAATAATGGGAATTTTAGAATAAAAATTTACAATATGGTTTTCAATGTTATAAAGGTTATAACATTTATAATATAAGTAGTATTCATTAAAAGAGAATGAATGTATTATAAAGAATTACCATATAATAAATAGTCCCATAATGCATATATATAAATCAATATATGTTATGGAGTGAGAAATACAATATGGTTCAATAACCATATAATATTATAATTAAAATGATATAAGGTAAGAAGAAAAGAATTATAAACATTAGATAATGAAATTCTAAAGTTATGTTGTACATAAATAATAAGGAGTTGTATACTTCAAAGTATTTTCAAATATGAATTATACAAAATTACACTTGGAAAAGCTAACCTTAGGAAAATAAATACTAAGGTGAGAAGTATAATATATGATTAAGATTATACATGCAATATATTGATAAACTATGTAATATTCAAATGTGTATTAAATTACATGCGATAACAAACGTTTAAGTTATGTACATAAATATACATGACGTAACCACGCATGTAATATAGTGTTTTTCCTAATCCCGAGTTAAACCGAAATCCCAACAAATGTTATTAGTTAGCAACGGGGAATAAACCGGGATGGATTAGTAACGGTACGGGGTGTCGTAGTGTATTATAAGTATGAGATGCTGATGCATAGTGTGATGCATATTAATAGATTGTTATAGGCGTCTCGAGGATCGCCAGAGGATTTAGCTGATTCATACTCAACAGTCTTATAATCCCGGTGCACGGTATGTTATTTATGTGGCTTGATTGTCTCTGAGGATTTCCTCAGTTCAGACATTGTGTGAAAATCTGTGTTAAGATTGAATGTCTGTTTGCGTGAATTAATATGGTTGAGTTGTGTATTAATCCTGCTTTATTATTATTACTGTTGTACGATAACAGTACTGTTCGTATATAAGAACATATTATAAAACGAACTAACGGCAATGATGCTCTCTTATATGTGTAATATAAGGAACGTAAGTAAAACGTTGTAGCACTAGGATAATAAGATATATATATTATCTGAGGATTATATAAGGAGCATTGGCCTTTTTAACGCCGCTCTCGTATCTAACACTGGATCCCAAGTCAACATACTCAGGATTGGACTAACGACCTTAGTCTGCTGTGTTAGGAAAATAGTAAGACGATGCGATGGTATAGATAAGTTAATCAAGAGAATGTGGCTCTTGCTGTGAATTATGATCAATTAACGATACTAGGATGCCGTGTGGGTATCTGTAAATATCAAGATAAATTTCCAACGGACTACAGATGGTTCATCGGTCGGAGACTCTACCGCTGGAGTGGCTACTGTCGTGGGTGATCCGCCATAGGAGATGGGTAACTAAGAGACACGTCGTTTTAACGAGACGTTGTCATTAGGCATGACTGAAGAATTACGAACAACTATATTAGCTCGTACATTAGGCGAACATTATTTGGGCTTGTATGCTAAAGACAAGAATCTATACTTGTTTATAATCCTCGTTGTTTCGCCTTGTTGTTCATTGGTTATGCTATGTGGTTATGTGATGTATGTTTGTGGATTTGATGAAATGAGTCATTGTACTCATATGTGTGTTGTGAATTGGTTTAATTGAGTCGTTGTACTCATATCTATTTTTGTGAACTGGTTGAGTCGAGTCGCTATGCTCGTGTGTGGATTATTGTGGATTGATTGGTCTAGTGAGTTGCCGTACTCAATTGTGAGCTATTAAGTGTTTGGTGAAGTGGAGTCTTCGTACTCATGTATGCGTTGTAACGCTTTCAGTTGGTTTATTGCGATGTGATGTGTGAAGCCGGGGGCTTGTTCGCTATTTGAGTTTACTACAATATATTTGTTGCTTTACAGTTTTTATATTAAACAACTTGCATGAATATGAATTGCATGCTCTCGACCAATTATCAAAGGGTCGAGGGGGCATGACAGTCATGTAGTAACATACTCAGCAGGGGCTGATTCCATACCACAAACAAATATTTTTGCAGCTATGCAGCTTCCGGTGTGGACAAAGAGCGGGACGCGCTGGGTAGTTTAGTCACAGTTGTTTAAATATGCACTGTTGTATTTCGATACGAACATAGAAACATGTATAGGATTGGGGTACTTAGATTGCTCACTATGATTGTATTTTATTTGGGAATGGAAGGTTAGATCTATCTCTTGTTGTCACTGTGGGAAATTGTTTCGTATTTATGAATATATCAGTAAGCATGTTATTACTCGTATGGGCGAGTGATAACGGTGACACCAGTAGTTCAATTGTTTAGATTACCGCTGCGGTTACAATGTTAACTAAGACAATTAGGAGCTGATTAGAGTAGGGGTGTTACAGGTATACTAGGGAAGCCATGTCAAATTTTGGTTGTGAAACATGGTGTTTAAGGTATTCTGAGGAGGTTTTATGTCTAAGGATGTGATAGTAAACATTAAGGGTTGTATTGGTGGAAATAGATAAACTAAGGTGTTCTTGGGTATAAGATGACCTAGGAATGTGTAGGAGGAACTAGGGGTTACAATGGTGAATTTAAGACACTAAAACCATGATAATAGAAGTTAGGAAACTTGTGTGAAGTTGAAAGAAATAAGGTGTTATGTCTTCTGAAGGTTTAAGCATGAGCTAGAGTACGTAGCCTTAAGAAGTTTGAGTAACAAAGGATGGGAATGGGTGATAATGCTTGAGGAGTGGTTATATTGGTTAAAAAGGGGTACTTTGGTTAGTTGAGGTCTTAGGCAAAATTACTAGTTGGAAGTGTAAGGATTTAGTGTTAAGTGTTAAGGATTTAATGAGAATTTGAGTAAATGGTTATGGAGGTTGATGGTGGGTAGATTAAGAGGTTAGGTGGGTGGTTTAAGAGTGGGTTAAAGTGCTAAAATGATGAAAGAATACATTAGGACACTTGAGGTAAGGTTTGGAGTGAATTAAACACTTATAAACAAGTTTCTAGAGTCGACCAACCCCTTAGCAAGGTCAATCGGACCTAAAATACCCATCCAGGAATGTTTCTGGAATGGACCGAACTTAGGACCGACCTTAGCAAGGTCGGTCAGGCTTAAATCCTGTGAATGGGAATGTTTCTGGAATGGACCGACCTTGGCAAGGTCGGTCGGGGTAAAATTTTCAAACGGCAAAGTGTTCTGGTTCTGACCGACCTTGGGACCTACCATGCAAGGTCGGTCGGCCCTTATAAAAAATAAAAAAATGAAATAAAAATAAAAAAAATTAATTTTAAGGATGTTAAATGGTATTAGTGGTATGCCATTAAGAGGGTAATGATGATTAGAAAGACAAGAATTTAAGGACTTAAGGGATTAAGTAAAGTTAAGGATTCAAGTGTTTAAGATTAAGTTTATAAGAACTTAAGCGGTAATTAGATGGGGAACATTAATGGCTAAGTAAGTTAAGTAACATGAAAGTAATTAACAACCTAAATTGGATGACTGTTTTAGGACTTGAGAATTGGGATTCGGAAGGAGATTAGACAAACGTTCGTCGATGGTGAACGGTATGGTTTTCTTGTAGCCTGCTTGCTAACGAGGTGTCCCTCGGCTTGTGCGCTATCTGTTTATTTGCTATTGCTTAAAAAAGATAAATCATGCCACCGGACCATTTATTTACTTGTGTGTTTACATAGTGCTAACACACTTGACCGTGAGATTAGTTACTAACAATACTTAGTAACATTGGATGAGATAAGAAATTCACTCCCAAATTTGTTGGTTAGTTAATACTGAAGAAAGGTTTAACTAACACTTCGTCTTTAAGACTTTCTACTAACTGGAACTTGGGGGGAGTGAGGAATCCAGAACTGACTACGGTCATGCATGTTAAGGAAAGGGGGTCGGTATCTGAATCAGATCCGACTTCCGCTTGAGGACTTATCTTCGGACTTATTGCCTAGAGTCGAATGCCGACTCATCCACCTTGGGCTACAGTTCAAGGTGGGAGGCAGATTTAGATGGTGATGTGGGATCACCTAAATCCCAAATTTAAGATAAGTTGTTTATTCAACCAATGGAGTTAATAGCTCATTGGCTAGGGTTACTTTTGACCCGACAAAAATAAGCATTGAGATAAGATACAACCATTTCTAATTAAAAACAGTTTGTATACTGAGATTGAGATAAGGATTAAGATTGAGGTAAGATGAGAATGAACTGAGATTAAGAAGGATCATAACTTGAGGAGATAAATGATTAACTTATTTACTAAGGGAACGCTTTTAAGTCGTTCATGGTGTGTGAACTATATTTGTTCATATGTGGCTTATTGTTTATTTTACTTCTATTTATGTTGTATATCTAATCAACTTCATGCTATCAACAATTAGTCGTCATAGCCTCGTTAGCATGGGGGCTATGATAGAATCATACCAGCAAAGGTGTTGACCCCCTCCGGGGCAATTGTTTACATTTTGCAGGTAAAAGCCCTATGAAGACCCGTCCTGAGAGTAGGGGCGGTTAGACTTAGGACGGGTTTACTTTTGAGTACGGGATGCGCATGTGCACCCATATGTTGATATTAGAACATGTGGAGAATTATGTCGGTTTATGAGATACTTGGAAACTCGGTAAGTATGTATTTTGGTTAGACAGTTGCAAGTATTAAAGTTCGGGTATTCTTGTGTTTTAGACCGTAGCAAGGTCCTGGTGTATATTAATTTCCGCTGCGATGTTATATATGTGTTTTTAAGGTTACGATAACCACGATTGGATTAAGACAAAGTGTTGCAAAAAGTGGTATCAGAGAGTAATTACGCTCTGAATAAGGAAATACCGAACATGGATAACCATCGAGTTAGGATATGAGTTAAGGTATAAGTTACGGGTTAAGGGTGTGAGAAGTTAGAGTGAGCTGGGTCAGATGACCACTATTAAGTGTGGATAGTCCTAACCGTCTACGGACGTTATAAAATTCGTGAATCAAAACAGTTGTAAAATCAAGCCTAATGTGCAGTGTAATTGTTCAGATGGCACGACGTCCAAGAGGAGGCCGAGGCCATGGTCGAGGCGACGAGGCTACTGATATACCTAGTGGGCAAACGATAGCTGAAATCGTGGCTGCCGCACTTGGGCACATGGACTATTAGCCTGGCGCACCACCACCTCCACCGCCACAGCCCCGGAAGCCAAACTGGGTGAAGAGTCTTGCTGACCTTCGACCCGCATCTTTCAAGGGGGAGACCGATCCCACCAAGCTTGAGGCATACATCTCTGAGCTAGTGAACGCCTTCCAGACCCTTGATGTCCCTGATGGGATCAAGGTGCGTCTTGCTGTGTTTTACCTGAAGGGAGCAGCAGGCGATTGGTGGAAGCTGGTGAGGGCCGAGCATGTGGCCAATCCAGAGTTCGGCTGGGAACAGTACACCGCTCTACTACGAGCCAAATACAATCCTGCCCATGTGCAGATGAAGAAGCGCTTGCAGTTAGATGCGCTGAAGCAGACAGACAAGATGACGGTGGACGAGTACTACTCAGAGTTCACCGCCTTACTTTGTCTTTTGCCGGGTCTGGGGTATTCGGACCAAATTCTGGTGGACCGCTTCTATGGTGGGCTGAGCCATCGACACTGCTACGACATGGGGCCGACGAGTTATACTACCTTGCAGGTAATGAGAAAGGTTAAGATACAAATAAGTGAATAAGATTTAGACCATGAGAATGAGAGAAACTAATAATTTGAAAGCAGTAGTGCTATCATGCCACTGCTAAGGTTGAGATAACCGTCCAGCTGAGGGATGAAGACATGCTGCTAAGAGGAAGAAGGCTGGTAAGAGTGCTGAGAACCAAGGGCAAGGCGGATTCAAGAAACAGAAGTACCAGCCTCAGGCCTAGAAGAGTTAGAAGGGAAGGAGGAGACTGAGAAGGCTATTAAAGATCCACTTAAGCTAACTTATGCTATTGCTGCTAAGCCCCTGCACTCGAAGGTGCCAAAGAGTAAGGAAATACACTAAATGTGAATTAAGAATCATTTAGCAACCGTTGAGACACAATTACTGATATCGAACATAATCATGTTCAGAGTCTGGTAAGGGAGCCGGTGGTGGCTACCAACGACACTACATCTGTCAGTGGTGCCACAAGGACCACCCCGGGCTCGACTGCAAGGTTAATAAAGTTGAGTGCAATTTATGTGGGGTATTCGGACACCGAGCTTATGAGTGCTTCCGAAACCCCGAGAGTAGAGCTTTCAGGCACGAGATGAAGGGCAAGGGCAAGACCGATCAGGGTGTTGGATTTGACGGTCAGTAGGTGACACAGCTAGCCGCCAACAAAAACCCCAGGGTAGTCCAGAAGTCGGGACCCACACTCCACATGGTGGACCGGGACGATGAGGCTGAACCCTCGTCGAGGCTAGGTACCGCTATAACCTATTAAGTGATAAAATTGCCTGCTTACCGCATTTCATGCATGCCTTGGTGAATGATTAAGTTAGATGATATTAAGACATGATTAAAACTTAAGTGAGATATAGCCTACCATTACCTTAGGAAACTTCAACATTTGCTATCCCATAACTTCAACGCTTAACCTGGAAGAAACTGACATCGAAACCCGGGACTTTCCAAATGAACAATGTCAGGTAATCCACCCAGGTATGATTTTACTAAGGGGACACCTGACACCCGAAGCACAAATAGCCATCTTCAGGAGAGCAGTCAGTTAGGAGTGGGACCGGGAGGTTTTTATACACTGGAGTACCAAGGAGGATCAAGGATGAAACTAAGGTTGATGAGCTTAGGCAAGGATTGGAATCCGTATGCCAAGAGGTATCAAACCACGAGAGCACAAGATGGATTCTCACCACCGGGGATACCCGAAGAGTTCCATCTGGTTATTACACGAGCCGCGAAGATCGCACAACAATTGGAGGCTGACCCGATCCCAGGCATACAAGCAGAACTATGTATTGTTAATTTCTACGAGAAGGACGGGTGACTCAGATTACATCAGGATATGGATGAGACAGCGGAGTCTCTCGAAAGAGGGATACCCGTAGTGTCTTGGTCCATTGGAGATGACGCTGAATTCCTATATGGCGATGTATTAATTATGGGTGGGGAGTCAAGAATGTTGTACCATGGGATTCAGAAAATTAAGCTGAATACAGCACCGTCAGTAGTGATCAATGCGACACACATGAAACGAGGACGGTTAAACCTAACCTTTAGACAATATTAGCCCTATAACGTTTTAAGCATGATGTAAGAAAGGAGGTGTAAGAAGGAAGCACACGATGTAAAAAGGATGGTTATCAATAAAATAACAGTGTTGTTCATATTAATTGTTAGGACTCTTGTTATACAATCATTACTCATGGAAGCTTCTGAATTACAATTAGGTTATGGACTCGGTACGGAAGGTGCACTAAGCATCCTTATAGAGGCACAGGCCCATGCAAGCGGTACTATCCTCACCGGTACTTTTCCGATCATAAGGGTTGAGGCATCAGTTCTCTTTGACTCAGGGGCCTTGCATACCTTTATCTCAGCATCATTTGCGAGGAGGTTGGGGATAGACGCTGATGAGCTACCCGACTTCACGCTTATGCTCCCGTCTAAGAAGAAGGTTCGTTGCACTCGCTACTACCGAGGAGCCAGCATCAGAACTAAGGGGGAAGACTTTCCAGTCACATTCATTGAGTTCACGGATTTACGATTTGACATTATCTTCTGGATGAACTGGTTGGAGAAGCACAAGGGTCGTATCCTCTGCACCGAGCACCGACTGCTACTCAGGAGTCCGTCTGGGGTAACAATATCATACCGCCAGAGACCTAGAGAGCCTTTGACCAAGATCATCTCCGCCATGGCAATTTATAAAGAATTGAGGAGGAAGGAAGAGATATATCTCTACTATGTCCAGCACATAGAGAGGGACCCCGAGTTCGACCCCGACTTTCCGGTAGTGTCGTAGTTCCCCGATCTCTTTCCACAGGAACTACTCGGCATGCCACCCACTCGGGAGGTAGAGTTCACCATCAAGCTACTACCAGGAACCGGACCGATAGCCAAGGCACCGTACCGTATGGCTCCGACATAAATGAATGAGTTAAAAGATCAGTTGAAAGACTTGTTAGACAAAGGGTTCATACGACCCAGTGTTTCACCATAGGGAGTGCTAGTTCTCTTCGTGAAGAAGAAGGATGGCAGTCTCCGCCTCTACATCGACTACAGAGAGTTGAATGCAGCGACAATGTAGAATAAGTATCCACTACCTCGTATTAATGATCTATTCGATCTGTCGAAGGGGGCACCTGTGTTTTCCAAGATTGATCTCAGATCGGGGTATCATCAGATAGCCATTAAGAGGGAGATATTGAGAAGACGACACCTGTGAAGTTTATGGATCTGATGAACCGCTTGTTCAGGGAGCAGTTGGACAAGTCGGTTCTGGTATTCATTGACGACATACTGATATATTCAAAGTTGAGAGCTAAACATGAGAAACATTTGAGGAGAGTGTTGGAGATACTGAGGGAGAACCAGCTTTATGCTAAGCTCTCCAAGTGTGATTTTTGGCTTGACCAGGTCTCTTTCCTGGGTCATGTCATCTCAGATGCTGGGATCTCTGTAGATCTAGCAAAGATAGATGTCGTATGCTCATGGCCAAGACCAAAGACTGTTACCAACATTCGGAGCTTTTTCAGTTTGGCAGGGTACTATCGGAGGTTTGTTATGGACTTCAGCAAGGTCGCAAAGCTGATGACCAGTCTGATGAAGAAAGATACACCGTTCGTATGGACGGATGACTGTGAGAGTTCATTCCAGAGCTTAAAGCACTCACTGACCACCGCACCGGTACTGACCATTCCAGACGGTGCAAAGGGCTTTGAGGTTTATTGTGATGCATCCGGTAGAGGGCTGGGTTGCGTACTCATGCAGCCCAGCAAAGTGGTCGCTTATGCGTCACACCAGCTGAAGAAACATGAGGAGAACTACACCGCTCATGACTTAGAGTTGGGAGGTGTAGTCTTTGCCTTGAAGATATGGCACCACTACTAGTACGGGGTTAGTGTGATGATCTACACCGATCATAAGAGCTTGAAATATATATTCACTCAGAAGGAGTTGAATCTTTGACAGAGGAGATGGTTAGAATTTCTGAAGGACAATGATATTGACCTCCAGTACAATGAAGGGAAGGCCAATGTAGTAGCTGACGCCCTGAGCCGTCGAGCACACTCACTCCATTCGCTACTTGCTTCCTCGAGCTTGGTTAATGAGGTGCAAGAGGCTTAGAGGACCGATGAGTATATGAGGGAAGTCAGGCAGAAGATGACAAAGGGTACCTTTGAGAGTCAGAAATACGACTTTAGACTTCATGATGAGGATCTGATCAGACTTAAGTGCTGGTTATGCATCCCGCGCAACAACTTAGATCTAAAGGAGCGTATACTGAGAAAATCACACTTTTCTTCTGCTTTTATCCATCCGGGAGCCGCTAAGATGTATAAAGACATGAAGAGATACTTTTGGTGGTCGGGAATGATAGCAGATGTTACCAAGTTCGTTTTGAGGTGTATCACATACCAGAAGGTGAAATTCGAGCACCGACAATCGGGCGAAATGGTACAGTCGATGCCAGTTCTGAAGTGGAAGTTTCATGACATCTCCATGGACTTCGTGGTCGGACTCCTACCTACCAGAGGAGGTCTGAACATGATATGGGTTATAGTGGATCGCCTTACCAAGGTAGCCCGATTCATACCGATGAAGGATACTTGGAAGGTAACTAAGTTAGTAGAATTATTTGATAAGGAGATCTTGAGACACCACGGGGTACCAAAGACCATAGTGTCTGGTAGAGGTACCAAATTCCTTTCGAGGTACTGAAGAGCAACGAGAGAAGCATTGGGTACAGAATTGAAGTTGAGTACCGCATTCCATCCTCGGACAGATGGTCAGACTGAGCGTACGATTTAGACACTCGAGGACATGCTGAGAGCATGTGCCTTAGACTTCCAGGGTAGTTGGATTGACAAGCTGCATCTGACCGAGTTACAACAATAACTATCATGCTTCGATCAAGATGGCGCCATTCCTAGCATTGTACGGTAGACCATGTCGTACACCGCTCTGCTGGGATGAGTCGAGTGAGACGGTCATTATATGACTGAGTACTTAGAGCAAGTTCAGGCTGAAGTTTAGTAAATCAGAGAGAATATGAAAGCTGCTCAGGATAGGCAAAAGTCATTTGCTGATGTTCGATGACGAGACTTGGAGTTTGCAGTGGGTGACCGGGTATTTCTACGAGTCTCACCGATGAAGGGTGTGTTCAGATTTGGATAGAAGGGTTAACTGAGCCCAAAATTTATGGGTCCTTATGAGATTACAGACCGGGTGGGCCCAGTTGCTTACAGGTTGAACTTACCTGCTCAGCTGGGAAAAGTACATGATGTCTTTCGTGTTTCACAGCTGAAGAAATACATGCACCACCCCTCCCATGTGTTAGAGCCAAAGAAACTGACATTAGAGCCAAACATGAGATCAGTGGAGATTCCTCAGAGAGTCTTGGATTCTTAGACTAGGGACACTCGCCACAAGTCGGTGCGACTGGTGAAGGTTCTCTGGTCTAACCAGGATGTCGAAGAGGCCACGTGGGAATTAGAGGATAAGATGAGATCGAAGTACCCTTCGTTATTTAACGACTAGATTGTCTGTATAGGGTACAGGGCGTACCCCTTTTTAAGGGGGGTAGAGCTTCCTTGCTTTTGAGTTAGTAAACAAACATGTTTGTCGTTTGCTTGGTGAATGTAAGATATGGCTTGTGTAAGATGTTACACCTTATTTTAAGTTTGAGATATGTATAGTACTTATGTATTGTACTTGTGGCAGACCATTGAGTTTTGAGATGTGTGAATGTGAATATAAGATATGGTATTAAGATTAAGACTTTGAGTAATGTAAATGATTAAGTATATATATGAACTTTAGGGACAAAGTTCTTTTAAGGGGGGTAGATTGAAATACCACAAACCTATATATGGTTTTTAGATGTTAAACCAAGCTAAATTATGCAATAGAACATAAGGAAACAATTTAAACCAAAGAAAACAAGAGGAAATACCTTAAGAGCAATTTAAGCAAAAATATGCTCTAAGCTTGAAGTAACTTTGGGTAGCATCCAAATATCATTCTTAGACTTTATTAACATGCTAATGGACATTTTAAATCAATTACCAAAAAAAACCAAGCTCAAAAACAAGTTAAAACATAAATTGTGCTTTAAGGACTTTTAAAGCACATTTTTGAAAAATTGTCTTAGAAAGGGGGTTTGAGTGGCTAAATGCCCATTATTACACCTTAACCAACTTGTGCACTACTTAGTATCACATTAGGAAGCCTAAATCAATGGGAAACCAAAACTTTCACAAATATGTGCACTAATTGCGAATAGTAACCAAATAGTGCCCAATTTAAGCCTATGTCAACTTAGCTTAACTAATTGGTCAACAAAGACCATAAATATCTTCATTTGGTGAGGGGGGCGATTTTTAAGAGTGGTGAGTCACCATGGTGTGCCAGCCAAGTTAGAAAAAGAATAGGAAAATAAAAGAGGTTAATATTTGCTTTAAGGAAAAATCTTACTTTAGTCCATCTCTTTCCTCTTCTTTCCTCATTCTTTCCTTTCCCACCCGTTTCATCTTCTTCCTCCCTTCTCCATTCACGTAAGAACCAGCCCATGCTTGCTCCATCTTGCTTTGCCCACCAATTACTCATTTTAGCTCCAAATAAAAAACAAAGACTAGATAACTCTTAGTTGGAACAAGCTCTTCCTTTTATCTTTTCAAATCTCCAAAACTCCATTTTGGTGCCGTGGGAAAACGCCATTGAAGGAGGAAAAATCAGCTTGAAGAGTACTTTTGCTTCTCCAATCATTCAAGGTAAGAAAATGAAAGAAAAATCAACTTCCCACCATTTTTCATTATGGCCGAAAATTACCTCTCATTTAGTCTTTTTTAGATTCCTTAAACTAGCTTGATTTTAATTTCCAAGGACTAGTGGAGGTCCTCTTTTGTTCATTGCCCAATTCTACTTTGAGACTTCAAAGGTAATCATCCACTTTAATGTCTTAAAACACATTTTTAACCTAGGAATGATTCCTAAGGATGGTGTATTCATTAGCACTCATTAGAGTAATTGTATATTGGTTAAAACATTGGAAAGGAATTTAAGTGGGTGGCCGAAAATCAAACAAGAAAACCCAAGGAGGAAAGTGTGAGGAAAAGCTTGGAAAAACAAGGTAAATGACTTACCTTAAGGTGTTTTATTGTTTTAAGGAATGGGACTTAGATAAAGGGTAGGTCTAGCTTAGAGTGTACATTAGGGAGGGGTTATAAAACTTAGGAGGAAGAACATGATTATATTTGAGAACTTGTGACTAAGGAGCAAATGGGAAAGGAGATAGTTAAACAATCACAAGGTGAATTACAAGAACACTATTGTTGCAGTGGGAGCATTGTTGAGTGTATTTGCAGTTTGAAGGCTATTAATTGTGGGAAATTCAGTGGTTAAGTTTCATGTCATTTAAGGGCCTAAATGCCAAGAAATTTGAGTTTATGCACTATATTATGATGTAGTGAAATTTTGGTGAAGTTTTGTGTGTAAGAGTGTTTCTTGAGGATTTGAGTGTTCTTGGTTGCTTAAGGATGAAAAACTAAATGTTTGGGTGTAGTGATATACTAGGGAAGCCATGTCAAAATTTGGTTGTGAAACTTGGTGTTTAAGGTGTTCTAAGGAGGTTTAATGTCTAAGGATGTGATAGTAAACATTAAGGGTTGCATTGGTGGAAATAGATAAACTAAGGTGTTCTTGAGTAATAAGATGACCTAGGAATGTGTAGGAGGAACTAGCGGTTACAATGGTGAATTTAAGACACCAAGACCATGATAATTGAAGTTTGGAAACTTGTATGAAGTTCAAGGAAATAAGGTGTTATGTCTTGTGAAGGTTTAAGCATGAGCTAGAGTAGGTAGCCTTAATAAGTTTGAGTAAAAGAGGATGGGAATGGGTGATAATGCTTGAGGAGTGGTTATATTGGTGAAAAAGGGATACTTTGGTTAGTTGAGGTCTTTGGCAAAATTACTAGTTGGAGGTGTAAGGATTTAGTGTTAAGTGTTAAGGATTTAATAAGAATTCGAGTAAATGGTTAAGGAGGTTGATGGTGGGTGGATTAAGAGGTTTGGTGGGTGGTTTAAGAGGGGTTAAAGTGCTAAAATGACGTTAGAATACATTAGGACACTTGAGGTAAGGTTTGGAGTGAATTAAACACTTATAAACAAGTTTCTAGAGTCGACCTACCTTAGGACCAACCTTAGCAAGGTCAATCGGACCTAAAATACCCATCCAGGAATGTTTCTGGAATGGACCGAACTTAGGACCGACCTTAGCAAGGTCGGTCAGGCTTAAATCCTGCGAATGGGAATGTTTCTGGTTAGGACCGACCTTGGCAAGGTCGGTCGGGATAAAATTTTCAAACAGCAAAGTGTTCTGGTTCCGACCGGCCTTGGGACCTACCTTGCAAGGTCGGTCGGCCCTTATAAAAAATAAAAAAATAAAATAAAAATGAACACATTTAATTTTAAGGATGTTAAATGGTATTAGTGGTATGCCATTAAGAGGGTAATGATGATTAGAAAGACAAGAATATAAGGACTTAAGGGATTAAGTTAAGTTAAGGATTTAAGTGTTTAAGATTAAGTTTATAAGAACTTAAGTGGTAATTAGATGGGGAACATTAATGGCTAGGTAAGTTAAGTAACATGAAAGTAATTAACAATCTAAATTGGATGAATGTTTTAGCACTTGAGAATTGGGATTCGGAAGGAGATTAGACAAACGACCGTCGACGGTGAACGATATGGTTTTCTTGTAGCCTGCTTGCTAACGAGGTGTCCCTCGGCTTGTGTGCTATCTGTTTATTTGCTATGACTTAAACAAGATAAAGCATGCAACCAGACCATTTATTTAGTTGTGTGTTTACATAGTACTAACACATTTGACCTTGAGATTAGTTAGTAACAATACTTAGTAACATTGGATGAGATAAGAAATTCACTCCCAAATTTGTTGGTTGGTTAATTCCCGAGAAAAGTTTAATTAATACTTCATCTTTAAGACTTTCTAGTAACTGGAACTTGGGGGGAGTGAGGTGAAATACCCCAAACTTATTAAACATGGATTAAATATTTAATCACATTAATTAAGGCCTAAACATGCCTTAAAAGTCAACTGAGAACAACAGTGGTCAACACAAAACAAGATGTTGCACCCTTTGACTGTTAAGGGTAAATAAATACCCAAATGAACTTCTTAGGACCTAAAAATTTGTCCTAAGTTTACTAACATAATATTAAACATATTATAATTGTTGGACAACACTCCAACACAAAGAACAAGCACTTTCATGCTTCAAGGTCAAATAGAGCAAAAAGGTGCTCTAAGAAACCTTAAAAATCTAATGACCTCTAAATGATAAAAAAATTGGACACCATGATCAAATATCATGTAAGGAACACAACAAACCGTTGTCAAAGAAAACAGAGCTCAGAAACACCTGGCGACACAAAATGTGCACTAAAACTCCTTAAAGCACGTTTTTGTGTAATTGCCTTCTAAATTGGTTTTAAATGAGCTAAAAGGTTATAAATACCTTTAAATATGATAAAATATCATATTATATGATATTAGGAATTTAATTCCAGAAAATTACGAATTTTTACAAAGTTAATATTAAAATATTAATAAAACCCTAAAGTGGGGCCCGTTTGGGTCAACATTGACTAAGTTGGTCAATGTTGACCATTGACCACGAAATGGACTACATGAAATCAGATAATTAAGTCTCTTAACAGACCAAGAGACAAGAGACATGTGACAATTAAATATAGTCCTTTACTTTTGCATAAAATAACAAAAAGACATACTTTACCTTATAAAACAAAAAGGTTGTCCCCACTTGCTTACCCCATGTGAGAGCCAGCCGATTTGGAGCCTCCAATTGCTCCTCTTTTACCTTGTATTTCAGTGCTCCATGCAAGAAAAGCAAGAGTGCTTAGTCACCTTACAATAATTGAATTAAAGTAACATTATTTATCTCATTTTTGATTCAAATTGGCTCCAATCATACCCTACCATTGTCAATCAAGGACGGCTGCCCCCTCTTCTTGTCTCCACCGAATTCCCCTTCAATTATCAGCATCAATCAAGCATTGATGAGTCATCAAAACAATAATGACCTAAAATATTCAAAAAAATGACTTTAAGGCAATATTAGGTCATTCTCCTTCATTTCTCCTCTTCAGCCGAGGTTGCTCTGTCCTTGAGCTCCCTTTGGCTCCTCTCCACCGTAGGTAAGAGTTCCAAGCTCCATTGGAGAGAGTTCATGCTCTAGGTAAGCTCTTAAGGCATGAAAATGCCCATTTTCTTCATCTTTCTTTCCTTTTTCGAATGATCTAAGCTCCAACCACTTCCATCCATGAATCTAGGTTGTTTTGGAAGTTAAATGAAGGAAGAATCTCGGCCATAACAAGGGAAGAAGGTTGAGAAACTCAAACTTGTTCTTAAGGTACAAAAATGTGCTTTAAGCTCATATCTTTTGATTCCCTTCAAATTCGGCTGTGAAACTTTGTTCCTAGCCTTATTTCTTCTCCTTCTCATGTAGATTCAGTTGGTATACCAAGATCTACAAGGAGTAGCAAGATCCAAGCCAAAAACACCATTTTTGGCATCTTAAACAAGGTAAAACTTAGCTATCTTCCAAGATAATTCACCCATGGTTTTATACCTTGTTCTTGAGAGCGTTTTGATACTCTTTCTCTTCTGGAAAAATAGGGCCGAAGTAGATCTATGTCATAGTTGAAGATCAAAGGTAAAAATCCATGATTTTCATGACTTAAATTACTTCTTATGGTTAGATCTTGCTTGGAGACTAACTAGGCCTTGTTTTCTGTTTGAAAACATGTAAGAGAAGCTTTGGAGAAATTCTCCTTAAGGTGGCGAATCCAAACAAGGATTTACCTAAGCTAAATCAAGGTATAAATCACTTAAACATTAACTTTGCTAAGTTAAAATGTTCTAAGCTATCTCTAATATTATTGCCGTGAGTGAAGAAGAAAAATAAGGTCTTGTTTGACCTTAAAATGTTTAAGGAATGGTTTAATAAATTTTATAACTAATTAAACAAGCATAATTGTCAAATTTAAGACATTATGTGGAAGTTTGGTAAATAAATAAAAGGTGTGTGGTGAGGCCAAAATCTATATGTATTTTTGGGACATTTATGTGTAATTTATTTTTCAAGACAATGTTTGTAATAAGGCCATGTATTTTAGGCCATTTTATTTATGCATTTACAAGCTTTTATTTAAGTTTAGGTGATATATAATTATTACCGAAATGAATAAGGTGTTATAGTGTAATTAAATTAAATTTAGGGACTTTAGAATAATAAGGCCGAAAATTAGAGTTAAAAAGGAGTTAAAATAAAGTTTATAAGATTTTATAAAGTTTTAGGGTTAAATGGTAATTTTTGAAAAGTATGGGTACAAACCGTGAATAAAGGAAATTAATAGTGAAGGAAATATTAAGGAGGTCAACCTTGACCATATGCTAGGTTTTGACCAAAATAAATAAGTTAGATAACTTATTTAAGGTGTTATAATAAGATAAGTATCTTAAGGTAATATTTTCATAACATATGTGGTAAATATGTTATTACCGAAAATAAAGGGTGTAAAATGGTATTTTAAACACCCATGGGCTATTAGGAATTTTTAGGAATTTATTTGATGGATTTTGGAATTAAAATGAACTATATATGTATAATATATAGTTATTATGTCATTATGACACTTTGGAGAAAAATAGATGGTGGAATGGTAAATATCGAAAGTATATGGGTTAATAAGGATAATTATAACCCTTTGGTGGAATTTGGTGATTTTTAGAATTATTAAGAGAATTTAATAAGTTATGTGCATAAAATATAGTTTTAATGATATGGTAAACTATATGTTATAAATAGGGCCAAATGGCAATTATAGAATAGCACAAGGGCTGTTCGGAATTTACAAAAAATAACCATAGGTTATACCCTTTTATAAGTTAGAAATGTTATATTAAATGGAATATATAACATGGTATAAATTAAGGGGTGATTTTGTAAATAAAGGAAACTATGATTTATGAAAAAGAATATGGTTTCGATATGGTGCCCATGCGGCAATAATAAATAGTTTGGTATAAAAACCATAGGTTATTAATTAAAGGAAATAAGAATATCATGTCAAATGATATTAGAATATGGTATAACATTACATGATGTTATGTGGTCAAACGGAATTTAAATAAAGTTAAGGGCTATACCGAGTTAATAAGAGTTGGAAAATGAATTTTAGACTAAGGTATATAATGTTATAAATGTTATAACAATTATATGGTTTAGATGGAATTAATATAAGGAAGGGTACTCACATAAAATAATGTGACAAACTATAAATGAATGGGATTTATAAACTAAGGTATTTATGGAATAAACCTTAGGAGTTGTAAATGTACAACATGAAATGTTACATAATATTAGGATAGCAATCTTAATATAAGTTGTACAATACAATACAACTAATGGGAATAATCATATAACATAAGATGATAAAATGTAACATATGATACAAGAGTTTATTAAACTCATGGGAATCACCTACGTGGTAAATATATACATACACAAGGATAATGTATATAAGGTGGATATATATTTTGGTTGGAAACCATATGATCTAATGAAGGTGGTTATTTTATTTAAAAAAAATATATATAGTTATGAACTATAAGTTATGAGTTTTGGATACAATACAAAAAAATAATAATGTACTACAATCATGCATGAATACATGCAACTATAGGATATGTACCTAAGCTAGATGGTGGACAAGATTAAAAAGAAATACAACAAATTAAACTTAACAGTTGAAATGTTATGACGTACGCGTTTAAGTAACAAAACCGACTGTTTTAGAGAAACCCGTAACGAACAACTGTAGAAAACAGGGGTGAACTGTCGGGGTTACTTATTATTCGGAAATACCGGATGTAGTTAGTCATGGAGACTGACTTATAGTTTATTACCGTTTAGATTGTACTTCTGACAAGACGCTCGACGAGCTAGCAGACTACACGGAGCATAGGATCTTGCTGATTCATACTCCACCGTAATACAATCAGGGTGAACGGTATGTAAAGGGGTTTGATCCGAGTTGTCCTAAGGTTGCTCCTTGGGCTCGGATTTGGTTGATATAACTTGTATGTTGTTGTGTGATCTGTGATAAGATTGTTTGTCTGAATGTGATAATTAATATGCATGAACTGTATATTTATAGCTGCTTATCATTTACTGTTGTTAAGTTAACAGTATTGGTTCGTATATATGAACCTATATATATAAAACGAACTAGCGGCTACGGTGCTATCTTATATGAAATATAAGGAACGTAAGTAAAACGTTGTAGCACTATGATAATAACATGTACATATTATCTGAGACTTTTATACGGAGCATTGGCCTTTCTATATGCCGCTCTTGTATCTAGCACTGGATCCCGAGTTTACAGACTCCGGATTGGACTAATGACCTTAGTCTGCTGTGTTAGAAAATTTGGTAATGCGATGCGATGGTATAATTAATTATTAATTAATGGAATGGAAGTAAAGCCAAGAGGATATGGCTCTTGGTGCACGCTGTGATCACAAAAACGATACCAGGATGTCCGCGTACGGGTCCGTAAGTATCAAGAAAATTTCCCATGAGCTAGAATGGCTCGTTGGTCGGAGACTCTACCGTTGGAGTGGCTACTGCCGTGGGTGACCCGCCATAATATATGGGTAACTAGAGACATGTCGTTTTAACGAGACATTGTCACTAGGTATAACTGAACAACTAAAACAATTGAGACTTATACAGTGGCGAACAATACCATGGACGAGACTTAATACTTGTTTATTATTCTCGTTGTTTCGCTTTGTTGTTCATTGGTTATACTTGTGGTTATTCTATTGTGTGTTGATGGTTGGATGGAGCCTACAAGGCTAAGGTAAATTAAATATGAACACTGTACGCTACGGCGAATGTACATTATATTGTTATTGTTCGATACGTTCGATATATTATTGTGGATTGTGTTATTAAATGATTGTGGATTGGATGGATGGTTGAATGTCTATGAGTATTTGGATGGATGAATATGTGTATTATACAGGTTTGTTACAGTATTGTTATAACTGTAAAATGGTAAAGCATGAAACCGACCTAATAATAAGATGGTTAAACTGACAAGTGACCATTAGGGTCCAGGCCCGGCATACTCAGCGTCTATCGCTGATACTACACCATTACAGGTTGTTGATCATTGTCGGAGCTGAAGAGCAGGTACAGAGTAATTGGAGTTTTGCTTTTGCTACTACACATGGAGATGTTGTGTAGCACTGAAGATGGTGAATTGTAATATGGTGAGGTTGTGTATATTCAGGTTTGGGTAGACGCTCACTTTTCGATGTTTATGGTTTATGGACTTAGTATGATGTATAGGAGTTTCTCGTTATCACTGCGGTTAGCAGCTTGTTTATTTTGGAAGTTGGATGTAGTTTGGCTACGTTGCTCGCATGGGCAAGTAATGGTCGGTGACACCCGAGCGAGATTTGTAATTGTTATTTATTTTTCTGCTGTGAGACGTTTTAATTATTGCTACGTGAGGGATTATATCGTGATTATGGAGAGGGGTGTTACATGAGGAATCCGGGACTGACTCCGGTCATGCATGTTAAGGAAAGGGGATCGGTATCTGAATCAGATCCGACTTCCGCTTGTGGACTTGTCTTCGAACTTGTTGCCTAGAGTCGAATGTCGACTCAGCAACCTTGGGCAACATTTCAAGGTGTGAGGCAGATTAAGATGCTGCGGTGGGATCACCTAAATCCCAAATTTAAGATAATTTGTTTATTCAACGAATGAAGTTAATAGCTCATTCGCTAGGGTTACTTTTGACCTAACAAAAATAAGCATTGAGATAAGATACAACCATTTCTAATTTAAGAACGGTTCTTATACTGATATTGAGAAAAGGATTAAGATTGAGGTAAGATGAGAATGAACTTAGATTAAGAGGGATCATAACTTCGGGAGTAAAATGATTAACTTATTTACTAAGGGAACGCTTTTAAGTCGTTCACAGTGTGAACTATATTTGTTCATATGTGGCTTGTTGTTTATTTCACTTCTATTTATGTTGTGTATCTAATCAACTTCATGCTATCGACAATTAGTCATTGTAGCCCCGTTAGCTTGGGGGCTATGAGAGAATCGTACCAGCAAAGGTGTTGACCCCTCGGGGGCGATTGTTTACATTTTGCAGGTAAGTGCCCTATGAAGACTCCTCCTGAGAGTAGGGGCGGTTAGACTTAGGATGGGTTTACTTTTGAGTACGGGATGTGCATGTGCACCGGTCTGTGGATATTTGAACTTGTGGAGAATTATGTTGGTTATTGAGATACTTGGGAACTCGGTTGGTATGTATTTTGGTTAGACGGTTGTAAGTATAAAAGTTCGGGTATTCTTGCGTTTCAGACCGTGGGAAGGTCCTAGTGTATATTAATTTCCACTGCGATGTTATATATGTTGATTAAGGTTGCGATAACCACGATTGGATTAAGAAGGGGTGTTATAGATATGATACGTTTTAGCTTCTTTCTGTATTCAGTACAGACTCGATCCTTTGGTAATTGAGGTCTCTTTCCATAGAGCCAGTTATCTTGTCTCACATGTCGATCTACTAGGAGGGAACTTCCAGTTCTCTAAGGAATAGGCAGTGTGCTTCCTTTGAAATCTTTCCTCGCATGGTCTAGACTACTGGCGTTAATGCACAGTTCGTCTTCTATTTCATTTTCTCACTTACATCTGTTTTAGCTCATAAATCAAATTGCCTTCGGGTCAATATTTGACGGTTTATATATGATGGTCGCTCTACTGCGTACTGAAATACCCCAAACCTTGGTATGTTTGTTTAAACATTAAATAATAAATTATTAAGACTAAAAAGAGTCTTAGAAACATTAATAAACAATTTAATAAATAGTAAATACAATAAATTGTCTAAAAGGCAATAAGGGCGAAATATGCTCTAAGCTTGGAATAATCTTGGTTAAGACTTAATAAACTTACCAAGACCTTATATGTATACTAATGAATTTATTAAATCAGTTACCAGAGAAAACCGAGCTTGAAAACAAGTTAAAATACAAAATGTGCTTTGAGGAGCCTTAAAAGCACGTTTTTGAGTAACTGTCGTGTAAATGAGTTTTAAATGGCTAAATGTCCATTATTACTCTTTAATTAATATGTGTACTATTTAGTATCACATTTGGAAGTTTAAATTAATAAGAAATAAATATTTCACTTTTATGTGTTTTGTTATAGTAATAGTAACTAAAATAAGCTAGTTTGTAACATATATTAACATATGTAATTTAATTGAGCTATAAAGACTAATAACCCTTTATATGTATATGTGGGTCGGTTTGTATGTGCTGGGACGTCACTTGCTTGCTGATTGAGCAAATAAGTGAACAATCAGTGAGTATTGTAAAAGGCACTATTTGCTTTATGTATTTAATTTCTTCAAAAGCAACTACAATCATTCATTCTCTTTTCCTTACTACTCATCTCCTTAGCTTCTCCTTCCTGTTCTCTCTTTCACGATCGAACACACCAGCACAACATACTACTTCAAATTCATATAACTTCTTGCTCACTTGTCCAAATCTAAAACCGAGACCACCGATCTCTTAGTTTCATCAAGCTCTTCGATTTAGTCCTTACAATCTTCAAGAGCTCCACTTTGGTGCCAAGAGGAATTTCCATGGAAGGAGCTTGAGTTCATCCTTTCACGTATTATCCTTCTCCTCTGCTTCAAGTTGTTCGAGAATTGTTCGAGGAACCTAAATGGACATGGTAGAGTGGACTCCGGTGACAGGTATGGTTTTCTTGCAACCTGTGTCCTACCGGATTACACCGGCTTGTATGCCAATATGTTTTCTTGAGTGTTTGCCACCTTGTAAGATTAAAACATGTAATGAGTTTATAGTAATTCTTTATGTGGCGAATCTGGTCTTCGATACCGTTTAACCTCAAATAAGTGTTAAACCTTGGCTAACTAGAACTAGGACACATGTGATATCGGTATTCGGATTTAACGGCCCAAACCTTGGGAACGTTCTAACCACGGCTATGCGTGAGTTAGTTGTGTATGGTTGTTGTTTGTAGGTGTGTGAACCTCCCTTACATGCTTAACACGGTTGTGATACCGAATGGTGTGTGGATGTGATAGGTTCCATAATGGAGCCTTAATTACTTAACTATAAGTATATGTGTACTAATGGGGGGTGAGGAGTCCGTCATGTTCCGGCCACGCGTGTGATGGACGGGAGTCGATGTCATACCCGGTTCGACTCTCTTGGTGTATGTTAGGTTGTTTACTCATTGGGTTTCCAATCTTCCCTTTAGCTTAGCCAAAGCTATGTTACTGACTCACGTCGGTTTTCTGGGGCATACAATGGTTGTTCGGTGTGCTTGGTTTACTGTACCCAACGCACCTTAGTGTTAAGTTATCTGTTCATTTAAAGAAACGGTAGCAAGTTATGGAACGAGCTTAACATGAGTTTGGCAACATTCTCTAGGCTCTAAAGTGAACTAATTATGGTTGGGTTGGTTCCTTAAGAGAACCGTACCCGTTGTATTATGTGTTATGGATGTATTGCAATTCCTATTCGGTGAAAGGTTATATGTGGTAAATTGTAGATATGTGGATTATGGTTATGAATTCAGGTTTATAATAGAAGCGTTTAAGGATAACCCATTAATGGGTAAATGTCGTCTGTTAAGGAAGTAACTCCATTAAGAGGAGAGTCACTCTAGGGTTAAAGGAAACAATGTTGATTTGTTATGTGTGGATGTATGGATGTGTTGGGTGTTTGTTGAGCCCTATAGCTGGGCGTATGCAATGTGTTGTGTGTTTATGGTTTACATGCAGGATTTAAATATAATCAACAGCATGCTAAGACGACAATTAGTTGTGCGTGGCCCGGTAGCATGCGGGCTGCGGGATTACCATACCAGCAAAGGTGCTGAGCCCCTTGGGGGCCACCCTTTTCTCTCTTTTCTATTTCAGGTACAAGGAGCTGGAAGCCGTTCGAGAGTAGGACGGGGTAGATGTTTGTACATTGGTAGCCCTTTAATGGTGTACGTATTATAGGTGTAGTAAGACCGAATTTGTTATCGGCATTGGTTAATGAATACTCGGTACAGTGGGGGATGTATATGTAAATAATTGTTGGAAATGGAATCAGGATTGTATGGTGTAGTTGCTCGGGGATCTAGTCCATCAGACCGATATAATATGTATGTATTAGCCTTGTTAGCCACGTGGGTGGTTAACGGCGTGTAACACCAACGGATTAAGTAATGTGATGGTTTATGTTTCCGCTGCAGATGGTTATAAAGTGCGACGTTGTGGATGGGGTGTTACAAAAAGTGGTATCAGAGCGAAGTATCGCTCTGATGACTGAATTACCGGCTTAGGAAGTACCGAGTTAAGATTTTAGTACTTTGGGTTAGGGGTTGAGTGATAGCGTGAGAGATACGCTAGTTAGGAACTACCAGTAAATACTGGAAACCTACTACATACATCCCACCCTCCACATCCCTGGTTACAACTTGGGAAAGAACGCCAGAGAGATGAAAGCCCTCTCTTACCCGGGAAGACCCGGTCTGGCTGTTAATAACTATCTTGTAGTATGGGGAACCTGTCATACGGTAGATTCTGAAAAGTAGAAATCCCGGAGACGGCTCCCAGGTGAACAACTGTAACCGCACTTGATAGCAAAGAATGGAGAATCTGGTGTAAGGAAGAATGAAATTTCCAGCAACCTGGGTCGACATGTCGAGCAGTCGAAAACTACCACTTGTAGCAGGCAAGAAGTAAATAATGAAACCCGAGACGAGAGTCTACGGGATGGCAAATGTTAGGTAATGGCACCAGCGGTATACCAACCGACAAAGGAACTACAACGTAGTACCCAAACAAGAGACAAGTCTCAGTAACCACGACAAATGCGTGGAATGGGCACGAAGAGATACAATAATAAGTAAAAGGGGTCTCCCAGAAGGGGAAACACCCTAGTAATGTTTACTAGAGGAGGATAATGAGAAGTTGTGCAGGAGATTAGTTATCAATTAGAGTATCCAAGTAAGGACCCATGAGGCCACTGAATACGGTGTAGACAAAAACAGTACCGCAGCCGGTACATGTTGAACCGACAGCCAGTTAACAGGGCGCACTTGTCGTGGCAAGTGCAGCTATAACAGGGCTGTTCAAAAAAAAAAAAAAAAAATCGACAACTACAAACTACTTAGTAAAGTACCCAGAATTTAAATGTGATCATCGAAACCGTGGAAGGCTTAACAGCCTAACCTTTGTAAATGGGAATATCAGTCAGCAAGAAGCTAGACATGGTTGAGGCAAGAAGGTGTTGTGAAACCAGGAGAATTTTTTCTTTCAAACTCAGATATATTTCAAACTCTTTTCCTTCAAAACCAAATCCTCTTTTAAAACCGTACTCCTTTTACCTTCTTTCAAACAAGATTACCTTTGAATAACCGGACGGAAACCGGTGAACCCGAGGGTAGTAACCCGACGGTATGGATGGAGTTCAGAATAATATAGCGATGGATAAACCTTCCCTGGAATGAGTTCGGGAAGCACGGATGTATATGTCAGAGGACAATACAAGGGAGTTGACAACAGATACTTCACCTAGGCGTGTAACGGACACTACGAGTGTACCACTGTGTTGTGGGACGACCGCACTCCGATAGGAGCATGTGGGCCTGACAGACCTACTTATGGGTTAGTCGGGTAAGTAGTAATGTATCAGTATGATACCCCATATATGTATACGAGAAGAGTCCGAAACATGGGAAGTAGTCGACTCCATCTACTACGGTCAGCAGTAAAAGTCAAGTAAGAGCTAAGGATTACCACGAATGGTCGAAGTGAAGGAACCCAGTTGAGAAGACTAAAGAATTGGTAAATTCGTCCAAGAGAATGTGTAGAGTCAAGAAGTGCGAAGAGCACGGATGGTTATGCAAAGACATCACGTATGTCTTAGGAAGTTGAAGGAATGAGACATGGTAGCTGGAACGAATACCCAGCTAAGGAAGTAAGAAGGCATAGTCTACTCAATGTACTCATAAGTGAAAGTTAAATGTATGGCATACCTTAGTAACACCCAGGAGTAGTCCTTGAAGGGTGTTTGGGATAAACTTTGTTGGATGGGCAACGTAACAGAAACGTAAGAAGGAAACCCACTTAACAGTAGGACCCTAAGTTGCCAAAGAGACAACTTGAAGGAATCGTGACGCAACGACCTTGTCTGTGAGTCAATGCTACCTCTAAACTATGCAATATTGTATAAAGAAGTAAAGGTATGTGAACAGCCTGCAGTGAGCAGAGCTTGAGGCAGTAGGCTTATAAGCCAAAAAAAAAATGTGTTATGTAAATGTGACTGATTGCAGAAGTATATGTCATACAAGTAAATAGAGCGGAGAACGAACCACTGTTTTAAGAGTGGGGATACCTCTCGATATTGTGAAACCGCGAGAGCGGTAGTTGGGTGGACCAAGTTCAGGGAATGTGTGGAGGATGGACCACGTTGTTTATTACCCCAGGATGAGTTAAAAAAAAATAAATAAATAATAATAACGAAAAGAAGTTTTGTACCAGTTGTGTCACAGGAAGAGTAATAAGTCTGATAGCAACCACCGTTGGTGCGTGATGCTAAATGGGTAGCGAACAACGCTTAGGGAACACAAAGGCTCGAGAATGAGCACATTCAAAAAGCAGCCAAATAAGTGGCCAAACCAAGCGTAATGGCGGAAGCTAATATAAACGGATGCAGTGTAAGTGATGTTGTATAATGAAAGAGGATACGGTGTGTACTAAGCGACCGTTGTATAAATATTATTAAGGGATGGTATGACAATTAAGCAGAGTTGTGAGTTAAACCCAGTGGAGATACAACAGTAAGTTATAATGAATAAGCTGGACAGTAACCAGTAACCGGTATTATGAGATAAGAATCTCAGTAAAACACAGTGTGAATTCCTATTGCAATCGCATGAGAGATTTACTGCCAAGAGTTACGCCTCTGCACTCTGTATGACTGAGTGTTTTGGTATTGCGTTTGTGCGCAATAACGATCGAGTGGGATAGCTAGGATTTGGAAGATGATAATTGTGGAAGGCGAACAAAGAGAATTATAACACTATAAGACCGAGGCATATGAAATGCAAGGTCGTATCAATGAAATGATACTGGTACAAACTAAATATGGAAGCAGGACTGCAATAAGTGACTACAGTAGCACTAAGTATTAAATATCGGTATGAAATATACCTCAGGTGTAGGAAAAACTGAAAGAGCACTACACATCAGGTAGTAGCTCAACTCTCACCGGCAGTAAGTCGAATGGAATGAGGCAATAATTGAGAAATACATAGCAGTATACACTGTAAATTGTCATGGAGGTAGATGAAAGGTTTGTAACTCACCGAATTCGCTCACGGTAAGAGATACCACGTTTCGGTTGAGAAACCATGGTTACCAGGATAAGGGTAATACAAAAGAGGTGTACAGTACAGTAACAGTAAAGAGTGGGGAAAACTAACTCGCTTATGAGTACCAGAGTTGTGCAACAGAGGCCAGCGAGCCCATGCATCGAATGATGAATATATTTTGTGAATATGAATAAGTGGCTAATAATCAATGCCTAGAAGCCTTATAGGCCAGGAACGAAACCGTAATGAGTTGGATAAACTACAATGAGAATCCTGGTTAGGAACTAACCCTAATATGGTCAAGATCATTTAACGGACCGCGGAAGTTAAAACACTCCACGACGGTAGAACATTTTTAACACACTATGTTCAGTGGTTGATTACGTGGGCGTAATCTTTTAAGGGGGGTAGAGCGTAAAACCGCTTAGTGTGTTTTACCGTACAAGTGTACGTGAACTATGTTGTGCATAGCACAAAAATAAATTGTTATGATGGTTGGCATGATTAATAATTTGTTATGGTGATTGGCATGGTTAAATGGTGGAAATTGCGCACAGAAGATGCGAATACTATTGTGGTAGGTGTGACTACCTTGGTAATGGTTGTGGTTAAGTACAAGTACTAAGGAGTAAATAAACTCCTGGGGAACTAAAGCCCCAATGGTGTGTTTAGCATAATACCAAATGTAACACGATGTATTGTATTTTGATCAAAAACATATATATATATATATATATAGTGTGGTGATTTACGAAGGGTATGAAACTGACATGGAACTTAGTAAGAATTAGATTCCCTAGGTAACTTGATTAAAAGAGAATGGAGGTAATTGATAGACTAAGTTCTATCCCTGGAGATGTAATGATTATGACTAGAAGGATCAAAAGATAGAAAGTGGAATATGCTTGAATCAATTGTCGGTTGAAAATGAAGTGGGAGGTGGAACTTGATTTGCATGCGATCAAGGGAAGCCGAACACAAATTGGGGTGGAAGGATAGTTCAACACTGATGCTGATCACATCAGGGTTGGATGACGCTTGAAGCTCCCTATAAGTGGTCACAAATAACACCATTAAGAAGGATGCAAGAGCATAAGTTGGACTGGAGTTGTATTGAGTTTTCAAAAGAATTTTAATTGGTGTTTCAAGTCTTCAATTGGTATTTCCAAACAGTGGATTGATATTTGAATAAAGGATTCTCCTGTTTACTTAACCTGGTAAAGGATATTTTTGTAGTACTTGCTCACGAGCTGAGGACGTATGAGCCTTTGTCTTCGGACCGGTGACATGAGAAGTACATATGTTAAAAAAATTAAGTGAATGTTTTGATCTCCCAAGGGCGGGACCAGAAGGTGTCCATCGCGACCGGGCCCTGCGGGGATCACAGTGTATATGTACTCAACATGGGACTCGAGCCCATGAAGAGATGGAAAAGGTATTTCTATTTGTTATACGTGCTAAGGCATGTTGTGTGATATGTGTAATAAATGTTACTTTGACCATGAGTCTTGATGTGGTTCAGTTCTGAGTTGATTATGTTACTTGGGCCTATGAGTCCAAAGGTGGTCATGTTACCCAGACCTGAGAGTCTGAGGGTTGTTATGTGAGTACAATACTATTAAGGTACCCGGACCATTGAGTCCGAGGTAATCATGTGAGAATGATACGTTATGGATGGATGTGTATGTGTACCCGGACCTTCAAGTCCGAGGTTGTGGTGTAAGGTGTGTTGGTTATGGAAGTGTTTTATTATACAAGTAATTTCCATATTCTAAACCAATGATATGTGGGAAGTGTGAACTTCGGGGACGAAGTTCTTTTAAGGGGGTAGACTGAAATACCCCAAACCTTGGTATGTTGTTTAAACATTAAATAATAAATTATTAAGACTAAAAGAGTCTTAGAAACATTAATAAACAATTTAATAATAGTAAATACAATAAATTGTCTAAAAGGCAATAAAGGGCGAAATATGCTCTAAGCTTGGAATAATCTTGGTTAAGACTTAATAAACTTACCAAGACCTTATATGTATACTAATGAATTTATTAAATCAGTTACCAGAGAAACCCGAGCTTGAAAACAAGTTAAAATACAAAATGTGCTTTGAGGAGCCTTAAAAGCACGTTTTGAGTAACTGTCGTGTAAATGAGTTTTAATGGCTAAATGTCCATTATTACTCCTTAATTAATATGTGTACTATTTAGTATCACATTTGGAAGTTTAAATTAATAATAAAATAAATATTTCACTTTTATGTGTTTTGTTATAGTAAATAGTAACTAAAATAAGCTAGTTTGTAACATATATTAACATATGTAATTTAATTGAGCTATAAAGACTAAATAACCCCTATACGTATATGTGGGTCGGTTTGTATGTGCTGGGACGTCACTTGCTTGCTGATTGAGCAAATAGTGAACAATCAGTGAGTATTGTAAAAGGCACTATTTGCTTTATGTATTTAATTTCTTCAAAAGCAACTACAATCATTCATTCTCTCATTTCCTTACTATCTCACGTAGCCTTCTCCTTCCTGTTCTCTCTTTCACGATCGAACACACCAGCACAACATACTACTTCAAATTCATATAACTTCTTGCTCACTTGTCCAAATCTAAAACCGAGACCACCGATTCTTAGTTTCATCAAGCTCTTCGATTTAGTCCTTACAATCTTCAAGAGCTCCACTTTGGTGCCAAGAGGAATTTCCATGGAAGGAGCTTGAGTTCATCCTTTCACGTATTATCCTTCTCCTCTGCTTCAAGTTGTTCGAGAATTGTTCGAGGAACCTAATGGACATGGTAGAGTGGACTCCGTGACAGGTATGGTTTTTCTTGCAACCTGTGTCCTACCGGATTACACCGGCTTGTATGCCAATATGTTTTCTTTAGTGTTTGCCACCTTGTAAGATTAAAACATGTAATGAGTTTATAGTAATTCATTTATGTGGCGAATCTGGTCTTCGATACCGTTTAACCTCAATAAGTGTTAAACCTTGGCTACCTAGAACTAGGAACACATGTGATATCGGTATTCGGATTTAACGGCCCAAACCTTGGGAACGTTCTAACCACGACTATGCGTGAGTTAGTTGTGTATGGTTGTTGTTTGTAGGTGTGTGAACCTCCCTTACATGCTTAAACACGGTTGTGATACCAATGGTGTGTGGATGTGATAGGTTCCATAATGGAGCCTTAATTACTTAACTATAAGTATATGTGTACTAATGGGGGGTGAGGAGTCCGGTCATGTTCCGGCCACGCGTGTGATGGACGGGAGTCGATGTCATACCCGTTCGACTCTCTTGGTGTATGTTAGGTTGTTTACTCATTGGGTTTCCAATCTTCCCTTTAGCTTAGCCAAAGCTATGTTACTGACTCACGTCGGTTTTCTGGGGCATACAATGGTTGTTCGGTGTGCTTGGTTTACTGTACCCAACGCACCTTAGTGTTAAGTTATCTGTTCATTTAAAGAACGGTAGCAAGTTATGGAACGAGCTTAACATGAGTTTGGCAACATTCTCTAGGCTCTAAAGTGAACTAATTATGGTGGGTTGGTTCTTAAGAGAACCGTACCCGTTGTATTATGTGTTATGGATGTATTGCAATTCCTATTCGGTGAAAGGTTATATGTGTAAATTGTAGATATGTGGATTATGGTTATGAATTCAGGTTTATAATAGGAAGCGTTTAGGATAACCCGATTAATGGGTAAATGTCGTCTGTTAAGGAAGTAACTCCATTAAGAGGAGAGTCACTCTAGGGTTAAAGGAAACAATGTTGATTTGTTATGTGTGGATGTATGGATGTGTTGGGTGTTTGTTGAGCCCTATAGCTGGGCGTATGCAATGTGTTGTGTGTTTATGTTTACATGCAGGATTTAAATATAATCAACAGCATGCTAAGACGACAATTAGTTGTGCGTGGCCGTAGCATGCGGCTGCGGATTACCATACCAGCAAAGGTGCTGAGCCCTTGGGGGCCACCCTTTTCTCCTTTTTCTATTTCAGGTACAAGGAGCTGGAAGCCGTTCGAGAGTAGGACGGGGTAGATGTTTGCACATTGGTAGCCCTTTAATGGTGTACGTATTATAGGTGTAGTAAGACCGAATTTGTTATCGGCATTGGTTAATGAATACTCGGTACAGTGGGGGATGTATATGTAAATAATTGTTGGAAATGGAATCAGGATTGTATGGTGTAGTTGCTCGGGGATCTAGTCCATCAGACCGATATAATATGTATGTATTAGCCTTGTTAGCCACGTGGGTGGTTAACGGCGTGTAACACCAACGATTAAGTAATGTGATGGTTTATGTTTCCGCTGCAGATGGTTATAAAGTGCGACGTTGTGGATGGGGTGTTACACGTACCATGACTTAATGCATTTGTATCAGTACTGTTATATGGCTTCTGCTACAAAGGTAGCGTCGGTCACTTGACGTGCCATATTGTGTACTCACAGTGTTTATCTCTAACGATTACTGCTTCCTAACTCCTGGGTGTCGGATATGAGGTCTGTCTATGCAGCCTGCCGTATTATTATGTGTAACTGGAATGTTCTAAGGTAATTTCAAGGTTTACGTTTCCGTTCTCTAATAAACGTATTCCATCTCTAACAAGTGAATGCCCATTTTTAGGGGTTTATCCCTACTCATAGGCCTTACAACAAGGAGAGGTATCCCCACCCTAAAAGGATGGTTGTTCTCCGCCCCTATCAATGGTACTATCTCCTTAATCTCACTAATGCCCATCTGACAATCTCTTCCACAATTAACTTACAGGTTTTGTAATTGTTTATATCCACAAATAGTAGTTCGTTCATGGCTTAAATAAGCCCTCTTATGCCTTCCTGCGCCTCTGTTAGCAGAAATATGTGTTACTATACTACTTCTACCTTGGAAGTGCACCTATCGTTTTATGGAATACTGAATTGAGTGAGGGTTGTCGATCTCAGGGACCTTGCTCAATTAATTGACAATTTATTTATTAACTAAGAAACCAAACTAAGAAAACAGGAAACATCACTTTTTTCAGGTTTTAATTAATTTAATAAAAAGAATAACGGACTAAGATAAAATAATAGAATAATGAAATAGTGAAAATAAAATAAAATAAATAAAGAAATAAAGATTGAAACTCTAAAATCATAGGAAGCACCCCGGATTGTTCTGCAAACCTTCACTTTATTAATCTATAAACTCTTCCCTAATTCTACAATAAACTCATGAATTATAATTAATTCGTTGACTGGTCCTTGTACAACAAACCCTAACTAACTGAAATAACAAGCCGCAAACCATGCCCAAGTTACATCAAGTTAATAGCATTAACACAATTCCTATTTGAGACAGTTTAACCTATAGGCAAACCATGCTTCTAGTCGTTAATCCGGTTTAACTTCCTATGTCTTGTTAACTAATCTCAGCGCCGCATTTTGATTAGAAAACTACAAAAAATGCTTTAATAATAGCTAGAGAATTAAAGCGCATGAAGAACAGGAATGAAACTACTGCAATAATAATTAGAGAAAGATATACAAAATAAATGTAAAGATCTGGTTTGCTACCCCAATCCGGGAGCTAAATTAACTACTCATACATAAACATAAAAGTATCAAAAATAATAAAGAATGACATAAAACGAAATAATATATGGAAGTGGTGGTGGTATGGTGGTTGATGAGGTGGTCTAGTGGTTGATACGGCAGTGATGGTGTTTTTGGTAGTGTGTGGCATGATGGTTGGTGAAGGGATGATGATGATGGTGATGAATCTGGAGCATAAGAGAATTAAAGAGAGGCGTAAGCCCCTGGGACTGGGATGTCTTCAATATGGCTCTGGATGGGTGAATATATAGCAGCTACGGTGTTTATCAGTTGATAAAATATTTTTATCTTCTAATGATTTTGATAAAACATAGCGAGGAGTGCTCTGTTAACTTCAACGGGCCTAAATTCTTTGTTTTAGCTCCGTTTTACTCCCCGTTTGTTGTGTTGGAATCCTCATGAGAAATTCTGTGCATTTGCTAGACTTTTTCCTGCATTAGACACATAAAATGTATCATTTCACATCAAAAACATAAATCAAAGGAAAACATATGATAAGTGAGAATTATGACTTGAATTGTTATGAAAATAGGAAAAACTAAAGCCCTAAAAATAGATGTATATCGCACTTATCAAACTTTCCTCACACTTAGCTTTTGCTTGTCCTCAAGCGAATATAGAATATGACTACTCCTAAGGGCCATATTATTGAAACTCAGGATCAAACAACTGCCGATGGAAAACAGTCAAAAAGATAATTAAAAGAAAAGTTCTGCTACTAGCTGTAGGTTTTCGCAAACAGTGAAAAAGAGTGAAGTTAAAAGCATGGAGAAGATAGATTATAGAAACTGAAACAAAAAGTTTGGGATCTTCCACCATTTCTTTCCTCTAACCTTTGGATGACAAGGGGTGTGAAGAAACACCTTATTCCGTGATACCTTTCAACACCACATACTCATGATCAGAATGAGCAAAAATGAATTACACATTTAACTTTCAAAGTTCCTTTCCCTTAACATTCTATTCTGCCATTTGCATATTCAATTCATCCCCTCAGGCTTTTCTCTTCACCCATGTAGCGGCTTTGGGCCTTCTATCCCAGATCACAAGACCTTAGGTAGACGGGTGATGAAGCACCCCAAGGACTTAATAACCGAATGAAGAGGCCTGTTTTGGTTAAGAAATATATTTCAATTCAGATCAACGGAGTACCTTGCTTTATCCTTTCATACCAAACTTTCTTATCATTCCCAAAATCTCAAACTAGACTAATTCAGTTTTCATAATCATCTAATCCACCAAATTTCAGTGAAAATAGATTCAGTTCGGATAAAACTATACATACAACCAGACAAATGCAGAAAGATTCTTGAGGTGGCCATCAGGCTTGTTTTCAAAACCTCAACAAAAATTTCACCTGAATATTCAATATTTATTGGCACTTAAAAGAAGAAATTATTTCGAAATAAGAGGACAACCAAAAACAAATGTGGCATTAAGTGCAATTGTCAATATTTAGAAAGTACCTCTACTTCCTCACACTTAAGATGAGCAATGTCCTCATTGTTTACAAATTAAAACCAAGAAAAGGACTTTCTAAATATTGCAAACTCATCAACGATTTTATTCAGGACAATAATGACTGATATAAAAATAATCTTTAAGCATAAAAGTCATGATAGGCTGAACATAAACATTTAAAATAAGGAGAAACTGAAACTCCCCTGATATCATAGATTGAGGAAGGTTCCCTTCCTCAGACTTAAGCTTGAACAAGGGGGTAGGGTTCCTCACACTTGCGTTCCAGCAAGTGTCCAGCATTGGGGGTACATCAATCACCATAATAATTAAAATTTCACCTGCACACACTTACAACTACCACAAAACGCTGAAAGCGTTGCATTAAAACACGGGCCCATTGCCACCTCAATGCCACCTCAAAGAAAATAAATAACCTAGATGAACAAATTCAGTAAATGAAAACTCCCTAATACCAAAATAATAGTGAAAAAGGAGAGAAAGCAAAATTTTACAAATTTCTGGGCCTGTTCGGACTTGTGTCAAGACCTATATGTCCGGACACGTTTGTCTAGTTCATTCTGTTTCTTGTCCGCGTAGCCTGTCCGGACTTGTGTCCAGACCTATATGTCCAGACAGGGTATAAAATTTAGCCCCTGTTCCTTTCCTCAACAAACAAAGAAACATAATAAAAACAATAATAAAACAAAAATAAAACCAGAAAATATAAAAATAAAAACAAAAATAAAACAAAAGCAAAAATAAAGTAAAATAAAATTTAACTACTAGGTTGCCTCTTAGTAAGTTGCCCGTCTTTATAGCCTTTGGCTAGACTCCCGCTTCGTTCTCCTGGATCAAAAATAAAAGTAGACAACAACTTTTCCAGGAAAACAAAGTATGCAGTAATTAAAAGCAAACCACCTGGATCAAAAACAAAATGTCACGTTGGCAATTAATTAGGAAAATGGATACTCCATAAAACATGATGTTTGAGGAGATACTGCCGGTAACGCTGCTCACCAGAAGACCAGGTGTGAATGGCTATTCTTCCTCAAATTCGAGGACATTTATGTCCTCCTCCTGTTGTCGAGGCTTCTTGAAGCAAAGTGGGAGTTGTTGATGACTTGTTGGAGGTGGCTCTTCCTTCTGAAATTTGAGGATGCAGTCATCTTCCTCAAGTGTAAAGGGCTCAATGGAAGATTATTGTTGGCAAACAATTGTAGAGGAAGCTTTCAATTTCTTCAACCTCTCTGAAATAAACAACTACCTCTAGTATCTCTACTTGAAATACCCCTAACGTTAAAAACATAATTAAAGGATCTATTAATGATCTAAGATGGTTAAAAAACATCTAAATACCATTGGGGAACAATCTAAAGATCTCAACAAGGCAAAACATGCCTTAAGATCGGTAAAGCCAAAAATGTGCTTTAAGACACCATAGAGATTATATGACCTCAAATAGGATCCAAAGTGGATTCCTAAGTATTATAATGAAGTAATTAACATTATAAAACCATTCGCAAAGGAAACCAAGCTCTAAAACATGTTCTAACACAAAATGTGCTTTAAAATTCCTTAAAGCACATTTTTGAGAAAATTGACTTTCTGAGTGGGTTTTGAGTGGTGTCAGGCATTGGATTAGACCTTGTTATACTAATGTACTATAATGTACCACATTAGAAGGTCTAAATCCAAGATTTCAAAAAAAATCAGAAATATGGCATTCATTTGTGAATAGTAATCCAAATAGTGCATTTTTAAGCAAAATTGACTAAGTATAGTCAAAGGTCAACACATGACTCATCTTTATCCTTATGAAGTCGGCAACATGGAGCAAGGAGGACAGCACATTCAACTTTAATACAAAATATCTAGCCAATTGGTGAATCACCATTTACTATTCCATTTTCTATTTTTCATTCATTAAAACACATTTACTTTCTTTCTCTTTCCTCTTGTCCCATTCCAGCCGAGCCATAGGCAGTTCCTAAACCTCTCAAGCTGTGTTCTTGGCATTCAAGGCAAATCAATCTCTTTTGCACCTAAGGTAACGGTTAAGGCTTATTTTAGCTCTTTTTCTTCATCTCTTCATTACCTACACATGGAGCTTATAATCTATCACTTTCCATTGCTCATTCTCAGTGTTTTAAACCTTGAACACAAAGAATCTCGGCTGAAGCAAGCTTTGGGACCAAGGTGGTCAAAATTTACATTATAAGGTAAAAACATACCTTAAGGATTTCTATTCTCCATCCAGTTTTCTTCTTCTGATTTCTATGAGTTTATTCACTCATCATCTTCATATTTTCATGTTTATTCAGTGGGTTAACCATTTGGAGCAAGGGTGGCCGAAAATCAAAGAAAAGATCATTCTTTAAGGCATTTTGCCAAGGTAAAACCTTTTACCATAGCAGCTTGTTGTTGTCTAGCTATTCCCCATGTTTTTATGGTGAATTTAACACCATGTGGTGTGTTTAATTCAGGCCGAAACCCTTGGGGAATACCTTGCATTTTTAAGGTGATTTTTTCCATAAATCTTACATTTAATTGTTCTTTATGTTAGCTCATGCTTGGAGTATAACCAATATCTTATTTTGGTGTTTAAACATGTGTGAGTGTTGTGGTGATTTTTCCTCCAAGCTGCGAATGGATATTAGGGACTTAAGTACATAAATCAAGGTATAAACACCTTAAACTTGTGATTTTATGATTTCTTAGCTTATATAAATTATGTGCCAAGAGTGGAGGTATTTCTATTGGTGATTTTAACCTAAGTATGGAAAAAAATGTCTTAGATAAATTAAGCTAGTCATTTAAGTGGTTTATTTAACATAATGGTCAAATTATGACATTATGTGGAAAATAAATAAAGTATAGTAAGGCCGAGAGCTTATATTATATTTTGACCTATTTATGTGTAATTTTATGTTATAAAGCAATGTTGTAATAAGGCCATGTCATTAGGCCATTTATTAAATTTAAAAGCTTATTTAATTTAATTTATGTACTTACTATTAAGTATGGGGTCAAAGCCATAAGTAAACAAACATTAGAGGTTGTAGGTGAATATAGCCGAAAATTGGGATTCAAAATGTGTTTAAATAAAAATTATAAGATTTTATAAAGTTTTGGGGTGAAATTGTAAATATTGGAAAGTTTGGGGTAATCTATGTAATTACCAAGAAAGTGGGGTCAAAATGATGTTTGAAGTCAAACATTGACCAAGCAAAAGACTTGACCAGATTTGATGATTTATTAATTTAATTATCAAATTATACTAAGTTATGTATTAAAATGTAAAAATTACATAACATATGGGTATATGTGAGATTAACAAAAGTATGGGGTATAAAATGGTATTTTATACACCTATGGGTCATTAGGAATTTATTTGGTTTAATTTGGAGTTAATATGGATTATATAAGTATAATATATGATATTTTATATCATTGTTACATATAGGTAACATATATGGTGGAAACCGTAAATATTGAAAGTATAAGGTTAGGAATGATGTTTATAACCTTTTGGTATAGTTTGGTAATTTTTGGAATTATATATAAGGTTTTATTAAGATATATGTAATATATAGTTTTAATGACATAAGGAACTATATATTATAAATTGGGGAGATTTGGTAATTATACAAAGTTAGGTGGAAAGAATTAAATTAAAACAGACCCTAGGGTCTGTTCGGCAATTATACCCTTTAAAACTATAGGTTATAATAGTATTAAGGTTTAATGATTATAATATAAGGTAAATATTATAAGTATGACAATGGAATATAATTTGGGGATTGATTTGTAAAATCTGAAAGTATGGTGGAATTAAAATAAAACTGAGAATGCTATGGTACATTTGGTATTTTATAACAATTTATAACTATAGGTTATAATTGTTTTAATGACATAAATGTCATAATATATGTTATATAACCATAATATAACATTATATAAATTATGTGGTGGATTTTGTAAATAATAGAGAACAAGGGTGCTGTTCGGAAATAATGGGATTTTAGAATAAAATTTATAATATGGTTTTCAATGTTATAAAGGTTATAACATTTATAATGTAAGAAATATTCATTAAAAGAGAATGAATATATTATAAAGATTTACCATATAATAATGGTCCCATAATACATATATATATATATAATATATATATATAAGTAAATATATGTAAGGAGTGGAAAATCAATATGGTTCAAATAACCATATAATATCATAATTAAAATGATATAGAATAAAAGAAAAGAATTATAAACATTGGATAACGAAATTCTAATGTTAGGTTGTTCATGAAATAAGAAGGAGTTATATGATTCAAGTATTTTCAAATATGAATTATACAAACATTACACTTGGAAAAACTAGCCTTAGGAAATAAATGCTTAGGTGAGATGTATAAATATGATTAACATTATACATGCAATATAGTGATAAACTATATAATATACAAAGGGGCATTAAATTACATGCGATAACAAGCGTTTAAAGTTAAGTATATTAATATATCGACCTAATCACGCATTTAATATAGCGTTTTTTTAATCCTGAGTTAAAACCGAAACCCGACAAACGTTATCAGTTAGCAACGGGGAATAAACCGGGATGGATTAGTAACGGTACGGGGTGCCGTAGTGTACTGTTAGTATGAGATGCTGATGCATAGTGTGATGCATATTAATAGATTGTTAGAGGCGTCTCGAGGATCGCCAGAGATTTAGCTGATTCATACTCCACGGTCTTATAATCCCGGTGCACGGTATGTTATTTATGTGGCTTTTTTGTCTCTGAGGATTTCCTCAGTTCAGACATTGTGTGAAAATATGTGTTAAGATTGAATGTATGCTTGTGTGAATTAATGTGCTTGAGTTGTGTATTAATGCTGCTTTATTATTATTACTGTTGAACGACAACAGTACCGTTCGTATATATGAACATATTATAAAACAAACTAGCGGCAATGATGCTATCTTATATGTGTAATATAAGGAACGTAAGTAAAACGTTGTAGCATTAGGATAAGATATATATATATATAGATATATATATATATATATATATATCCGAGACGTATATACGGAGCATTGGCCTTTTAACGCCACTCTCGTATCTAACACTGGATCCCGAGTCGACATACTCAGGATCGGACTATAACGACCTTAGTCTGCTGTGTTAGGAAAAATAGTAAAACGATGCGATGGTATAGATTAGTTAGTCAAGAGGATGTGGCTCTTGCTGTGATTTGAGATCAATTAACGATACTAGGATACTGTGTGGGTATCCGTAAGTATCAAGGTAAATTTCCAACGGACTACAAATGGTTCGTTGGTCGGAGACTCTACCGCTGGAGTGGCTACTACCATGGGTGACCCGCCATAGAAGATAGGTAACTTAAAGACATGTCCGTTTGAACGAGACGTTGTCATTAGGCATGACTGAAACAAAATCGAACAACTATATTAGCTCGTACATTACGCGAACATTATTTAGGCTTGCATGCCAAAGACGAGAATTATACTTGTTATAATCCTTGTTGTTTCACCTTGTTGCTCATTGGTTATGCTTTGTAGTGATGTGCTGTATGTTGGTGGATTTGTTGAAATGAGTCGTTGTACTCATATGTGCTTTGTGATTGGTTAATTTGAGTCGTTGTACTCATATGTGTGTTGTGAGATGGGTTTAATTGAGTCGTTGTACTTATATCTGTGTTGTGAACTGGTTGAGTCGAGTCGCTGTACTCGTGTGTGGATTATTGTCGATTGTTTGGTCGAGTGAGTCGCCGTACTCAATTATGAACTATCAAGTGTTTGTTGGAATGGAGTCTCTATACTCATATAAGCGTTTTAACGCTTTCAGTGGTTTACTGCGATGCGATGTGTGAAGCCAGGGGCTTGTTTGCTATTTGAGTTTACTACAATATATGTTGTTGCTTTACAGTTTTTATATTAAACTAATTGCATGAAAATGAATTGCATGCTCTCGACCAATTAACTGAGGGTTCGAGGGGGCATGACAGTCATGTAGTAACATACTCAGCAGGGGCTGATTCCATACCACAAACAAACATTTTGCAGGTATGTAGCTTCCGGTGTCGACAAAGTGCGGGACGCGCTGGATAGTTTAGTTACAGTTGTTTAAATATGCAATGTTGCATTTTGATACGAACTTAGAAACGTGTATAGGATTGGGATACTTAGAATCCTCACTGTGAATGTATTTATATTGGTTTGGGAAGGTTAGATCTATCTCTTGTTGTCACTGTGGGAAATTGTTTCGTATTTATATATATCAGTAAGCACGTTATTACTCGTATGGGCGAGTGAGAACGGTGACACCAGTAGTTCATTTGTTTAGATTACCGCTGCGATTACAATGTTAAGTAAGAAGGTTAGGAGCCGATTAGAGTAGGGGTGTTACAAAAGTGGTATCAGAGCGGAGTACCGCTCTGATGATAAGAGATAGTAGGATTTATACAGTGAGCATAGGTTTTGGGAATACGGGAAACGTTGTGAGGATATGTGACCTTGCGGGGTTGATGCAATGCCTATGGATTGCACACCATAGCCGTAGAGGCACTTCAATATTGAACGACCGAGACTACGGTATTAGACCGAGTAAAGGTCTAACCCATCCTCATGACATATGTCAGGGAGAGGTCTGATTAACGGTACTAAGGAAGAATGCGGCGCAGCGGAAGGTGGTGAAGGTCCAGCAACCCCAAGTAACGCGAAGACGGTATAAACCGCTCGCACTTGATGGGAGTTCATCCCGGGAAATTTGTAATGGTACCCCACCGCCGTAGCCCGTACCTCGAGTACTATCTAGTGAGGCAAGGAAATGAGAAGCACCACAGAGATAACTCTCCTGATCGGGAAGACCCGATGTGGATGCTGTGAGAATTATGTTAAATGTAGAAAATAAGACTTTGTGTTTTGATGTAATTTTAGGACCGGGGGTCCTGGTAATGGCGTAATGTCTACCATATGAGTATGAGATGAATATTAAACGAGGTAGAGGAGATAATTCCTGTAGGACTAATGGGGCTAGCTTTTTATAAGCAAGGCAACCCTGTCTTACATCCAGGAAAGCACCGATTAGATTGGGGGGACAGAGGTGGAAACGACGAGTAATGATTATTTTATGAGATATGTAACAGACGGAATGAATGACCTTTTTGAAGTCTCAACCGAAGCGAGTAACTCTAAACCATGCAACACTGAAGGTTCATGATGGCCTGACGTGCAGGAGGAGAGATCATGAGAGCTGTAGAAACAAGAACTCGCTAAGTTGCTATCATGCAACGCCTCGAGAGGAAATTAAGACCTTACTACCACGGTAAACTGGTGGGAACGAGTGCGGGAATGAGACTGTATTAATTTGAATAAGAACTTCTTCGACAGGAACAGGAACCCGATTAGGGAATAGCACTGCACTGACACACCGTACCGGTGGCTCAGTCTGCATGGCGCACTTGCCACTGCAAGTGCCACATTAACCAAGTACTAAATTTCAACCTCCCTGCGCACTTGCTACAGCAAGTGCAGTGATGGTAAACTATCCCTAAATGACCGAGTGGTCCAGGCGGTTACCAACAACACTAAACTTTTATGTGAGTCTGTAATGCACTGAAGCAGGACATGGCCTTCTTAAAGGTAGGGTTACGAAACCCTTGGGTTGGAGGTCGATAAAACCTCGGGAAGACCTAGCCGGTCTGACCATTAAACCTGAAATAATACACCATTTAGTTGAGTATGGAAAAGGCGAGTAAATGAGAACAACGGTAATTAGTGCCTACAAGCCTAACCCTAGTACCGGTATGGCCATTAAACGTCAAACATTACCGGTGGGGAGTGTCGAGTCTTCAGGATCAGCATAACCATATTTAGGGAGTGCGCGACACTTGTGGTTAAACCACTACCATTGAACATTGCCAGAGGGCAAGAAGTGAGCTATACGAGCCAAGACTTTAAATTAAACCTAACCAAGCTGAGTAACGTCATCTTATAACTCGAGTGAGGGTAACAAGTGATGTGGACATGGTATCTGGGATCCAATGAGTGCTGAACTTGCTTACCCCGTCCAAGTCTGGAGTTGGACATCCTAATTTGGCCGAAGAGAACGGCTTAGGTGTATATAGTGTTTGGGGAAATAATAGACAAGTGTTGTTATGGCAAACTATTTTGTAGTTGTAAGAAAAGATTAGGCAGATGCTAACGTACATTAAAGGGGCCGACGTTGTGCCCGCACCACACACACCGGGGGTGCTGTGAACCCAATATGCTGCTAGACTCCCGTACTGAGGGTAGTGGATATTAACTGAACAGTGAAATTGCCTGAGGACGGAAGATACCGTTACCTCGAAGAGGATGGAGGAAATACAAGTTGAATAAGAGCAAGGACTACACAATGTAGGGCGATGATTAGCGGAACCCACTAAGTTGTGGGTATCCAATTGTAACCATAGGAGAATGTATTAGAACCAACTAGGATTAAATTAAACAGAAAGACCAACAATCATTTAACTATCAGAATAAGCACTGAGCCTGAATATCGTATGGCATAGGCCTACGGAAGGATACCCTAAGTACCACGAAAATAACCCAAAACTAGGAGAACAAAGGTGATGAATCACAAATACTGATTAATATCAGGCTAAAGAGGGACTACCATAAGTCAGGGGAAACATGAGGTGTCAACCCTTATCATGGAGTCCAGACTACACCAGAGGGTGTAACCCAATGGATTGGGTGGAGTTTGAGAACTGAAAACTCATATCTGAAGGCGTTAACAGCCTAGGAGTGAACGGGAGAGATAATAAATAGTTACTGATCCCCACTCATAGATACCAGATGACGAGCATGTGGAAACCAGTATTAGGGTGATAAGGCGCAAACATCTATCTTAGAGAAGGCAAGGAAAATATACATTAATAAAGGAACCCATAGAACCCAGTATTAGGGCCATCCTGACATTAAGGTTAAGAATTGGCAGCATAGTTACTTCAACATAAATTACCGGGACTAAGAGTACGATAACCACCGAGTACAAACACTACGAGTGCACTAAACAAGACATGGGACGACCACACTCCTTGGAGCTTGTGGGCCTGACGAAACTTATATTAAGTTAGTTGGGTAAGTAGTAATGTATCAGTATGGTACCCCATGTATGTAAACGAGTAGTGTAAGGACCCAGGAGGTAATCAACTCTGTGTCTAAGTTAGTGAATGGAATCCTGACTAGGTAAACCATGAATTGACGAGAGAGATCTCAGTCAAACTAACAATGTTAAAAAAAATCAAGGATAGCTTGATAATAAAACGACATAAGGTCGCAACTCCACAGTGGATGAGTTAGAACACAAGTTTTGGAGATTTTAGTAAACGAGGAAGCCAAGGCCAATTTAATGGTAATGGCAAGGTGAACCCATGAATGAGAAGAGGAATTGTGGTATCTTAGGAAGTTATACTAGAGAAACCTTAGTAATATTATAGATGCTACCCAAAAGGGGGCACAGAGAGAGTTATATCATGCGCTGAGGGCGTTGCGATGATGTCGCATTAAACAATAATAACCACATGGTCAAGCCATAAAACGTTAGTATGTTAGTACCAATTAGGGCTGAACAGAAAACGAACGCCAAGCTAAAACCCACAGTCGTATTGTATGTTTACAACACACGAAGGGCAAAAGCGAGCATTACAAGATACTCTAAGCTGGAGATTAGATACTCCATGCAAACCGCAATAGCGGATAACCGTCCAATCGACTGGTACGTGGTGCGCAACAAAGCGACCATTATAATACTATTAACCGAATTATGTTGGTGAGAAGCAGAACGTGAAAGATCAGATAAACAAATGGATTCCAGTAATCGAGAAGAGGGACGAACCATATGTGTGGGTACTAAAATACCAACACACGAGGGATACGAGTTCACACACGCAAAAGAGGACCTACAAGGTACCTAGGGAACGAACTCATCCCAGAGGGAAATAACTTGGAGTCATGAGGCGCCAGTTAGTTGCGCATATCAGACTCGTCTTGATATTTTAGAGACAACTACTGCAAGCACTAGCTGCTAGAGCATAGCTCGACAACCCTTACACCGAAGGTTAGTTCGGTAGGTGGCATGAACTCTTGGGAATATACCATGAGCATGTATAGAGGTTAGAGTGACTGAATAAAAAGCTAGTCGAAATACCTAGCAGGTTGGGAAAACAATGATGTGTTTACATCTCCCGATCAAACCGTATATGAACATACATACACCTAACCGAGATAGGCAGTATAGCCTGAGGGGCTAAAGCCCGACCCTATAGAAAAGGGGTAATGTAATATGTAGCACATTAGTGCATGAATAATTCCACTGGAGTGGAACATCTTGAACTTATTACTTTAAGATGATATATTCGTAGATTACGTGGGCGTAATCATTTTTAAGGGGGGAAAAGCGATTTCACACGCTTAAAATATACCTTACGTAGGAGTACGTAGCGCATGGTACACATGCTGCAAACTATTATTGTACGTAGAGTACAAGTATTATGATTGTATCTTATTACTTGAGGTAATATTGTGATGTATTATGTGTATGAACATATGTATATATATTTTAGTTCGCATTAGTTGTGGCGAATAGGAAAGGGAGAACAGATAGAGTGTTCTTATCCTATTTCCGATTAATTATGCAAACGTTGCGAACATTAAACACATAAAAGCCTAGCTTGTTAGCTCCGCTTGAGAGTTCAAGTAGGTCTATCTGGTATCTCCGAAGGGAGATTTCAAATAGAAGGAGTAGAAAGCTCCATACTATATGATTTGTGACTCAGTATCAAACCGATTATTGAAATGCGATGAGTGAATCGGCATGAGACCGATGTGTAACCTAGTGGAGGTAAAACCTCTAGGAGTTGTATGAATAATTATAAGTCGAGAAAACTTGGTACATGGTTAGGATACATTATCCTATATAACAATTATTAGATTAATTACACTAGTTGACTTGTGTATCTATAGAACACAAGGTGGCAGATATCAAGAGGAAACATGTAACGCCCCGTCTTAAGCCAATCGTGGTTTTCGTAAACTTAACAGCTTAATCGTAAACATCGCAGCGGAATAAACTAAGACCGGGACCTTGCCACAGTCTGATCATTAGAATATACCGAACTTACTTACTTACAACACTTACCAAAAGGAATACACCAACTATCCAAAATATTCACCAACCGAGTTCATAGTATCTCTGTTAACAACATAACTACTATCCGTTTCCGTATCAACAGACGGAGCACAAGCGCAACCCGTATTCAAAATAAAAGTCCCACCTAAGTCTACCCACTCCTACTCTCGTGGTGAGACTTCATGGGTCGCTTACCTGCAAAAGTGAAAACAGCCCCCAAAGGGGGTCAGCAAGAATGCTGGTACGACCCTCTCATGGCCCCCAAGCTAACGGGGCTACGACGACTAATTTTCGATAGCATGGAAGTTGATTAGAATCACAATCATAATAGGAAGTGCAATAAACCAACACTCCATAAATGAACATACATATTTCACACACAAATGAACGACTTAAAGTGTTCTCTTAATAAACGAGTTAGTAAGCAAACTCCTTAAGTTCTGAATCCACTCAACCTTAGTCCATTTTAACTTACCTCAGTGTTAACCTTATCTTAATCTTAGAATACAAACCATTCTTTAAATAGAAATGGTCGTACCTTATCTTAATGTTTATTTTGTCGGGTCAAAAGCAACCCTAGCCAATGAGCTATTAACTCCATTGGTTGAATAAGCAACTTATCTTATAATTTAGGATTTAGGTGATCCTACTGCACCATCTTAATGCCTCCTACCTTGGACTGGAAATCCAATGTAGCTGAGCCGACATTCGACCCTAGGCAACAAGTCTGAAGACAAGTCCTTAAGCGGAAGTCGGATCTGATTCAGATACCGACCCCCTTTTTCCTTAGCATGCATGACCGGAGTCAGTCCCAGGTTCCTCACTCCCCCCCCCTTAAGTTCCAGTTAGTGAAAATCTTACAACCTTGTGTTAGTTAAACCTTAATGGGTATTAACCAACTATCACCGATATATAATTCCTCTCCTTAATTCAATAGGTACCAAGCTTAGTTAGTAGCTAAACTCAAGTCTCGTGGGTTAGTGTAAAGGAGACACGCACACAACGAGAGCAGTAAAAACCGGTTGCATGCTTTATCTTGTCTTAGTCATAGCAAATAAACAGATAGCACACAAGCCGAGGGACACCTTGTTAGCAAGCAGGTCACAAGAAGACTATACCGTTCACCGTCGGCGATTGTTTGGTTTATCTCCCTTCGAGTCCCAATTCACAAGTCCTAAAACATTCGTCTAGTTTGGGTTATTATTTAGCTCAACTTAACACAATTTACCTAACTTCCCTAGGCACTAATATTTACCCATTGTTATCCACTAAGTCCTTATAGTTTTAACTTAAACTATTGAGCACATCACTTTCTCATTATCAATTACATTTGTTCACCCACTTAGTAGTCATTACACCCTCCAAACATGCCCTTAATAATTTTATAACATCAATATCTATCGATCCTCATCATTTCCTAACATTTTCCAAGCTTAACCATGATTTTTAGGGTGGTCCGGGACTTGGTCCTTACCTTAAGTCCCGGACCAACACTTGGTTAAACTCTCGACTAATTTTATGTTGTGGTCCGGGACTTTGTATGGAACCTAAGTCCGGACCAATACAAGCTAAAACTCTCGGGGGTAAATTAGGGGGTGGTCTGGGACTTCATACAAGACTTAGGTCCCGGACCAGGGTGCTGGATGAACTCTCGGCTCTAATTTAGGCATGGTCCGGGACTTTACCCTTGACCTAGGTCCCGGACCAGCTGCAGGTTTTAACCATTTGCATTTTTCTAAGTGTGATTGCACTTTTTCTCTTCATCCATGCTTTACCCAAAGTCCATATAATATCTTAGAAATATACTAACCCCAAAATAACATCTTAAACTTGCCTAATTCCTCATCTAAACTTGTTACCCATTTCTCACATAATCTCTTAACACCTGTTACATTTTCCTTAGGTTTTTCTAAGTGGTATATCATACCTACAACTCAAACTAACCAAAAATCATCTCACAAGCAACACCACCACTCCTAAGCATTATTTCTCCATAACACCTCCCTTACATAAGCTCATTCTATTTCCTCAAGCTTATACTTGGATTCCCACAAGACATTATTCATCTATTGTTTACCAAAACTTGCACAAGACTTATTCACACTTCCTCCATATCCCTCGAGCATCACACTTACTTATTTGAACTCTAATTCCTCTAAGACAACTCCTAATTCCTTTAAACCCTCAAGAACACTCTAGTTCACTTTCTTTCACCAATTTAAGCCCTATGGATTCCTAGCACCTTCTAGGTCATCAAACATCATTTATACACCTTAAACTCCTTGTTTTCTCACTAAATTTTGACGTGGGTTCTTTAGCATATTTCTATATCCAAACATATGGTTCTTATCATTTAACAATCTGGAACACCCAAATTCTTTCCGCACATTCTTAACACTCAATTTACACTAAAACTACACTACATCACAATATAGTGCATAAACTTAAAATGCTTGGCACTTAGGCCCTTAAATGACATAAATCTTAAACACTGAATTTCCTCAGTAAATATAGCCTTTGACCTACAAATACACACAACAAGGCTCCCATTGAAATATAAATGTTCTTATAATTCACCTTGACATTGTTTAACTATCTCATTTCCCATTTGCTCCTTAATCACAAGTTCTCAAATATAATCATTGTTTCTCCTAGGTTATATATAGCCCTTTTCTAATGTAACCTCTAAGCTAAACTTATCACCTATCTCAACCCCATCCCTTAATGCATTAAAACACCTTAAGGTAAGACATTTACCTTGCTCTTTTACAAGCTCCACACACTTCCCTCCTTAGATTTTCCTTGCACAATCTCGGTCACCCAATCAAACTCTCCTGGCCAATGTTCTAATAAACATTCAATGACTCAAATGAGTGCTAAACAATACACTAACCTTAAGGAATGAAAACCTAGGTTAAAAAGTGTTTTTAAGGTATTAAATTGATTGTTTTACCTTGGATTCTCAAGACAAGCTTGGATATGAATCAAGAAGGACCTCCTCTAGCCCTTGGAGATTAGAAATCAAGCTAGAACAAGGCATAAAAATGAAGCCCCATGAGTAGAAATTTTCGGTATTGAAGAAGAAATGGTGGGAAGCTAGTTTTTCTTACATATTCTTTACCTTAAGAGAATGGAGAAGCCAATGGAGTCCTCAAGCTTGTTTTTCCTCCTCTAATGGCGGTTTGGCTTGGCACCAAAATGAAGCTCTTGAAGTTTTGGAAAGATGGAAAGAAGGAGCTTGAGCTAACAAAGAAGAATATGTATTTTGTTTTAGTTTTGGAGCTAAGATGAGTGAGCTATGGTCAAAACAAGGTGGAGCTAGTATGGAGGCTGAGTTTCACGTGAGGGGAGAAGAGAGAGCAGCCAAAATCGGTGAAGAGGATGAAGAATGAAGAAAGGATGAGAGAGGGACGCTAAAAGCAAGTTTTTGTTTAAAAGGTAAATAGTACTATTTACCTTATCTCTTCTCTTTTTCTTTAATTGTTGAGTCATGTAGTGACTCCCCACATCAAAACTGGCCACCCCCTTAAACAACAAGATATTTGTGGTCTTGTTTGACCAATCACTTAGCTTAAATTGACTTAATGCCAAACTAGACTTTGGGCACTATTCACAAATTAGTGCACATATTTGTGAAATTTTTGATTTCCCATTGATTTAGACTTCCTTGTGATACTAAGTAGTACACAAGTTAATTAAGGAGTTTAATGGGTATTTACCACTTAAAACCCTTTCTAGACAATCTCTCATGTGCTTATTTAAAGCACATTTGATTTAGACTTCTAATACCTAATAGTGTACATTAATTATATCTATTTATACACTAATTCTAATCTATTCTTTCTAAACCTTTTTAAGATCATCTCCATTGTTTTAACTTTAAACTTGACATTTGTTTTTAAATTTTTTATTTCTTTGTTACTTATAATTTAACCTATCATTAGGATATACTAAGGTCTAAGAATGATATTTGGGTGCTAACCCAAGTTACTCCAAGCTTAGAGCACATTTTACAAGAACTGCTCTTATGGTGTTTCCTTGTGTTTTCCTTGGTTAAAATTGTTTCTTAATATTTCTAAGGCATTATTTAGCCCTCTTATATCTTAGTTTATCATCTAAGCACCATATCTAGGTTTGGGGTATTTCAATCTACCCCTCTTAAAAGAACTTTGTCCCCAAAGTTCACATATATACTTAATCATTCACGGTACTCAATTCCTTAATCTTAACACCACAACTTATATTCTCATTCACACATCTCAAGACTCAAAGGTCTACCACAAATACAATACATAAGTATTATACATATCTCAAACTTACCACCAAGGTGTAATAACTTACACAAAATCACATCTTAAACAAACCAATAAACCAAACAAACGACAAACATGTTCGTTTACTAACTCAAAAGCGAGGAAGCTCTACCCCCCTTAAAAGGGGTACGCCCCGTACCCTATACAGACAATCTAGTCAGTAAATAACAAAGGGTACTTCAATCTCATCTTATCCTCTAATTCCCATGTGGCCTCTTCGACATCTTGGTTAGACCAGAGAACCTTCACCAGTCGCACTGACTTATGGCGAGTGTCCCTAGTCTTACTATCCAAGATCCTCTGAGGAATCTCCACTGATCTCATGTTCGGTTCTAACGTCAACCTCTCAGGCTCTAACACATGGGAGGGGTGGTGCATGTATTTCTTTAGCTGTGAAACATGAAAAACATCATGCACTTTACCCAGCTCAGTAGGTAAATTCAACCTGTAAGAAACTGGGCCCACCCGCTCCGTAATCTCATAAGGACCAACAAACTTCGTGCTCAGTTTGCCCTTTTGCCCAAATCTAAATACACCCTTCATCGGTGAAACTCGCAAAAATACCCGGTCGCCCACTACGAACTCCAGGTCTCGTCGTCGAACATCTGCATACGACTTCTGCCTATCCTGAGCAGCTCTCATGTTCTCCCTGATTTGCTGAACTTCAGCCTTAACTTGTTCCAAGTATTCTGGTCCTATAATGACCGTCTCACTCGACTCATCCCAGTAGAGTGGTGTACGACATGGTCTACCGTACAACGCTTGAAAAGGTGTCATCTTGATCGAAGTGTGATAGTTTTGTTGTATGAAAACTCGATCAGATGCAACTTGTCAATCCAACTGCCCTGGAAGTCTAAGGCACATGCCCGCAGCATGTCCTCGAGTGTTTGAATCGTGCGCTCAGTCTGACCATCTGTCTGAGGATGGAATGCGGTACTCAGCTTCAGTTCTGTACCCAACGCTTCTCTGGTAGCTCTCTAGTACCTCGAAAGGAATCTGGTATCTCTATCCGACACTATGGTCTTCAGTATTCCGTGATGTCTCATAATTTCCTTCTCAAACAACTCAGCTAATTTGGTTACCTTTCAAGTATCCTTCATCGGTATGAATCGGGCTACTTTGGTAACGCGATCCACCACCACCCATATCATGTTGAGACCTCCCCTAGCAGGTGGGAGTCCAACTACGAAGTCCATGGAGATATCATGGAACTTCCACTCCGGAACTGGCATCGACTGTACCATTCCCCCAGGTCGTCGGTGCTCGAATTTCACCTTCTGGCATGTGAGACACCTCAAAAGGAACTCAGTAACATCTGTCTTCATCCCCGACCACCAGAAGTATCTCTTCATGTCTTTATACATCTTAGACGCTCCTGGATGGATGGAAACTGAAGAACAGTGTGATTCTCTAAGTATACGGTTTTTCAAATCTGTGCTGCCTCGTGGTATGCATAACCGGCCATTAAGTCTGATCAGATCATCATCATGAAGTCTGAAGTTGTATTTCTGACTCTCAAAGGTACCCTCTGTCAGCTTCTGCCTGACCTCCCTCATGTACTCATCTGTCCTCTAAGCCTCTCGCACCTCATCAACCAAGCTGGAGAAAGAAACTAGCGAATGGAGTGAGTGTGCTCGACGACTCAGGGCGTCCGCTACAACATTGGCCTTCCCTTCTTTGTATTGGAGGTCAATATCATAGTCTTTCAAGAATTCTAACCATCTCCTCTGTCGAAGATTCAACTCCTTCTGAGTGAAAATGTATCTCAAGCTCTTATGATCGGTGTAGATCGTCACACTAACACCGTATAAGTAGTGGTGCCATGTCTTCAAAGCGAAGACTACAGCTCCCAGCTCTAAATCATGCGTGGGGCAGTTCTCCTCATGTTTCTTCAGCTGGCGTGAGGCATAAGCCACCACCTTGCCATACTGCACGAGCACGCAACCTAGCCCTCTACCGGATGCGTCACAGTATACTTCAAAGCCCTCCGTACCGTCTGGAATAGCCAGAACCGGTGCAGTGGTCAATGAGTCCTTCAAACACTGAAACGAACTCTCACAATCAGCCGTCCATACGAACGGTGCATCTTTCTTCTTCTCAGATTGGTCATCGGCTTTGCGACCTTGTTGAAATCTTTAACAAATCTCCAGTAATAACCCGCCAAACCAAGAAAGCTCCGAATGTTGGTAACTGTCTTCGGTCTTGGCCAAGTACGCACGACATCGATCTTTGCTGGATCCACTGAGATCCCAGCATCCGAGATGACATGACCCAGGAAAGAGACCTGGTCAAGCCAAAACTCGCACTTGGAGAACTTAGCATATAGCTGGTTCTCCCTCAATATCTCTAACACCTTTCCCAAATGTTCCTCATGCTCAAGTTTTGATTTTGAATATATCAGAATGTAGTCGATGAATACCACGACCGACTGTCCAGCTGCTCCTGGAACACGGTTCATCAGATCCATAAATTTAGCTGGTGCGTTTGACAAACCGAACGGCATCACTATGAACTCATAGTGGCCGTATCGTGTCCGAAATGCCGTCTTCTCAATATCTCTCTCATTAATGGCTATCTGATGATACCCTGATCTGAGATCAATCTTGGAAAACATGGATGCCCCCTTCAACTGATCGAACAGATCGTCAATGCGGGGTAGTGGGTACTTATTCTTCACTGTCACTACATTCAACTCTCTATAGTCGATGCAGAGGTGGAGACTACCATCCTTCTTCTTCACGAAGAGAACTGGCGCTCCCCAAGGTGATACACTCGGTCTAATGAATCCCTTATCTAGCAACTCTTTTAACTGATTTTTCAACTCTTCCATTTCCGCCGGAGCCATGCGATATGGTGCCTTGGCTATCGGTCTGGTTCCAGGTAGTAGCTCGATTGTGAACTCTACCTCCCGAGTGGGTGGCATGCCCGCAGTTCCCGTGGAAAGAGATCGGGGAACTCCGAAACTACCGATAAGTCGGGGTCGAACTCAGGGTCTCTCTCAATGTCCTGGACATAGCAGAGGTACACTTCTTCCTTCCTCTTCAAATCCTTATACATTGCCATGGCGGTGATGATCTTAGTAGAAGGCTCTCTGGGCCACTGGCGGTATGATATTGTTACCCCAGACAGACTCCTGAGCAGCAATCTATGCTCGGCGCAGAGGATACGACCCTTGTGCCGCTCCAACCAGTTCATCCCGAAGATAACATCAAATCCCAACTCCTTGAACTTAATAAAACTAACTGGAAAGTCTTCCCCCTTAATACTAACAATGGCTCCTAGGTAGTAGCGAGTGCAATGAACCTTCTCCTTAGACGGGAGCGTAACCATGAAGTCGGGTAGCTCATCAGCGTCTAGCCCCAACCTTCTCACAAAAGATGCCGAGACAAAGGTATGCGAGGCCCCTGAGTCAAAGAGAACTGATGCCTCAATCCCATTAATCGGAAAGGTGCCGGTGAGGATAGTACCGCTAGCGTCGGCCTGTGCCTCTGTAAGTATGCTTAGCGCACCTTCCGTACCGAGTCCATAACCTAATTGTATTCACAAGCTTCATGAGTAATTATGGTATAACAAGAGTCGTAACAATTAGTATGAACAACACTGTTATTTATTCATAACCATCCTTTTTACAACATGTGCTTCTTTCTTACATCTCATTCCTTACATCATACATAAAACATTACATAGCTAATATTGTCTAAAGGTTAGGTTCAACCGTCCTGGTCTCATGTGCGTCGTATTGATTACTGCTGACTGTGTTGTATTAAGCTTGATTCTCTTAATCCCATGGTACAACATCCTTGATTCTTCTCCCATTACTAGTACATCCTCTGACTTAAGTATTAACTTATTAGCACAGTCCGCACGCTTCTGCTCGCCGTACAAAAATTCAGCGTCATCCCCAATGGACCAAGACACTACGGGTATCCCTCTTTTGAGAGACTCCGTTGTCTCGTCCTTGTCCTGATGTAGTCTGAGTCGCCAGGGATAAGATGACAGTTGATGAGTACTACACCTCTTTCATCGGACTTATCCATCTGCTGCCGGATCTGGGTTACTCAGACCGGATCCTAGTGAACCGTTCCTACAACGGATTGAGCTACCACCTACGCTACGGTATGGGGCCAAGCGGGTATACTACCTTGCAAGTAATGAACTACAGTACGAAGTGAATAAGTGTGTACAGTGCGTTAATGTAAATGTGAGTTTATTTAGCGGGGCATAACTAACACCCTAATATAGGAGTGCTATCATGCCGCTACAATTGTTGAGATCACCGTCCGTCTGAGGGACGAGGAGAGTGCGCTCAAGCGCAAGGCCATGAGCGAGGGCCAAGGCACACAAGGGCACGGGGGAGGAAAGAAGAAGAAGGCATACCCCCAGTCCCAGAAGGACAGCAACAGGGTGGCAAGGGCCAGGCCCAGACCACCACTGCTGAGGAGCCTCTGCAGCTCACCTACGCATATGCAGCCAAGCCCTTACGCTCTTACCCACCCAAGGGTAATTAATAAAATTCCAATACCGAATTCTAGTGTGTGTTGTTATTTTGTGAAGTATGTACTGAGTGTGTGATGTGTTAGCAGCTAGCACGGGCTCTGGACCGGAGCGCCACTACTATTGTAAGTGGTGTAACGGAGACCACCCCGCAAGGGCTGCAAAAGATGGGGCACCATGACTACGAGTGCTGGCAGAACCCGAATAGCAGAAACTACAGGCCTAAGGGCAATGGAAGGGTAAGGCCACCGTGACCACCGATGGCCCGAAGACGGCGAATTAGCCACCCCCAGATCAGAGGTACACAGATTCCCAGAAGGGGAAGGGGTCGGGATCCGGCAAGGCCGCCCTGAATGTGGTGGACCGGTCTGAGGCGCCAGGGCCCTCTTCTAGACCAGGTACCGCCTAAACTGTTGAATGATAAGTGATTGCATACCGCATTTCATGCATGTGTGTTAGTGAGTTTAAGTAAACAACCATGAAAGTAAACAGTTAAAGTATAATGTGAGGACACCTAATTAGGTAATTTGAAAACTTAGGAACCTTCAAAATTTGCTATCCAACCATCCCACCCACACCAAACCCTTAAGAACCACCATCAGCATCATCGACTTTCCAATGGAGCAAGGTCAGGTCATCCAACCAGGTAGGATACTCTTAAATGGATACCTGACACCAGAAGCACAAATCCACATTATCCGACGATGCGACGAACTGGGAGCAGTACCCGGAGGTTTCTATACACCTGAATACCCAAGCGAATCGAAGATGAAATTGAAGATGATGTGCATGGGTAAGGATTGGAATCCTTACACCAAGACATGTCAAGAAGTGCGAGCTGAAGATAGAGCAATTGTACCAAGTATACCTGAGGAGTTCCTTGCAGACGTTAACCACGCCGTGGAAATTGCTCAACAAGTTGAATCAGATTCAATGCCAAGTTTTAAAGCAGATTTGTATTGTAAACTTCTACCAGAAGGGTGGACGGTTAGGGTTACACCAAGATAAGGACGAGTCACCTGAGTCTCTAAGTATGGGAGTACCCGTGGTGTCTTGGTCCATTGGTGATACCGCAGTGTTTGTGTACAGCGAGCAGAAGCGTGCTGATCTCGCAAAGAAGTTAGTACTGAAATCAGGAGATGTGTTAATCATGGGTGGGCAGTCAAGGATGCTATATCATGGCATCAGGAAGATCAAACTGAATACCGCACCATCAGCAGTGATCAATGCCACACACATGAAACCCAGACGTTTGAATTTGACCTTCAGACAGTTGTAAAGCCTTATAATCATGTAATGTGTTAAACCAGTGTATGTTAAGGATGTTGTATGTGTTAGAGATATAAACCACCATGTGGTGTAAAGAGAAGGTTAATGAATAAAGTGGAGTTGTTTGAAGTATGTCAACCATGTTATTACCAAATACTTATTAGTTTGCCAATGAATTAGGCTGTGCACTCGGAACGGGAGGTATACTGAGTGTCTGCAATGAGGCAGAAGCCGGCAAGAGCGGCACAATCCTCACCGGTACCTTTCCAGTCAATGGCGTGGACGCTTCGATCTTGTTCGACTCCGGAGCCTCACATACATTTATTTCGCTATCTTTTGCGAAGAGGCTGGGGTTAGACAGTGATGAGATGCCAGATTTTCTAGTCACTCTCCCGTCGAAAAAGCGGATCAGGTGTACCCGCTACCACCGAGATGTTGTTGTACAAATCAGAGGTGAAGAGTTTGCGATCGACTTAATAGAGTTCGAGGGACTGGTTTTGACGTGATCATCAGGATGAACTGGTTGGAGCGGTACAAGGGCAGAATCCTATGTGCCGAGCATCGTCTGCTTCTTCGGAGTCCATTGGGGTTACTATATCTTACCGCCAGAGCCCCAGGGAGCCTTCGACTCAGATCATCACCGCCATGGCTATGTATTGTGAACTATGACGAGGGAATGATGTATACCTCTGCTATGTCCAGTACATAGAGAGAGACCCAGAGTTTAGCCCAGATGTGCCAGTAGTGTCGGAGTTTCCTGATGTATTTCCTAAGGAACTGCCGGCCATGCCACCAGCACGGGAAGTTGAGTTTGAGATTGATTTGGTTCCGAGCACCGATTGCGAAGGCGCCCTATCGTATGGCTCCAGCAGAGATGACAGAGCTCAAGGAGCAGCTGAGAGACCTACTCGACAAGGGGTTTATCCGCCCTAGCGTTTCACCATGGGGAGCGCCGGTCCTCTTCGTGAAGAAGAAGGACGGTAGCCTCCGCCTGTGTATTGACTATCGAGAGCTGAATGCAGTTACGTTGAAGAACCGTTACCCTTTACCACCATCGATGACCTGTTTGATCATTGAAAGGACATCAGTATCAATCAGTATTCCCCTCCAAGATAGATCTACGACCGGAACCATCAAATTGCCATCCGTGGCAGTGACATTGAGAAGACAGCATTCAGAACCGATATGGACAGTACTATGAGTTCCGGTACCATATTGCCGTTGGTTATCCAGCATGCAGATAGCACTAAGTTTCATGGACTTAATGAACCGCTTGTTCCAAGATCAGTTAGACAAGTCAGTGGTAGTCTTCATCGACGATATTCTTGTGTACTCGAAATCGAGGGGTGAGCACGAAAGCCACCTAAGAAGTGTGTTACAAACATTGAGAAAGAATCAGTTATATGCGAAATTTTCTAAGTGTGAATTTTGGTTGAACCAAGTATCTTTTCTGGTCATGTGATTTTTGAAGCCGGGATCGCTGTTGATCCGGCAAAGATAGATGCAGTGCGCACCTGGCCTACGCCGAAGACAGTTACCGACATTCGGAGCTTCCTCGGTCTGGCAGGATATTATAGGAGATTTGTGAAGGACTTCTCCAGTGTCTCGAAGCCAATGACTTCCTTGATGAAGAAGGATACTCCATTCGAGTGGACAGATGACTGCGAGAGTTCTTTTTAGAGTCTCAAGGATGCTCTGACATCTGCACCAGTCCTGACTTTACCAGACGGTCCAGATGGTTTTGAGGTTTATTGCGACGCATCAGGCAGAGGTATGGGTTGTGTGTTGATGCAACACGGGAAGGTCGTAGCATACGCCTCCCGACAGCTGAAGAAGCATGAAGAGAACTACCCTACCCACGACTTAGAATTGGGTGCCATTATTCTGACCACAAGAGTTTAAAGTACTTGTTCACTCAGAAGGAGTTGAACATGAGACAAAGAAGATGGGTCAAGTTTCTAAACGATTACGACATCAATCTGCAGTATAAAGAGGGTAAGGCAAACGTGGTAGCTGACGCATTGAGTCACCGAGCACACTCTCTCCATTCGCTAGTCTCTCATACTAGCTTGGTTGAAGAGGTGCGGAGTGCTCACATGACGGATCAGTACACGTTGGAGATCAGGCAGAGGCTTATTGATGGCACATTCGAGGGTCAGAAATACGACTTCCGACTCCACGATGATGACCTGATTAGGCTGAATGGCTGACTGTGTATTCCTAGGAGTAGCGCTGAACTGAAGGAGCACATACTGAGTGAATCCCACTGTTCTATGACTCCGATTCACCCCAGAGCTTCAAAAATGTATAAGGGTATGAAACTTTATTTTTGGTGGACAGGAATGAAAAAGGATGTGAATGATTATGTATTGAGGTGTCTCACTTGTCAGAAGGTCAAGTTGAGCACCGACGGCCTGGTGGTATGGTACAGCCAATGCTAGTGCCTGAGTGGAAGTTCCATGACATTTCTATGGACTTCGTAGTAGGGCTTCCGCCTACAAGGGGAGGTCTGAATATGATTTGGGTTGTTGTTGACCGACTGACCAAGGTGGCCCGATTCATTCCGATGAAGGACACTTGGAAAGTGGCAAGACTTGCAGAGCTCTTTGATAGAGAGATTGTTCGACACCATGGGGTACCGAAGACTATTGTGTCTGATAGGGATACCAGATTCCTCTCGAGGTACTGGAAATCCACACGGGAAGCGCTTGATACCGAGCTGAAGCTAAGTACATCGTTCCACCCGCAGACAGAAGGTCAGAGTGAGCGCACCATCCAAACACTTGGGGATATGTTACGTGCATGTAAAATGTGCTTTAAGGAGTCTTAAAGCACATTTTTGAAAAATTGTCTTGTAATTGGGTTTTGAGTGGCTACTAATGTCCATCATTGCTCTTTAATTAACATGTGTACTAATTAGTATCACATTAGGAAGTCTAAATCAATGGGAAATCAAAATTTTCACAATTGTGTGACTCACCACACTTATCTAGCTAAGTAAAGAAGAAAAGCAAAAGTAAGTAAATTCACTATTCACCTTTAACATAAATATCTTACCTTTACTTACCTCTCTCCTCACCTCTTCATTCTCTCTTGTTCCCACCGGTTTTGAGCTGATCCTCTCTTCTTCTCCAATGTGAAGAACAACCTCCATGCTAGCTTCACCTTCCTGTGATTACAACTTACTCATTTTAGCTCCAAAACCTAAACAAATTACATATTCTTCTTAGTTAGCTCAAGCTCTTCCTTTCTATCTTACCAAAACTTCAAGAGCTCTATTTTGGTGCCAAGGAAAACCGCCATTGGAGGGGGAAACTCAAGCTTGGAGACTCCATTAGCTTCTCCATTCTCTTAAGGTAAAGAATATGTAAGAAAATCTGGGTTTGCATCATTTTCTTCCCTTGTCTGAAAATTTGTACTCATGGGACTCCATGTTTATGCCTTGTTCTAGCTTGGTTTATACTCTCTAAAGGATAAAGGAGGTCCTTCTTGCTTCATATCCAAGCTTGTCTTGAGAAACCAAGGTACAACAATCAATTTAATGCCTTTAAACTCATTTTAACCTAGGTTTTATTCCTTAAGGTTAGTGTGTTGTTTAGTACTCATTGGAGTCATTGGATATTGGTTAGAACATTGGCAAGGAGAACTTGTTGGGTGACCAAGATTGAGCAAAGAAAAACCTAAGGGAGAAAGTTGGTGGAGCTTGTGAAAGAACAAGGTAAATTACTTGCCTTAAGGTGTTTTAATGCATTATAGGAGGGGATATGGATAGGTAACAAGTTTAGCTTAGAATTTACAATGAAAAAGGGATATAAATGTAGGAGGAGGAGTACTATTATATTGAGAACTTGTGACTAAGGAGCCAATGAGAAAAAGATATAGTTAAACAATATTGAGATGAATTATAAGAAGCATTTTATTTCAATGGGAGCCATGTTGTGTGTATTCGCAGGTTAAAGACAAATATATGTGGAAGTTAAGTGGTTAAGATTATTGTCATTTAAGGGCCTAAGTGCCAAGCATTTTAAGTTGAAGCACTATATGTGATGTAGTGTAGTTTTGGTGTATGATGTGTGTTAAGGAGGTTTAATGAGAGTTTGAATGTTGATAGCTATTTGATGGTGAGAAACTAAATATTTTGGTGTAACAATATACTAGAGAACCCATGGCAAATTTAGAGAAGAACCTAAGTGTTTAGAATGTGTTAAGGAGATTTCATGACTAAGGAAGCATTAGGAAACTTTAGGAGTTGCTTTGACAAAAAGAGTGAGTTTAAGGTGTTCTTGAGAATTAGAATGACTTAGGCATCATCATGGTGGATTTAGGAACAAAATGAATGTCTTGGGGTATACTTGAGTATTTAGGACTTAGGCAAATGTGGGTAAACAAGTAGGAAGGAAAATATGTGTTGGTAGAAGGAGGCATAAACTTGTGTAGAAACTTTAAGTAGTCGCATAAAGGAGTTTAGATGGTGAAAGATGCTTGGGGGATGATGTTATAGTGGTGAGGAAGCATTTGGCATAGTGGTTATATTAGGTATGAACCACCACCTAGAAACCTAGTGAAAAACATTACAAGTGTTGGCATGATTACAAGGAAAATGCATAATGACTAAGGTGGATGTTGGTGAGTGATCTAATGTGTTTAGTGGAAGGCTTAAGGTTTATATGAGGTGCCCAAATGAGGTTAGAACATACTAGGATGTAAGAGGAGAAGTTTGGAGTCAAATGGGAATTTAGAAACAAGGTTCTGGAGCCGACCGACCTTAGGGACCGGACCTGCAAGGTCGGTCGAGCTCAGTTTACACTACCGGAAAGAGTTTCTGGAACCGACCGAACTTGGGGACCGGACTTACAAGTTCGGTCGGCCTTGTATTTTGTGTACGAATTAAGTCTCTGGAATGGACCGACCTTGGGACCGGACTTACAAGGTCGGTCATGCCTAGAATTTTGTACGGGAATTAAGTCCCTGGAATCGACCGAACTTGGGACCGAACTTACAAGTTCGGTCGAGCTTAAATTTCCCACGGGGGGAAAACTCTCGGGAATGGACCGACCTTGGGGACCGGACTTGCAAGGTCGGTCGGGGTAAAATTTTCAAACGGTAATGCGTCCTGGGATGGACCGACCTTGGGTAAGGTTGGTCGGTAAGATCGGTCGAGCCAAAAACAAAAAAAAAAAGAAATTTTAAATTCTAAAGATGTTATTGGTAAAGAGGTATGCCATTGGTAGGGTAATAATGGTTAGGACCTAAGAACCTAAGGAATTAAGTTAAGTTAAGTATAAACCTTAATGTATAAAGTTAAGTTTATAAGGTTAGGTGGTAAGGACTTAAGAGGTTATTGGATGGGAATTCTTAGGGACTAATGAGTTGAGTATGGTGCAAGTAACTAATGGCCTAAAAATGAATGAATGTTTTAGGTCTTTGAATTGGGACCCCAGAGAAGGTTAAACAAACAACAGTCGACGGTGAACGGTACAGTCTTTCTTGTGACCTGCTTGCTAACGAGGTGTCCCTCGGCTTCTGTGCTATCTGTTTATTTGCTATGACTAAGACAAGATAAAGCATGCAACCGGTTATACTTGTTCTCGTTGTGATTGTGTTTTCTTTACACTAACCCACGAGACTTGATTAGTTACTAAGTACTTACTATTTAGACTTACTAAGTTAAGGATATGAGTTAAGTATTGGTAACTGTTGGTTAATACCCGTTAAGGTTTAACTAACACATGGTGTGTAAGATTTTTACTAACTGGAACTTGAGTGAGGAACCTGGGACTGACTCCGGTCATGCATGCTAAAGAAAGGGGGACGGTATCTGAATCAGATCCGCCCTCCGCTTAAGGACTTGTCTTCGGACTTGTTGCCTAGGGTCGGTTTCCGGCTCAGCTACACTGGACTCCCGTCCAAGGTAGGTGGCATTAAGATGGTGCGGTAGGATCACCTAAATCCTAAGTTTAAGATTAAGCTACAACCATTTCCACTCTAGGAACGGTTTGTATACTGAGATTAAGATAAGGTTAAGACTGAGGTAAGATAAGGAACTGAGGTTAAGGAAATCAGGACTAAGGAGGTGGTTACTAACCCGCTTGATAAGGGAACGCTTGTGTCGTTCATTGTGTGTGAACTATGTATGTTCATCTGTGGATTGTTGTTTATAGCACTTCATATCATGATTGTGTTTCTAATCAATTTCCATGCTATCGACAATTAGTCGTCGTAGCCCCGTTAGCATGGGGGCCACGAGAGGGTGGTACCAGCATTCGTGCTGACCCCCTTTAGGGGCTGTTTTTACACTTTCAGGTACGAGGCCCATGAAGTCACACCACGAGAGTAGGAGTGGTTAGACTTAGGATGGGGTGTTTATTTTGAGTACGGGTTGCGCTTGTGCTCCCGTCCGTTTATATTTAAAACTGATGTAAGTTTGTGACTATGACTTAGATACTTAAACTCGGTTGGTTGGTGGTATTTTGGTTGGTGTGTTTTGGTCGGTTGTTTATTTTGGATAAGTGTTGTAAATTGATAAGGCCGGTATATTCTAGCGTTTAGACCGTGGCAAGGTCCCGGTGTTTGTTATTTCCGCTGCGACGAATTCGATTAAGTGTTAAGTTTTGCGAAAACCACGATTAGCTTTGGACGGGGTGTTACACGTCTCTTCGTCTACTTTTCCTAGCTTGGTTTTCCTCATGTTTAACCAATAAATTTGTGAGATAACCAATAACACATAAACTAGAGGAAAAACATACGATAAGTGAGAAATGAGAAAGAAAAGTGCTAATATAATATATGAAATACTCCCATAAAACATGCTCATTTGGACACTTATCACACCCCCACACTTACCTTTTACTTGTCCTCTAGCAAACCATGTACCCAAGCAAGTAGGGAATGCTCAATATTAACAAATATTATTATGAAAGGGAAGGATAAGTGAAATACCCCAAACTTAGATATGGTGTTTAAATGATAAACTAAGTTATAAGGAGGCTAAATAATGCCTTAGAAACATTAAGAAACATTTCTAATCAATGAAAATATAAGGAAACACCAAAAGAGCAGTTTAAGCAAAAACGTGCTCTAAGCTTGGAGTGACTTGGGTGAGTACCCAAATATTGTTCTAAGACCTTAGTAATATCCTAACGGTCATTTTAAATCAATTACCAAAGGAAACCAAGCTTGAAAACAAGTTAAAACACAAAATGTGCTTTAAGGAGTCTTAAAGCACATTTTTGAAAAATTGTCTTGTAAATGAGTTTTGAATGGCTAAATGTCCATCATTACTCTTTAATTAACATGTGTACTATAGTATCACATTTTAAAGTCTATATCAATGGGAAATCAAAAATTTCACAATAATGTGCCTTGTTTATGAATAGTAACTTAATTAAGCTAGTTTATAACATAAGTCAATATAAGTGAGAGATTTGGTCAACAAAGACTTAAGTACACTTATTATTTAATGGGGGCCGTTTTTTATAAGGTGAGTCACCACCTTTATGAGTCATTAAGCAAATAAAGAGTTATAAAGCAAAACTACTATTCACTTTACAAAGATAAATATCTTACCTTTAATCATCTCTCTCCTCACCTCTTCATTCTCTCTTGTTCCCACGATTTTCTCAATCTCTCTCCCTCTCCTTATTACGTGAAGCACATCTCCATGCTAGCTCCACCTTCTCTTGCACACAACTTACTCATTTTAGCTCCAAAACCAAAACAAATTACATATTCCTCTTAGTTAGCTCAAGCTCTCTCTTTCTATCTTTTCAAAACTCCAAGAGCTTTGATTTGGTGCCAAGCCAAACCACCATTAGAGGAGGGAATTCAAGTTTGGAGACTCCATTGGCTTCTCCATTCTCTTAAGGTAAAGAAAGTGTAAGAAAACCTAGGTTTCCATCACTTTTCTTCTTGACCGAAAATGTATGCTCATGAGGCTTCATTTTAATGCCTTGTTCAAGCTTGTTTTCTACTCTTCAAAGGATTGAGGAGGTCCTTCTTGCTTCATATCCAAGCTTGTCTTGAGAAACCAAGGTAAAACAATCACCTTAATACCTTAAAGCACATTTTTAACCTAGGGTTTGTTCCTTAGGGTTAATGTATTATCTAGTACTCATTGGAGTCATTGGATATTGGTTTAAACATTGGCAAGGAGATATATATTGGTGACCGAGATTGAGCAAGGATAAACCTAAGGAAGAAAGTTTATAAAGCTTGTAAAAGAACAAGGTAAATTACTTACCTTAAGGTGTTTTATTGTTTAAGGGAATGGGTTTTAGATATGTGATGAGTTTAGTGTAGAGTTTACATTAAAAAGGGGTCATATATGACCTAGTAGAAACAATGATCATGATTGTGAACTTGTGACTAAGGAGCAAATGAGGAAAAAGAGATAGTTTAAGAATATCAAGGAAGCATTTCATTTCAATGGGAGCCTTGTTGTGTGTATTCGCAGGTTAAAGGCAAATATATGTGGAAATTCAGTGGTTAAGATTATTGTCATTTAAGGGCCTATGTGCCAAGCATTTAAGTTTATGCACTATATGATGATGTGGTGTAGTAGTTTGGTGTAAATTGTGTGTTAAGGTGTTGTGATGAGAATTTGAGTGATATTGGTTGATTTATGGAGAAAAACCAAGTGTTAGGATGTGCTATATACTAGAGAACCCATGGCAAAATTTAAAGGAAAACTTAAGTGTTTAAGATGTTCTAAGGGAATTTAATGAGTTATAATGACTTAGGCATTACTATGAAGGATTTAGGAATCAAGAGAATGTATTTGAGTATTTAGGACTTAGGAAAATGTTGGTAAACAACTAGGAAGGAAATAAGGTGTTGATGGATGGAAGCTTAAGCTTGTGAAGGAACATTAAGTAAATGCATAAAAGAGTTTTAGATGGTGAAAGATGCTTGGGAGATGATGTTATAGTGGTGGGGAAACATTTGCATAGTGGTTACATTAGGTATGAACCACCACCTAGAAACCTAGTAGAAAATGTAACAAGTGTTGGCAGGGTTACAAGGAAAAATGCATAATGATTAAAGTGGATGTTGGTGAATGATTTTAAGTGTTTAGTGGTTGGCTTAAGGTGTATTTGAGGTGCCCAAATGAGGTTATAACATATTAGGATATATGAGGAGAAGTTTGGAGTTAAAAGAGAATTTAGAAACAAGGTTCTGGAGCCGACCGACCTTAGTGACCGGACCTGCAAGGTCGGTCGAGCTCAGTTTACACTGCCGGAGAGAAGTTTCTGGAATCGACCGAACATAGGACCGGACTTACAAGTTCGGTCGGGCTTGTATTTTGTGAAGGAATTAAGTCTCTGGAATCGACCGAACATGGGACCGGACTTGGCAAGTTCGGTCGAGCTTAAATTTCCTTCGGGGAAACTCTCGGGAATGGACCGACCTTGGGGACCGGACATGCAAGGTTGGTCGGGATAGAATTTCAAACGGTAATGTGTTCTGGAATGGACCGACCTTGGGTAAGGTCGGTCGGAAGTTCGGTCGAGCCTAAAAATTAAAAAAAAAAAAATTTTGAATTCTAAGGATGATAATTGGTAATAAGGTATACCTTTGGTAGGGTGGTAATGATTAGGACCCTAAGGACTTAAGGGATTAAGTTAAGATAAGTAAGAACCTTAATGTTTAAAGTTAAGTTTATAAGGTTAAGTGGTAGGAACTTAAGAGGATATTCATTGGGAGACTTTAGGAATTAAGTGAGTTAACTAAGGTGCAAATAGCTAATGGCCTAAAGATGAATCAATGTTTTAGGTTTGTGAGTTGGGACCCCCGGAGAAGGTTAAACAAACGACGATCGACGGTGAACGGAACAGTACAATCTTTCTTGTGACCTGCTAGCTAACGAGGTGTCCCTCGGCTTGTGTGCTATCTGTTTAATTGCTATGACTAAAACAAGATAAAGCATGCAACCGGTTATATTTGTTCTCGTTGTGTATGTGTTATCCTTGCACTAACCCGCGAGACTTGAGATTGTTACTAACCAAGTTTATACTTACTGAGATAAGAATAAGAGTTAAGTTTGGTGGTTGTTGGTTAATGCCCGTTAAGGCTTAGCTAGCACATGGTGATTAAGATTTCTACTAACTGGAACTTAAGTGAGGAAACCCGGGACCGAACTCCGGTCATGCATGCTAAGGAAAGGGGGACGGTATCTGAATCAGATCCACCCTCTACTTAAGGACTTGTCTTCGGACTTGTAGCCTAGGGCCGGTTGCCGGCTCAGCTACGCTGGACTCCCGTCCAGAGTAGGTGGCATTAAGATGGTGCGGTGGGATCACCTAAATCCCAGGTTCGAATTAAGCTACAACCATTCCCTTCCAGGAACGGTTTGTATACTGAGAATAAGTTGAGATTAAGATTAAGGTATGGTAAGGAATTGAGATTAAGGAAATGAGGACTAAGGAGGGGGTTACTAACCCACTTGATAAGGGAACGCTTGTGTCGTTCATTGTTTGTGAACTATTTGTGTTCATTTGTGGATTATTGTTATTGCACTTCATATCATGCTTGTGTATGTAATCAATTTCCATGCTATCGACAATTAGTCGTCGTAGCCTCGTTAGCTTGGGGGCCATGAGAGGGTGTACCAGCATTCGTGCTGACCCCCTTTGGGGGCTGTTTTTACACTTGCAGGTAAGAGACCCATGAGGACGCACTACGAGAGTAGGAGTGGTTAGACTTAGGATGGGATGTTATTTTGAGTACGAGTTACGCTTGTGCACCTGTCTGTTATATTTAAACTGATGTAAGGTTGCGATTATGACTTAGTTATTTGTACTCGGTTAGTGGTTGGTATTATGGATGGTGACATTTTGGGTTGGTTATGTACTTTGGATAAGTGTTGTATTTGATAAGACCGGTATATTCTAACGATCAGACCGTGGCAAGGTCAGGTGTTTATTATTTCCATTACGACGAATTCGATTAAGTGTTCAGTTTTGCATTAACCACGATTGGCTTTGGATGGGGTGTTACACAATAAGGAGGTGAATAGTACATGATCTCAAACTTTTCGAGGAGTGTGATCCATCAACTGCTGGTGGCATAGGTGTACTCAAGGTAAAAATAAAAATATAGAGTTTCGGGGTATGATCCGGAGTACTTCAACGCTTCTTAGTTAAGGTGACTTTGAGAACTTTTACCATGGCCAACTTCTCTCAAGAATGGGCGTTGAGGAGAAAACAAAAGGAAAAATAGATTTATACATTTGTTTCACTTTGCATGAGAGATGAGAAGATAATATGTAAGCATCAAGCTTTTGTATTTTAAGAACACTCAACTCTCTTTGTTGGTTACCAATGGTGTCTCGCAAGTCCCTTTATAATTTTTTTATATATTTTTTGACAGAGAAGCACCCCTTAGCAATCCCTAAGAGAGAAGACAGAAAGAACCCCTGAGCAATAAAAATCCAACCATTGCAGATCATTTGGTCACACTGCATAAAAAATGCTACTCAAAAGTAATCAAAATGAAAAATTTTAAATTTGTACCATTTAAGTTTTGGAAAAAACGCAAGATAAGCAGAGAGGTTAAGCATTTTAAGCACAAAATGTCGCCGAAAAGGGCACACTCCCCCACACTTAAATTGAACAATGTCCTCATTGTTCACCAAAAAACAAGGGAAGGTTTCAGAAGACCTTTTCGGTAAGTAGATAAAATAGAGAAAACACAAAGGTCGCAAATATACATTTTAGCACAGAAGCTCTCCACAACAGATTTTATTTAAAATAAAAGCATAAGTAAAGAAACTGGTACTCCCCTGAGATTATTTTTGCTAGCTTTATAGGAGTTCCCCCACACTTGAGCTTCAGCCTCAAGTAGCTTAGCTTGGTTGCGGTGTAGACATGAAGTTGCACCTGCATAAGACACTAGAAGCAACCATACTACAAACGGGGTTAAGAGTCAGCAAAAACAAAATTTAAAGAGAACCTGAAAATTGAGAGAGCATAAAAATAAAAGAAAAGTTCATCCGGGTTGCCTCCCGGAAAGCTGCCCTTCTTTAACGTCTTTGGCTAGACGCTTTGTTGTTAGTTCAAACCTGGGGGGTGGTTATGAGGAGGAGATCCAAAGCATGACTCGAAGGTATTTTTGAGTGTCCACCTGGATTTATGTTTTCTTTTCTTATCCCGCTTTTCATCAGGGATTGGTGGTGGTATCTCTGTAATGGAAATTCCGTCAGGAAGGGTGACAAAGAGAAGTGGGGATGATGGTGATTGAGTGTCCCTCACAAACTTGAGATCCTTGGATTTGTTATCTGGGGACCTTCCTGATGCAAACTCCAGCTTTTCATTATAAGCTTGAAGGGTGATTGTCCCCTGGGCCACCCAAATGTGCACGTCGGCTGTGGCAAGGAAAGGTCGTCCAAGGATGAGTGATGTAGTGGAGTTCTCTTCGATGTCTAAAATGACAAAATCGCATGGGAAGTATAAGTGTTCCACTTTAATGATAACATCCTTCACCACTCCGCTTGGGTAAGCTACCGAACCATCCGCCAGTTGAAGGGTCATCTTGGTCTTTTTCATTTCTCCAATTCCCAGTTTTTTGAATGTGGAGAGGGGTATCAAATTTATGGAGGCACCCAGATCGCATGGGAGTATGGAAATGAGGTGCTACCAATTGTGACTGGAATGGTGGAGCTACCTGGATCATTGCATTTCGAAGGCAGTGGCTGTTTTAGAATAGCTGAGCAAGCTACATTGAGTGGTACGGTACCTACTTCGACCAATTTTGTTTTGTTGGAGAGGTGAGGTGTTTGAGGAATTTTGCGTAGTTTGGCATTTTGGCAATGAGGTCTACAAACGGTATGTTGACATTTAATTGTTTCAACACTGCCAGAAACTTCCCATATTCAGTATCCAATTTCTGCTTTTGGAGTCGGTGGGGAAATGGTATTGGCGGTTCTTGTGGAGAAGATTTTGGAGCTGATGGAATAGTGAGAATGCTGGGAGATGTCTTACGTACTGGGACCTCAACTCTTTATTCACTATCCTCTTTGGATTCTTCTGACCTTTGCGGGATGTGAATCTCGTTGGTTTTTTCTACCGCTTCTCAAGGTTATCGCCTTAACCTCTTCTTCTTCTTCTTCAAAATCGAGCTTTTCATTTTCATAGCCGGCCACCAAGTCCTTAAGGTAGGTATTCTCGGACTGAATGCGATTTTTATAGACTGTGGCGGTGCTTTCCAGTTCAGCTACATTCCTTTTGGAAGTTTCGATTGCTATTACCCACTCTTGAAGGGAAGGGTGGAGTTTTGGAACCTCAACTGTTTTGGCCACCTCCATCTTTTCTTCATTGTGTTCCTTCTCATAGATGAATTTGGCTTCCTCTTTTGGATTTGGCTCTGGTTGGCTTTGGAGAGTCTCAGGCGGTCTTCGAGCAAGTTGTTCTACAATTTGATTGAATTTACATTCGATTTTTTGGTTGAAAGCTTCTTGTGCATAAAGCTGGCTTTGAGTCATAGACATGTATCCCTTCATCATCTCTTTGAGTTCCACGTTTGGATCAACAGAGGATGAAGATGGTTGTTGTTGTTGTTGGTGGAAACCTGGAGGGGCACCTTGTGCTCTATAACCCATATTAGAGTTTGGTTGGGGTCTATTTCCCTGATAGGTATTGGAACTACTGTTCTGCCCTCCTTGGTTCTGATCATTGTTTTTACATGAGAAATTCGGGTGATTTCTCCATGGGTAGTTGTTGTTGAAGTTATTGTTGTAGGAATTACCGGGGCGGTTTCCTATGAAGTTTACATCTTCGTACTGGCTTTTACCTTCACATTGATGGGTTTCATGAGGACCGGCGCATATGGCACATCCTTCTGCAGGTGGAGCTGGAGGTGAGGAAGCTATTGTTTTCATGATTTCGTTTTGAGATGTTGTTAGCTTTTCCACCATCTTTGCAAGGGACGAGATCTGGGCTGATAAATGATCCGTAGGCTCAACATGGAGTAGGCCTGCTGCTCGTGGCGTTTTTCCTTTGGATCTCGTCCACTGTCTTGTATTGCTCGTCATGGTTTCGACAAGGTTCATCCCTTCTTGAGGAGATTTCATCATGAAACTTCCTCCTGCACAGGAATTTACGAGTAGTCGGTTCCCATCATCTAGGCCATTGAAGAATGATAGGCAGAGGGATTGATCGTCGAGACCATGGTGGGAACACTTCATTAGCATATCCTTAAATCTGTCTCATGCATCGTATAACGTTTCTCCCGGTTCCTGACAGAATGTGTTGATTTCTCCGATCAATTGCCTGGTTCTGCTGGTGGGGTAGTATTTGGCAAGGAACTTCTGGGCCATTTGAAGCCATGTGTGGAATGATCGGGAGGGAAGACTTCGGTACCACCGTTTACTGAATCTGACAACGAGTGAGGAAATAATTGTAGACAGATTCTTTCTTTGACGTTGCCGGTTTGACCAAAGGAATTACAGAAGTCTAGGAAGAGACTTAAATGATTTGGGGCTTCATCTGGATTAGCTCCACTAAACTTGCCTAAATCCCGGACGGCGGTGATGTAGTGTGTTTTGAAAGCCCATCGTCCGGTTTCTTGTGGTGTTAGTTCGGGAGAGAACTATGGCTGATGCCCTTCCTTCAGTATCCGGTTGGTGGTAATCAGAGAGGGCACGGTGTTCTGGTTGATTTTCATGGTCCATTTCATCTATAACTTGGTTTTCGGCCATGTCTTGATTTCTCAGGTTTCTTCGTGCTTGTAATAAAGTGCGCTCGGGTTCGGGTCTCGGACTCATTGGTGGAGAACCTCGGGTTCGAGTATTTGGCATGCACAAAAGATAATTTGTGGTTTGTGAGAAACTGTGAAATTAACAGTAAATAGATAAAGAAAAGAGCAGAGATATTGGTTAGGCTGATAAACTTTTAATTAAACAAAGATTATATTTTTTTGTTATTAATTTTTTTAACAAGAGTAAAAAGATCGAAAATAAGTGAACAAAAAGGAACTGAAATAAATGCAGTTTAAGTAAACAATAAAATTAAAATAAAGAAAAAGAGCAGAATTAAATTGCGGGAATTTAAATGACTGAAATTTAAATGTTAGAAATTAGATGACTGAATTGAAATGACAGAAATTTAAATGTTAGTAGTTAGATTACATAATTTAAATGACAAAATTTAAATGTTAGTAATTAGTGGACAGAAATTTAAATGTCAAGAATTTAACTGTTAGTGACAAGGGAATTTAAATGACAGAAAACTAAATGACAGAAAATTAATTGTTAGAGATTAGTTCACTGGAAATTTAAATGTTAGAAGTTAAATTGCTGAAATTTAAATGACTGGGAATTAAATAACAAAAAAGTAAATAACAGAAATTAATTGAAATAGAATAAACAACAACAAAGTAGTATAAACAGAATATTATAGTATAGCAAGTGTACTACCGAAAACTAGGGAAATTGATAGGAATCAATTTCCCCGGCAACGGCGCCAAAAACTTGTTGGGTAAAATCTACATATTAATATATATATATATATATATATATATATATATATATATAGATTTATAGCAAACTAATAGGCAAGTGCACCTTAGTCGGAGTAGTACAACAAGTGTCGTATCCACTGGGAAATTGTTCAATTATCCTAGTCTCGGTATTTAATAAAAACAGTAAAAAGTGGTTTAGCCGGAGGCAAGCTTGATTTGTTTTAGGATCAGTGCTATATAATAAACGCAGTAAAAGGTGAAGGTGAATAATTGATGTGGATGGAAAAAGGTATCCTAGGATAGCGGGGGAAATGCCTAAATTACTTAAACAGATTTATAACCTTGTCTCAATTATTTATTGTCTATTAGAGTTAATAAATGTCAGTTACGAACTCTTAGTAATAGCCTCAGTATTTTCCTGCTCAATCTGGAGTGTAAATACCAAGTTTTATTCCTTTGTGGTACTTTGACTATCTCAAAATCATATGTTGATAGTTACCATAAAAATACAGTTGTTTGTCACGCAAAGCATTTAACAATATTTGTTGAAAGGAATTAAAACAAGTTTAATAAGTGAGACAGGTAATAAATATTGATTTACGTAATATTAGAATCAAACCCCCATCCTAGGATACAAATGAAAATTAATCAGACATTAACAGAAATAAGAAGATATCACAGATAGAATTAGCCATTATTTCAGAGAAAGAACCGGTCTGCTCTCGCTCTCACTTCTGCTGCTTCTCTTCTATTTCTTTTGTTCTTGCTGAGTACGTGAGTACGGAGTGTTGTGGTGTTGTGGTGTTACGGGAGAAGATGAAATGGAAGAGAGTGGTGGAGTGTGGTGCTTTTGTGTGATTCTTCAGTCTCCTGTGTATGTTTTATCATTGAAGGAGCTGGGTTTATATAGGAGCAGAGGATAAGGTTGGAGGCAGATCTGGAGTGTAGAAAGAGCTGGAGCACGCGTGAAAGGATTTACAAGATAAGGGAGGTGCCTGATATTGTTAATGGAGTAGATGGATATGTCTGTAGGCGCCACAAAGGAAGAAGCAATTGGGGAAGACGGTCGGCGAAGGAAATCAGTCGCGACAGTTTCTGGATCTGGCTTGCATTTTAATTTGTTGTCCAGTCAGATTTGAGCGGACAGCTCTATCTCTTGTCCGTCCATATTTCCACGGACACATTGTGTCCTTGCTTCTGTCCGTCCATTTTTCCACGGACGGATTCTTCAAATGGGCGCGTCCGGACCAGTGTCCGGACCATAGTGGTTCAGACAGTTTACTTTGTCCGGCCAAATCTCCGTGGACGCGCCACGGACTCATTCTGTCCGCCCTTATTTGATCGGACGGAGCACGGACGTACATTTGAACTGTCCGAACCATGGTCCGGACCACCTTGGTTCGGACAACAAATGGTTTGCTCCTAAAATATTCGTTTCAGCTCTTGTTTAAGATCCGTTTGCGCCTATGCATTCGTCTCTTCGTCTATTTTGCTCCTAGCTTGGTTTTCCTCATGTTTAACCAATAAATTTGTGAGATAACCAATAAAACATAAACTAGAGGAAAAACATACGATAAGTGAGAAATGAGCAAGAAAAGTGCTAATATAATGAAATACACCCATAAAACATGCTCATTTGGACACTTATCAACTCCACACCCCATACACAAAGAAAGGTTACAAACCTGGCCGACTTAGCACAGACGATAAAACGCGTACCGATTCGGATATTAAAATAGGACTACGATGTAGTGCCTAACGGAGAATTGCTACCTAGTATCCCCGACACAATGTGTGGGAATAGAAGCGAGGATTAAGACATAAGTAAGTAACGAGGAGTTCCCTCAAGAAGAGGAACACCCTGACAAATGACAGTACTGTCAAACCAACTAGGAAACTGCCAGATGGCTAGTATTCCAAAATAAGAGAACATCGAAGGAGTCCCGAGGACTACCAAAGATATGGAAACTAGGTGGAAGTACCACTACCGACGCACACGGTACCAGTAGCCCATCTTGCATGGCGCACTTGCAATAGCTAGTGCTACCACGGTTAAGTTATACGGAAAGCCATCATGGCGAGATAGTAGAACGCTACAGTCGTAATGCATAACAACACCGGATTGTAAATCCATAAGAACGGGAGAATGAGACCTTGGAAAGGCCTGATAGCCTGACCATGATAAGATGAGTCGACACACCAGTCAGCAGGGAGATGAACTTGGTCGGAATGCTAAACGGTATAAATATCAGCAACGATACAACCTACCACAGTAACAATTGACAGTACGGGTAAGAACACCAATCCCGAACCTCGAAGAGAGGAACCTAGGAGATCGCTCAGTGATCCGAGCAAAACACTATGTAAGTAATAACATACAAAGAATGTATTACGAGATACAATAAAGACAGTCGACAGAACGACTTTCAACGAGAACGGGACAAAACTCCCAGAATGATCACCAAGAATACCAGTAACAACATTCTTCATTGAATATGTTAGAAACCCCAGAAACAGGGACAGAGGAATAAACTTAAGTTATAACCTACTAAGGATTAAAGACATAAAATCCCGACAGAGGGAAGCTCATAGGACTACCCCCATAGAGCGGGCATAGTCGAGCCGAATAAATTGATTAACGACAGTTAGTATTGTTTGCCTGACTCATCAACACCCAAGTATGATTGATCATTGACGGTGGTGAAGCCAACGAAAGTTGAACACAGCATTGAGATGGAGACACATGTTAGCTAGAATAAAAATCCAACGGAGACACAGTAAGGCCAATGCTTAATACGAATTAATTCTATGTGAGCGAGAGTAATGTCGGTTTACCTAAGCGAACTTCCATAGTGGAAAGCAGGATGCAACAGCTTACCCTAAAACCGGTACTACATTTAATGATGTAACCTGACATATAATGGAGTTCAAAGAACTAGTAGTTATGAAGTTAATCTTCTAATGAGCTAGAATACAAACAGTGAACCGACCACCAGCTCTCACTCAAGAGAAAATTAAACACTAAAGAGCTAATGACAAATGAGTTAGTAAAACAATCACCAATGAATTATAGGAGCTCTTATGTATTGTCATGGGCTATTGTTGTGTGCAGGTGGCTATGTGAAATTCAGTGTTTAGATTATGTAATTTAAGGGCCTAAGAGCCATGGGACTATTGTTGTGCGCAGGTGGCTATGTGAAATTCAGTGTTTAAATTATGTCATTTAAGGGCCTAAGTGCCAAGCAATTTAAGGTTTATGCAATTGTATTGTGAATTGAAGTAGTTAGAGTGTAATTGGTGTGTTGTGAATGTCCACTAAGGACATGATTAACTTGGGTTGATTTGAGAAGAAAATCTATGCATTTGGGCATGATAATATAGTAGAGAAGTCATGGCAAAATTTATGTAGAAACCAAGTGTATTAGGTGTTAAGTGAGTTACTATGACCTAGGACTTACTAGGAATCATTAAAGGATAATTGAGTAAAAAAAATGAGTGAACTAAGGTGTACTTATGAGATAGAATGACCTATAATTTAATTGTGGAGGAATTGCCAGAATGGGCACCAGTGAGAATAGAGAGATAATATGATTGACGGGGGCGGAGAACAAACCACTCCTTCTAGGGTGGGGATACCTCTCCTTAATGTAAGGCCTTAAGTGGGAATAAACCCCTCAAGAAAGGCTTTCCCTTGTTCCAGATAAAATACTCGTTCATTAGAGAACGGAAACCGTAAACCTTGAGATTTCCTTGGAATGTACCAATTACACGTAAGTAATAAGGAAGGCTGCGTAGACAGACCTTATATCCAAAGCTTAGGATTGAAAATCAGTAATCGTTAGAGATAAACATTGTGAGTGCACAATATGACATGTCAGGTGACCAATGCTCAGAAGAGCTTATGACTCAATGGATGACTTCTTTTGTAACCAGTTAAATTACTTGGTAAATAACATCATAAAGGATGGAAGAATGTGAGAGAGACTCACCTACTTGTGAACCCGAAATGGAAGCAAACCTCTTCATATTAAAGAGATAACGAAATTACAACACGGTACGACAACCGCCATACACCAAAACTAGAGAACTCCTAGTCTGTTTATACCAGGAAGGGATTGAGTATAACATAAGATGTTAGAATAAATGAGTAAGTAGTTGCACCATCAATGGGCAACAAGGTAAAGGCCAACTACCATGGTAGCAGAGGTCATAAGGACAACACTTATATAAGTGGATTAAGTCATGGTGCGCAGTAAAGCGACCATTATGTATAAGCCGTCAAATATTAACACAAAGGCAATTAGATCAATGACCTAAGACCGATATAAGTGAGGAAACGAGATGGTAGACGAACTATGCGTTGACGCCAGTAGTCTAGACCATGTGGGGTAAGATTTCATAGGAAGCACTCTACCATTCCTTAAGGAACTGGAAGTGCATTCTATCCTAGTAGATCAAACATGAGAAACAAGATAATAGGCTCTGTGGAAAGAGACCTCAGTCACTAAAGGATCGAGTCCAGAAAGAAGCTAGAACATATCATATCCAAGAACACAGTAAATGGATTTTCCTTGATTAAGTTTAAGAAGAACAATAAGTGTTATCATGGAACGATGAAAGAGGAGATCGACAACGCAATACTTCATCATAATACCAATAGCTAAACGTGTGACGATCACTACGAGTATACTAAAACAAGACGTGGGACGACTGCACTCCACAGGAGCTTGCGGGCCTGACAGACTCATTCATGAGTTAGTCGGGTAAGTAGTAATGTATCAGTATGGTACCCCATGCATCTAGACGAGTGGTGTAAGGAACACGAGAAGTAGTAGACTCCATACCACGGTCGACGACGCAAGATCAGACACGAGCAGCTACTACCACAAACAGTCGAAGAAAAGGAATTCAGTTGAACCAACAACACAAAGGAATCAGAGAATAAATGATTAAGAACTATGAAGTGCTAAGAGCACGGATTGTTAAGTACAGACATTGGACATGTCTTAAGAGGTTAAGGATAAAACTGTAAAGCGCAATAAGCAAAACAGTAGTTTCAGATGAAGAATCATCCTCAGACCAAAGGTCAGTTGGAAAGAACGATTTAGACACTTGAGAGAACACTAAGAGTATGAACATTAGATCTTCAGGGAAATGGAGAGAGACGAGTTACAACTCATTAAGGCCGTGTATATATTAAGATAACACGTGTCCACTGAGAGACCAATATTCCTAAACTGTAAGGAGGCAGAAGGATATACAATACTATAAAAGGATAAGAAAGGCAGCAGTTAAGCCTAAGATTATCAGAGTCGCGCAACGGAAGCTAGCAGATCAGTACCTTTGAGATTAGACCAAACTAAGTTAAGAAAATGGTATAAGTACCGTTAAGAACTCCTCCATACAGAAACTAAGCCATTAACATAGTTATGACCCACTGATCGAATTATAAGTGAGATAGATGACATGGAAGCTATAAGCTTGGTGAAAATTAGACATCTTGAACCTATGTTCAAGATGATATAATGTTGATTACGTGCGTGTAATCCATTTTAAGGGGGGTAGAGCGAAAACCGCTTAGCGTATGTTTATGTACTGAGTACATAAACTATGGTGTGCATAGCACAAAAGAATTTGAGAATTTGTTTTACATAACATTTTGAGATTATTTATGGTTATTGCGCACAGAAGATGCGAATACCATACATATTAAGTACCTATCTTGTTAAACTCCGGTGTGAGTACAAGTTAAGAGAATTAGTGAAGAGGATTAAGGAGACTTAAGGAACAAGGAATATATGAGATATGGGTCGATATGAGACTATGTATGAGATAAGAGTAAGATAACACTATGAGATATTAGTTGATATGAATATGAGATAGGAAATAGTAACGCTATGAAGTATAAGATGGTGAAAATTGACATGAGACTGATATAGAACTTAGTAGGAATTTAAGTCCTGAGGCAAGTACTAAGAGATGAACTGGGAATGTTTGATGGGCTGAGCCCACACCTTGGAGATGTATTGATTATGATTAGAACGAATAAAAAGATAGAAAATTGGAAATGAGTGAATTATTTGATGTTTGAAAATGACGTGGGAGTGGAACTTGATTTTCTAGGGATCAAGGAAAACTGAACACAAATTGGGGTGGAAGGATGGTTCAACACTGATGCTGATCACATCAGGGTTGAATGATTCCTCAAACTCCCTACTAGTGGTCACAATTAAATCACGCTAAGGATAGAGGCTTTAGGATAAAACGAAATTGGAGTTGATTGTAATTTCAATTAAGGAATTATTCCTCACTTGACCTCATAAAAGGATTTCCTTTTTACTGAGTCTCACCCAGAAGTCGAGGACACACGAGCCTTTGTCTTCGGGCCGGTGACATGGGGAGAGCAGAGTTGTTTTGTATTGAAATACCCTAAACCTTAGTATGTGGTTTAAACATTAAAATATGGTATATTAAGACTAAAAAGAGTCTTAGAAACATTAGTAAACAATTTAAACCATGTAAAACACTAATAAATACCTTAAAGTCTATAAAGGCTAAAATGTGCTCTAAGCTTGGGATAAGCTTGGTTAAGACCTAATGAGCTTACCAAGACCTTATTTATATATTAATGAACATATTAAACAATTACCAAAGAAACCAAGCTTGAAAACAAGTTAAAACACAAAATGTGCTTTAAGGAGTCTTAAAGCACATTTTTGAAAAATTGTCTTGTAAATGGGTTTTGAATGGATAAATGTCCATCATTACTCTTTAATTAACATGTGTACTACTAAGTATCACATTAGGAAGTCTAAATCAATGGGAAATTAAAAATTTCACAATTATGTGCCTTGTTTTGTGAATAGTAACTATTTTAAGCTAGTTTATAAACATAAGTCAATATTAGAAATTTAATTGGTCAACAATGACCAAAACACCCCTAGATAACTAATGGGGGCCGGTTTTTGTGAGGTGAGTCACCACCTTGCTAATTAACAAGTAAATAACAAATGATAAAGCAAGTTACTATTTGCTTTTAACTTACAAAATCTAAAACTAGCTAAGACTTCTTCATTCTCTCATTTCCCTTGTTCCCACCATCTTCTACCTTCCTTCTTGCTCTCTTCTACGGTTGCTACAGCACACCACCATCCACATCTTCAATCTCTAATATCTCCTAGCTCCCTTTGCCAAATCAAAAACCAAGACCACCATTCTCTCTGCCTTGCCAAGCTCTTCAACTTCATCCTTTCAAAACTCCAAGAGCTCCATTTCGGTGCGAAGAGGAATCTCCATGGGAGGAGATTGAGCTCATCTTTTTACATTTTATTGTTCTCCTTTGCTTCAAGGTAAGGAAACTCAAAGAAAAACTCCATTTCCTTCATGTTTTTATGTTGTCCGAAAACACCATTAATGGTGTCTTTACTTTTCTTGTTCTAGCTTCATTTCAATCTCCAAAGGGCTTGGTGGAGTCTTCTCTTGCTACCTATCCACACTCTCTTTCATTTCGAAGGTAAAACAATCATCTTAATGTTCTAGGACAATATATGTGACTAGGGTTTATAATGAGAGTAAGCTTGAAGCTTGAAAACTTATTACCTTGTTTGTATATTGATTAGAAGTTGACAAACAACTAAAAGCCTTGCCGATTTAGTCAAGGAAACAAGAAAGAAGTTGTGAGGAAAGAGGTAAATGTGCTAACCTAATGTAGTTTAATGTCTTAGGAGAAATGAGCTTATATTGCTTATTAAAACTACTTAAGGAGCTAATGGTAAATGACTTTGGAAAAAATACTCTCAAGGATTTATTAAAAGGCATATGTATTGTTGAGTGTATTTGCAGGTCAAAGGCAAATATAATGTGGGAAATTCAGTGTTTATTGTTATGCATTTTAAGGGCCTAAGTGCCAAGCAATTTAAATAATGCACTATATTATGATGTAGTGTAGTTTGGGTGAAATTTTGTGTATAAGAATGCTCTTGATGGATTTTAGTGTTCTTGGATGTCTAATGGTGAAAACAATGTGTTTTGGTGTAACAAGATGTTAGTAGAACCCATGTCAAAAATTAGGTAATGTATAAGAAGTTTTAAGTGTTTAGATGAGTTTTGGTGAACTAGGGAGTGTTAGAAGTGACTAGGTATATTACTAGGGAAAGAAAGGGTATTAAGGTGTTTATAGAGTGCAAAAAGAACTTAGGCATTATCTTAGAGATTGTAGGAATCAAATGAGTGTTTTTGAATGCACCAAAGTCATTTTGGAGTGTAGAGATTTAAGCAAATTTTGGTAAATAAGGAGAAGGTATAAACTTGTAAGGGATTTCAAGAATGACATAAGGAAATTTGGTTTGTAAGAAAAGATGCTTGGGAGATGATGTTGTAATGGAGTGGAAAATACTTTGGCATAATGGTTATTATAGGCATGAAACACCACTTAGAAACCTAAGGAGAAAACATTATAAGTGTTAGAAGTTTTGGTAAGAAATGAACAAGTGTTTAAGAGTATAGAAAATGAATTTTCTACTACACGTCCGAACTTCCGTCCGAATTTGGAAGTCCGGACATGCCCTGTTGTGTTTAAGTTTTCTGAGTCTCGGCCAGTGTCCGAACTTCTGTCCGACCCTTGAAGTTCGGACACCGCCATCTCTTTTTCCTGATTTTCCTCGACCTACGTCCGAACTTAGGAAGCTCGGACACAAGTTCGGACATACGTCTGGCTTCACCCTTTGAGTCTCGACTTGCGTCCGAACTTTGGAAGCTCGGACACAAGTTCAGACATGCCACTGTGTTGACCAAAAATTTTGTTTAAGGTTAGAAAATGTTGTCTAAAAATGGTAATTAGTTAGTAATGATGATGTGAGGTTGTCTAAGACATGTTAGGTGAGTTATAATGGCAATTAAAAGGGTGAAAAGTTATAACAAGCGTGAAAATAAAATAACTAGTTATGTGAAGTAATAAGTTAACAACGAACTAGTGCGTTAATTAACCGACGTTACTAATTGTGTATAGGATTCTCCAACGGTGGAAACCAGTCGAAGCAAGGACCAAGGTATGGTTTTCTTGCTGTCTGTTGCCTACCGGTTTACACTAGCTTGTGTGTTGTTTGTTTTTCTGTGTGTTTATGACCTTGTAAGACTTAAGTCATGTAATGAGTTTACAGTTGTTAATATTACTATATTGTTAAGGAGTGACTCATTTCCCTTGTGTGTGTCTAACAAGACTTAACCACTTGTATGTGATTTGTATATTGAGTTCGATGTTGAACTTCTAACAAGTGCTAACTGGGGAGTGAGGAGTCCGGTAGTTCTGGCCACGCGTGTGAGATGGGAGTCGATGTCGTAACCGGTTCAATTCTCTTTGTATGTTATGGTTTTTTTCCATTTTGGTTTTCAACTTTCCCTTTAGCTTAACCAAGGCTATTTTACTGACTCACGTCGGGCCACAGGGGCATACTATGTTTGTTCGGTGTGCTTGGATCACTATATCCGACACCCTTGGGATTAAGTTATCCGTTCAATCTAACAGGACGGTAACGAGTTAGGACTGAGTTTTGGCAACATTCTCTAGGCTCTCCATGTGATCTAACTATGTTGGTTTCGTTTCCTAAAAGGAATCATTCTTGTAATGTTGTGTGTTGGTTGGGCTATGCAATGTTCCTTGCTATGCTATGTATATATATGTTGTTGTTTAAAATCTATGCCATGTTATCATGACAAATAGTTGCGCGTATCCCGGTAGCAATGGGCTGCGCGTTAACCATACCAGCCAAGGGTTGCTGACCCCCTCGGGGGCTCCATATTTATATTCCAGGATGAGGATCGAGGAAGCGGAATGACTTTAGATCTTAGGTTTTAAGTACTTTTGGCAATTTTTGGATGTTGAGCCCGGGATGCGCCTGTGCTCCCGTGGCGTTAAATTTTGGTACCGTTAACTTTGACAGTGGCGGTTGTTGACAGTTACAGTGGCAGTTCACAGTTTACAGCTTACAGTTTCGTTGTAATGTAAATACTCGGTATGTTGGTAATGTATATACGTATGGATGTTAGTACCTAATGCTCGGGAGTCTAATCATCAGACCGGTACATTTGTATTTATTCTGCCTTGTTAACCACGTAGGTGGTTAACGGCGTTGTAGCACCAAACCGTTTAGTATTGTTAGTTGTTTATTTCCGCTGCGATCTCAGTTATTGTTAAGTGCGTAGTAGGGGTGTTACAAAAAGTGGTATCAGAGCGAAGTATCGCTCTAATGACTAGAATACCGAGCTTAGGAATATACCGAGCTAGGAAACCTAACCATAGTTTCCTAAGTGAGCAGTTATGAAAAGTTTAACCACTGACTAAGTGTGGGGATACCTTGTTGTCGGGAAAACGTTACAACCGTTGGAACCGATAAGTGTGCAAGCACAATGCTAATGAATGTTCGTGCGAATTCAGATGTCAAGTAGACCACAAGGTCAAGGCCGCGGGCACGGCATTGGTGATACCAGGAACCAGGGAGAGAACCCTACGACGCAAGTCATGCCGACGCTGTTGCGGCTGCCGTAGCCCAGATGGTCCCACAGTTGGTAGCTGCGATACAGTCGGGGCAACAGCCCGAAGTACACCACCACCACCACCGCTACCGCCTCGAGAGGCCAACTAGGTCAAGGCGTTGGCAGACTTGAGACCCCCGCCATTTAGTGGGGAGACCGACCCTCATAAGCTGGAGGCGTACATCTCCGAGATGGAGACCGCTTTCGAGACCTTGGATGTTCCTGCTGGTACCAAGGTTCGACTTGCTGCTTACTACTTGAAGGGTTCGGCACAAAGTTGGTGGAAGCTGGTAAGGGAGGGCAGAGTTGCTGATCCTACCTTCCAGTGGAGGGAGTACACGGCTCTGCTGCGAGCCAAGTACTACCCGATACACGTGCAAGAGACGAAGCGCCTAGAGTTGGACAATCTGAGACAAGGGGATAAAATGACGGTTGATGAATACTACTCCACTTTCATCGGACTTATCCACCTTCTACCAGATCTGGGTTACTCAGACCGAATCCTGGTGAACCGTTTCTACAACGGACTGAGCTACCACCTACGCTATGGTATGGGGCCAACCGGATATACTACTTTGCAGGTAAGGAACCACAGTGTGATGTGAATAAGTATGTACAGTGTATGAATGTAATTGTGAGTTTGTTTGCGGGGCATAACTAACACCCTAAATATAGGAGTGCTATCATGCCGCTGCAATTGTAGAGATCATCGTCCGTCTGAGGGACAAGCAGAATGCGCTTAAGCGCAAGGCCACGAGCGAGGGTCAAAGCACGCAAGGGTTGGGGGAGGGAAGAAGAAAAAGCCGTACCCCTAGTCCCAAAAGGACAGCAACAGGGTGGCAAAGGCCAAGCCCAGACCACCACTGTTGAGGAGCCTCTGCAGCTCACCTATGCATATGCGGCTAAGCCCTTACGCTCCTACCCGCCCAAGGCTAGCACAGGCTCTTGACCAGAGCGCCACTATTACTGTAAGTGGTGCAACGGAGACCACCCCGGCAAGGACTGCAAGGGTAACGATGTGCAGTGCCGATTCTGCAAGAAGATGGGGCACCGTGACTACGAGTGCTTCCAGAACCCGAATGGCAGAAACTACAAGCCTAAGGGCAGTGGAAGGGTAAGGCCACCGTGAGCATCGATGGCCCGAAGACGGCTAATCAGCCACCCCCAGATCAGAGGTACACTGATTCCTAGAAGGGGAAGGGGTCGGGATCCGGCAAGGCCGCCCTGAATGTGGTGGACCGGTCTGAGGCACCAGGGCCCTCTTCTAGACCAGGTACCGCCTAAACCGTTGAATGAAATAAGTGATTGCATACCGCATTTCATGCATGTGTGTTAGCGAGTCTAAGTGTACCACAATGTGAGTAAAGAATTAGAGTATAATGTGAAAGTCACCTAATTAGGTAATTCTAAACTTAAAGGAGCCTTCAATATTTGTTATCTAATCCCACCCACCACAAACCCTGAAGAAACCACCATCAACATCACTGACTTTCCAATGGAGCAATGTCAGGTCGTCCAACCAGGTATGATACTCTTAAATGGATACCTAACACCGGATGCACAAATCCACATCATCCAACGATGCGACAAACTGGGAGCAGCACCTGGAGGTTTCTACACACCCGAATACCCGAGCGGATCGAAGATGAAATTGAAGATGATGTGCATAGGTAAGGACTGGAATCCTTACACCAAGACATATCAAGACGTGTGAGCTGAAGACGGAGCAACTGTACTGATGATACCTGAGGAGTTCCTTATGGTCGTTAACCACGCCGTGGGAATTGCTCAGAAAGTTGAATCGGATTCAATACTAAGTGTTAAAGCAGATTTATGTATTGTGAACTTCTTTTAGAAAGGTGGACGGTTAGGTTTACACCAAGATAAGGACGAGTCACCCGAGTCTCTAAGTAAGGGAGTACCCGTGGTGTCTTGGTCCATTGGTGATACCGCAGTGTTTGTGTACGGCGAGCAGAAGCGTGCTGATCTCGCGAAGAAGCTAGTGTTGAAATCAGGAGATGTGTTAATCATGGGTGGGCAGTCAAGGATGCTATATCATGGCATCAAGAAGATCAAACTGAATACAGCACCATCGGCAGTGATCAATGCCACACACATGAAACCCGAACGTTTGAATTTGACCTTCATGCAATTTTAAAGCCTTGTGTGATCATGTAATCTGTTAAGCCAGTGTATGTTAAGGATGTTATGTATGTGTTAGTTATGTCAACAATGTAAACCAACGTATGTTGTAAAGAATGTGTTAATGAATAAAATGGAGCTGTTGAAGTATGTGAACCGTTTTATTACCAAATACTTATTAGTTTGCCAATGAATTAGGCTGTGCACTCGGAACGGGGGGTATACTGAGTGTCTGCAATGAGGCAGAAGCCGGCAAGAGCGGCGCAATCCTCACCGGTACCTTTCCAGTCAATGGCATGGACGTTTCGATCTTGTTCGACTCCGGAGCCTCACATACATTTATTTCGCTGTCTTTTGCGAAGAGGCTGGGATTAGACGGTGAAGAGATGTCTGATTTCATAGTCACTCTCCCGTCAAAAGAGCGGATCAGGTGTTACCCGCTACCACCGAGATGTTGTTGTAAGAATTAGAGATGAAGAGTTTCCGATCGACTTGATAGAGTTTGAGGGACTTGGGTTTGATGTGATTGTCGGGATGAACTGGTTGGAGCGGTACAAGGGCAGAATCCTATGTGCCGAGCATCGTCTGCTTCTTCGGAGTCCGTCTGGGGTTACTATATCATACTGCCAGAGGCCCAGGGTGCCTTTGACTCAGATCATCACCGCCATGGCCATGTATCATGAGTTACGACGAGGGAATGATGTATACCTCTGCTATGTCCAGGACATAGAGAGAGACCCAGAGTTTACCCAGATGTGCTGGTAGTGTCGGAGTTTCCTGATGTATTCCTAAGGAACTGTAGGGCATGCCGCCAACACGGGAAGTTGAGTTTGAGATTGATTTGGTTCCGGGCACCGGACCAATTGCGAAGGCGCCCTATCGTATGGCTCCAGCAGAGATGACAGAGCTCAAGGAGCAGCTGAGAGACCTACTTGACAAGGGATTTATCCGCCCTAGCGTTTCACCATGGGGAGCACCGGTCCTCTTCGTGAAGAAGAAGGACGGTAGCCTCCGCCTCTATATCGATTATCGAGAGCTGAATGCAGTTACGGTGAAGAACCGTTATCCTATACCACACATCGACGACTTATTTGATCAATTGAAAGGAGCATCAGTATTCTCCAAGATAGATCTACGATCCGGATACCATCAGATTGCCATCCGTGAGAGTGACATTGAGAAGACCGCATTTAGAACCAGATATGGACATTACGAGTTTATGGTAATGCCGTTTGGTTTATCCAATGCACCGGCTAAGTTCATGGACTTAATGAACCGCTTGTTCCAAGATCAGTTGGACAAGTCAGTGGTAGTCTTCATCGACGATATACTTGTGTATTCGAAATCCAGGGTGAGCATGAAAGCCACCTGAGAAGTGTGTTACAAACGTTGAGAAAGAATCAGTTGTATGCTAAATTTTCAAAGTGTGAGTTTTGGTTGAACCAAGTATCTTTTCTTGGTCATGTGATTTCTGAAGCTGGGATCGCTGTTGATCCGGCAAAGATAGATGCAGTGCGCACCTGGCCTAGGCCGAAGACAGTTACTGACATTCGGAGCTTCCTCGGTCTGGCAGGATATTATAGGAGATTTGTGAAGGACTTCTCCAGTGTCTCGAAGCCGATGACTTCCTTAATGAAGAAGGATGCACCATTCGAGTGGACAGTCGACTGTGAGAGTTCTTTTCAGAGTCTCAAGGATGCTCTGACATCTGCACCAGTCCTGACTATACCAGATGGTCCAGATGGTTTTGAGGTCTATTGTGACGCATCAGGCAGAGGTATGGGTTGTGTGTTGATGCAACACGGGAAGGTCGTAGCATACGCCTCCCGACAGCTGAGTAAGCATGAAGAGAACTACCCTACCCACGACTTAGAATTGGGTGCCATTGTCTTCGCATTGAAGATATGGCGACATCATTTGTATGGGGTAAGCGTGACAATCTATTTTGACCACAAGAGTTTAAAGTGCTTGTTCACTCAGAAGGAGTTGAACATGAGACAAAGAAGGTGGGTCGAGTTCTTAAACGACTACGACATCAATTTGCAATACAAAGAGGGTAAAGCAAATGTGGTAGCTGACGCACTGAGTCGCTGAGCACACTCTCTCCATTCGCTAGTCTCTCATTCTAGCTTGGTTGAAGAGGTGTGGAGTGCTCAGATGACGGATCAGTATATGTTGGAGATCAGGCAGAAGCTTATTGATGGCACATTCGAGAGTCAGAAGTACGACTTCCGGCTCCACGATGATGACCTGATTAGGCTTAATGGCCGACTGTGTATTCCGAGGAGTAGCGCTGAGCTGAAAGAGCGCATACTGAGTGAATCCCATTGTTCTACTACATCGATTCACCCCGGAGCTTCAAAGATGTATAAAGGTATGAAAAGATATTTTTGGTGGACTGGTATGAACAAGGATGTGAATGATTATGTGTTGAGGTGTCTCACTTGTCAGAAGGTCAAGTTTGAGCACCGATGGCCTGGTGGTATGGTACAGCCAATGCCAGTGCCTGAGTGGAAGTTCCATGACATTTCTACGGACTTCGTAGTAGGGCTTCCGCCTACAAGGGAAGGTCTGAATATGATTTGGGTTGTGGTTGACCGACTGACCAAGGTGGCTCGATTCATACCGATGACGGACACCTGGAAAGTGGCAAAACTTGCAGAGCTCTTCGACAGAGAGATTGTTTGGCACCATGGGGTACCGAAGACTATCGTGTCTGACAGGGATACCAGATTCCTCTCAAGGTATTGGAAATCCACACGGGAAGCGCTTGGTACCGAGCTGAAGCTAAGTACAGCGTTCCACCCACAGACAAATGGTTAGAGTGAGCGCACCATCCAGACACTCGAGGATATGTTACGTGCATGTGCACTTGACTTTCAGACCAGCTGGATTGATAAGTTACATCTGATTGAATTTAGTTACAACAACAGTTACCATGCTTCGATCAAGATGTCTCCCTTTCAGGCATTATACGGTAGACCATGCTGCACACCATTGTGCTGGGATAAGTCGAGTGTGACGGTCATTATAGGACCAGAGTACCCGTAGCAAGTTCAAGCAGAAGTACGACTGATCCGGGCTAACATGAAGTCAGCTCAGGATAGGCAGAAATCATACGCCGATGTGCGTAGACGTGACCTGGAGTTCGTCGTGGGCGATCAGGTATTTCTTAGAGTATCCCCCATGAAGGGAGTGTTTCGTTTTGGCCAGAAAGGCAAGTTGAGCCCGAAATATGTGGGGCCTTATGTTGTGACGGAGCGGATAGGCCCGGTAGCTTACAGACTGGATTTCCCTGCTGAGTTGGGCAAGGTACATGATGTATTTCTTGTGTCCCAGTTGAAGAAATATATGTTCTCATCCGTCTCATGTACTTCAGCCTGAAAGGCTAACCTTAGAGTCGACCATGCGATCAGTGGAGACTCCCGTACGGATTCTGGACACTAAGACTCGAGACACTCGCCATAAGTCTGTGAGACTGGTTAAGGTTCTCTGTCTAACCAGGACGTCGAGGAGGCCACTTGGGAGCTGGAAGATAAGATGAAGGCGAAGTACCCGTCATTGTTTACTTCTTAGTTTTTTGTACGTATAGGGTACGGGGCGTACCCTATTTTAAGGGTGGTAGAGCCGTTTCGGTTATGTGTGTACGACATGTATTTAAATACATTGTCTATGTTATGTTGCTACCTTGTTATGTTACAGACCGTTGTGTCTGAATGATGTTATGTTGTTTTGACTTTGTATCCGATGCTATGTAAGTATGTTGTTAATGTTGTTATGGATGTATTATTGTATAAGTGTTCCCCGTGTTTTTATTATTTAGGATATGTAAGAAGTATGAACTTTGGGGACAAAGTTCTTTTAAGGGGGGAGATTGAAATACCCCAAACCATAGTATGTGATTTAAACATTAAAATATGGTATATTAAGACTAAAAAGAGTCTTAGAATCATTAGTAAACAATTTAAACCATGGAAACCACAAATAAATACCTTAAAGTCAATAAGGGCTAAAATGTGCTCTAAGCTTAGGAAAGACCTAATGAGCTTACCAAGACCTTATTTATATATTAATGAACATATTAAACCAATTGCCAAAGAAAACCAAGCTTGAAAACAAGTTAAAACACATAATGTGCTTTAAGGAGTCTTAAAGCACATTATTGAAAATTGTCTTGTAAATAGGTTTTGAGTGGCTAAATGTCCATCATTACTCTTTAATTAACATGTGTACTACTAAGTATCACATTAGGAAGTCTAAATCAATGGGTAATTAAAAATTTCACAATTATGTGCCTTGTTTTGTGAATAGTAACTATTTTAAGCTAGTTTATAACATAAATCAATATAAGAAATTTAATTGGTCAACAATGACCAAAACACCCCTAGATAACTAATGGGGGCCGGTTTTTGTGAGGTGAGTCACCACATTGCTAATTAACAAGTAAATAACAAATGATAAAGCAAGTTACTATTTGCTTTTAACTTAAAAATATCTAAAACTAGCTAAGTCTTCTTCATTCTCTCATTTCCCTTGTTCCCACCGTCTTCTACCTTCCTTCTTGCTCTCTTCTACGGTTGCTACAGCACACCACCATCCACCATCTTCAATCTCTAATATCTCCTAGCTCCCTTTGCCAAATCAAAAACCAAGACCATCATTCTCTTTGTCTTGCCAAGATCTTCAACTTCATCCTTTCAAAACTCCAAGAGCTCCATTTCGGTGCCAAGAGGAATCTCCATGGGAGGAGCTTGAGCTCATATTTTTACATTTTATTGTTCTCCTTTGCTTCAAGGTAAGGAAACTCAAAGAAAAACTCCATTTCCTTCATGTTTTTATGTTGTCCGAAAAAACCATTAATGGTGTCTTTACTTTTCTTTTTCTAGCTTCATTTCAATCTCCAAAGGGCTTGGTGGAGTCTTCTCTTGCTACCTATCCAAACTCTCTTTCATTCCAAGGTAAAACAATCATCTTAATGTTCTAAGACAATATATGTGACTAGGGTTTATAATGAGAGTAAGCTTAAAGCTTGAAAACTTATTACCTTGTTTGTATATTGATTAGAAGTTGACAAACAACTAAAAGCCTTGCCGATTTAGTCAAGGAAACAAGAAAGAAGTTGAGGAAAAGAGGTAAATGTGCTAACCTAATGTAGCTTAATGTCTTAGGAGAAATGAGCTTATATTGCTTATTAAAACTACTTAAGGAGCTAATGGTAAATGACTTAGGAAAAAATACTCTCAAGGATTTATTAAAAGGCATATGTATTGTTGAGTGTATTTGCAGGTCAAAGGCAAATATAATGTGGGAAATTCAGTGTTTATGGTTATGCATTTTAAGGGCCTAAGTGCCAAGCAATTTAAATAATGCACTATATTATGATGTAGTGTAGTTTGGGTGAAATTTTGTGTATAAGAATGCTCTGGATGGATTTTAGTGTTCTTGGATGTCAATGGTGAAAACAATGTGTTTTGGTGTAACAAGATGTTAGTAGAACCCATGTCAAAAATTAGGTAATGTATAAGAAGTTTTAAGTGTTTAGATGAGTTTTGGTGAACTAGGGAGTGTTAGAAGTGACTAGGTATATTACTAGGGAAAGAAAGGGTATTAAGGTGTTTATAGAGTGCAAAAAGAACTTAGGCATTATCTTAGAGATTGTAGGAATCAAATGAGTGTTTTTGAATGCACCAAAGTCATTTTGGAGTGTGTAGAGATTTAAGCAAATTTTGGTAAATAAGGAGAAGGTATAAACTTGTAAAGGGATTTCAAGAATGACATAAGGAAATTTGGTTTGTAAGAAAAGATGCTTGGGAGATGATGTTGTAATGGAGAGGAAAATACTTTGGCATAATGGTTATTATAGGCATGAAACACCACTGAGAAACCTAAGGAGAAACATTATAAGTGTTAGGAGTTTTGGTAAGAAATGAACAAGTGTTTAAGAGTATAGAAAATGAATTTTCCTACACGTCCGAACTTCCGTCCGAATTTGGAAGTCCGGACATGCCCTGTTGTGTTTAAGTTTTCTGAGTCTCGGCCAGTGTCCGAACTTCTGTCCGACCCTTGAAGTTCGGACACCGCCATCTCTTTATCCTGATTTTCCTCGACCTACGTCCGAACTTAGGAAGCTCGGACACAAGTTCAGACATACGTCTGGCTTCACCCGTTGAGTCTCGACTTGCGTCCGAACTTTGGAAGCTCGGACACAAGTTCGGACATGCCACTGTGTTGACCAAAAATTTTGTTTAAGGTTAGAAAGCGTTGTCTAAAATTGGTAATTAGTTAGTAATGATGATGTGAGGTTGTCTAAGACATGTTAGGTGAGTTATAATGGCAATTAAAAGGGTGAAAAGTTATAACAAGCGTGAAAATAAAATAACTAGTTATGTGAAGTAATAAGTTAACAACGAACTAGTGCGTTAATTAACCGACGTTACTAATTGTGTATAGGATTCTCCAACGGTGGAAACCAGTCGAAGCAAGGACCAAGGTATGGTTTTCTTGCAGTTTGTTGCCTACCGGTTTACACCGGCTTGTGTGTTGTTTGTTTTTCTATGTGTTTATGACCTTGTAAGACTTAAGTCATGTAATGAGTTTACAGTTGTTAATATTACTATGTTGTTAAGGAGTGACTCATTTCCCTTGTGTGTGTCTAACAAGACTTAACCACTTGTATGTGATTTTTTTATTGAGTTCGATGTTGAACTTCTAACAAGTGCTAACTGGGGAGTGAGGAGTCCGGTAGTTCCGGCCACGCGTGTGAGTATGGGAGTCGATGTCATAACCGGTTCGATTCTCTTTGTATGTTATGGTTGTTTTCCATTTTGGTTTCAACTTTCCCTTTAGCTTAACCAAGGCTATTTTACTGACTCACGTCGGGCCACAGGGGCATACTTTCTCACGTCGAGAGAGCCAAGGGGCTACTTGTTTGTTCGGTCTGGTGCTTGGATCACTTATATCCGAAACACCTTGGGATTAAGCGTATATGTTCAATCTAACAGGCACGGTAACGAGTTATGTAACGAGCTTAGCATAAGTTTGGCAACATTCTCTAGGCTCTCCATGTGATCTAACTATGTTTGGTTCGTTTCCTAAAAGGAATCATTCTTGTAATGTTGTGTGTTGGTGGGCTATGCCATGTTCCTTGCTATGCTATGTATATATATGTGTGTTGTTTAAATCTATGCCATGTTATCATGACAAATAGTTTGCGCGTATCCCGATAGCCAATGGTTTGCGCGTTAACCATACCAGCCAAGGGTTGCTGACCCCCTCGGGGGGTCCATATTTATATTGCAGGATGAGGATCGAGGAAGCGGAATGACTTTAGATCTTAGGTTTTAAGTACTTTTGGCTATTTTTGGATGTTGAGCCCGGGATGCGCGTGTCGCTCCGTGGCGTTAAATTTTGGTACCGTTAACTTTGGCAGTGGCGGTTGTTGACAGTTACAGTGGCAGTTCACAGTCACAGCTTACAGTTTCGTGTAATGAAATACTCGGTATGTTGGTAATGTATATACGTATGGATGTAGTACCTAATGGTCGGGAGTCTGATCATCAGACCGGTACATTTGTATTTATTCTGCCTTGTTAACCACGTAGGTGGTTAACGGCGTTGTAGCACCAAACCGTTTTTATTGTTAGTTGTTATTCCGCTCGCTGCGATCTCAGTTATTGTTAAGTGCGTAGTAGGGGTGTTACATGTATTCTGGCCCATGAAGGCGAGGATGAATGAGCCTTTGTCTACGGACCATTGACATGGGAGAATACGATGAAAATTATGTGATTGTTTTAATCATCAAAAGGAACAAAGGAATTTTGAGTGTATACATGCTGCGACATGTTATGTGAATTTGTAGTATACATATATGACAGACCATGCGAGTCTGTAGGTTTATATATACATAAACATGATCTGTATGATCTATGGTATGAAGTTATCCTTGTATTCTAATGATACAAGATGCATGAAACTTTGGGGACAAGTTCTTTTAAGGGGGGTAGATTGAAATATCCCAAACCTTAATTACTTTAATTAATCATGAATTAATTAAATAAAAGTAATTAATGAGAGATTAAGGAATTAAATACCCTTAAATAAGTACAAGGGAATAATATAATATTTAATTAAACCTTAAAAGTCGTTAGGAAACATAAACGAAACCTAAAACGAGGTTAAGGAGGTTTAGGAAAAAGAAATATAAATGAAAATAATACTAATTGTTTTACCTCGAAAAACATGTCACGAATATTTTAGAAGTGAAAACGAGGTCGTGGACACCTTATAATATTTTTGGGTAGTTTTAGAGGCATTAAAAAAATTGGTTAAATATTAAGAATAAAAGACGTCGCGTTTTCACCTAAAATGGTGAAACGCAAACCAATTAGGAATTAAATTATAATTACTTAAATTTATAAATAACAATATTGTTATTGTTTTAAAATATAAATTTGGAATCATAATATGGTTCATCTCGTTAAACGATACATCATGTTTCAGACTGCATGAAAATGGACAAAACACGAGCTAGAAACGACTTATATATGTAACATTTTAAAAGCAAAAAATAAAAAATAAAAATAGGACCGACCCGCCCAAAAGGACTGGGCCGGCCCAGCCACTCTATACACTTAAGGTAATACCAGACCCAAACAAAAATGGAGCCATTTTCTTGTTTAATTCTCTTCACTCTCGGTTATTTGCAACCCTAACTAGAAGAAATACTTGCGGCTCCTCTTCAATCCTCCCTTCTTCTTCATTCAATTTTTGAACCCTAGCCGAGAGAAACAATGTCTGCGCCGCTGCTTCTTCCTCATCTATTCTCTGGACTTTCGTCCTTTTCTCAACCAGCACAAGGAACATAGACGCTCGTCGCCTCCATCTCGCTCTTTTTTGTCTTCACGCCACTTCTCAGTCCTATCGAAGCGATTGAGAACTGAAACTTGGGAAGAAATCTAGTAGTGTACAATGTTGTTGCTCAAACCGGAAATCTGAGACCACGGTACTACGTCTTCCTGGCTAGATCTGGAAACCGCAACTTACTTCCCTTCCCTGTTTCTTCCTTGTTCGAACATGGTGACCAATAGAGCCTTTACCTCTGTGGCTACATCTGGAGAAACCGCAAGAAATCGAGAGCTAGAGCCACCCACCACTTCTGGCGATTAAAGGTGTACATGAGTAATTCATAGAAGTTCGGTTATGTTTTTGTTCGGTTTTAATTAAGATTTGAACCAAAAAAAAATATTAGGAAAGTTTTGTATTATTCCCCCTGTTTCTCAGCGCCATTAGAGCCGAATTTCCTTACGAATTTTTTGTATAATTTTCTAGCTTGTATTGTACGATTTGGGTGGCGATAGTTACGAATTTGTACAGCTTCAAGCTTCTGTATATAGGCATTCGAAACCAATTTTAATTCTGACGAACTCAGATTATCTGCTTGTGAAATTGAAACTCTAGATTGAACTAGGGTTTTGAAATGGTAAGAAAGGGTTTGCTAGGTTGGGAACCAAAATTTCAGAATGATTAAAGTTAGAGTTCTGAAATCTGACAATTAGGCTTCGGATTAGGATTTGAAAATCAATTTAGGAAAAAAAAACTGAGATTTAAGTTTTACGGTAGAAATTGAGGTTTCTATATATAATAGATTTTAGGCAAGATTGTAAATATTATAAAATTGTGGTCTTAAAAAAATTGGGCTAAAGTGTAAATCTGAGAAAACTTGGGGCAGAAGGGTGAATATATGGAAGAGTTAAGGGCCGAAGGGTGGTATTAGATTTTAGCTAAATCGGTCAGATTGGAAATTAACACTAGTAAAAAAAAATATCAAAAATGACGGCTTATAAGAGACGGTTCTACACAAAACCGTCTTAAATAATAAATTTCTGTGCGCGCGGTTAAGTTTTAAAGACGGCTATTAACAACCGTTGTTTAAAGTGTAAAGTTTTCGACGGTAATAGATCATAAATGACGGTTGTTTATAAACCGTCTTTTAAAACATTTAATAAAAGACGGTTTGACGTCAACCGTCGTTTTAAAGTGTGATGTTTCGGCGGTAATAGATCTTAAACGACGGTTGTTGATAAACCGTCTTTTAAAAGCTTAATAAAAGACGGTTTTTAAGGAACCGTCTCTTAAAACCCCTTTATTTCGCCCGCCTTAATTTCTTTCCTCAGCCAATTCCCCCGCACCGTAGCTCTCTCTCTCAATCAAAACATTCACCTCCCTCTCTGTGCTCGTCTTCCGCATTGTCGCTGGTGCCCATCAACTTCAGCTCCACCACCGTTGCTGCCTACTCCTCATCCAGGAGCTGCCCATCTGTCGCATGCACAACTCCAGTCGCGCTGCCCCAGCTTCGTCGCAACTCTAGCCGCTAGCTAGCTGCCCAACACCACCGCGTGTCGCCCCCCTCTCTCTTGCTCGCCATGTCCTCCACCGTACCCTAACAGTTTCTCACTGAACCGGTAATATACTCTACGCTTCTACTCTGTTAATTTCGCCTGTTGCTGCGCCCTCTGTAACACCCCATCCAACATTAACATACTTACAATAAACTGCAGCGGAAATACAAACCTATCACATTACTTAACTCGTTGGTGTTACACGCCGTTAACCACCCACGTGGCTAACAAGGCTAATACATGTACATTTGTATCGGTCTGATGGACTAGATTCCCAAGCAACTACACAATACAATCCTCATTCCATTTCCAACATTTATTATATACATACAATCCCACTGTACCGAGTATTTACAAACTAATGCCGATAACAATTTCGGTCTTACTACGCTTACAATGCTTACGCCATTTAAATGGCTACCCATGTATAACATCTACCCCGTCCTACTCTCGAACGGCTTCCAGCTCCTTGTACCTGAAATAGAAAAGGAGAGAAAGGGTGGCCCCCAAGGGGCTCAGCACCTTTGCTGGTATGGTAATCCCGCAGCCCACATGCTACCGGGCCACGCACAACTAATTGTCGTCTTAGCATGCAGTTGATTATATTTAAATCATGCATACAACCATAAACACACACACATTGAATACACCCAACAATAGGGCTCAACATATATCCAACACATCCACACTTAACAAATCATCCAATGATTCCTTTAACCCTAGAGTGGCTCTCCTCTAAAACGGAGCTACTTCCTTAATGAACGACACGTACCCATTAATCGGGTTATCCTTAAACGCCTCTTGTCACAAACTGGGATTCATTTCCATGATCCACACACTCCATATCCTACAACATATCTCATTCCTCACATAAAACAACAAACCTTTTTGATTCGGCGTACACATAACAACATCGCATTCATTTTAAACACCTAACGTATACATATCCTAGCATAGCAGGGGAAACTGCTTAGCACAATAACAACACAAACACCATAAGATCGGTTCACACAAGGAACCTTCCACCATAGTTAGTATATATAGTGAGCCTAGAGATTATTGCCAATCTCATGCTAAGCTCGTTACCAACCTCGTTACCGTCCAGTTATAACGAACGGTTAACTTAAACCCAAGGTGTGTCGGATATAGTAATCCCAAGCACACCGAAATAACATTCGTATGCCCCTGTGGCCCGACGTGAGTCAGTAATTAGCTTTGGATAAGCTAAGGGAAGGTAGAAACCAAATTGGAATACAACCTATACATACACCAAGAGAGCCGAACCGGATATGACATCGACTCCCGTCCATCACACGCGTGGCCGGAACAACCGGACTCCTCACCCCCCATTAGTACATATATACTTATAAATAAGTAGTTAGAGATCCATTATGGAGCCTACCACATCCACACACCATACGGTATCATAACCGAGTTAAGCACACAAGGGAGGTTCACACACTTGCATAAAACAACAATATCCAACTAACTCACACATAGCCGTGGTTAGAACGTTCCCAAGGTTTGGGTCGTTAACTCCGAATACCGATCTCTCATGTGTCCTAGTTCTAATAGCTAAGGTTTAACACTTATTTGAGGTTAAATGGTATCGGAGGCCAAATTCGCCACATAAATGAATTACTATAAACTCATTACATGTTTTATCTTACAAGGTGGCAAACACTCAGAAAACATATTGGCATACAAGCCGGTGTAATCCGGTAGGACACAGGTTGCAAGAAAACCATACCTGTCACCGGAGTCCACTTTATCATGTCCACTTATGTTCCTCGAGCAATTCTCGAACAACTGATAACATTACAATTACTTTCATTAACATTGGAGTAACATGCTTGTTTAAAGTCTAATGCTTATCTTTCTAACCATCATCACTCCCTAATGTTGGACCACTAAGTCATTGTAGTTTAAACTTAATCATATAAGTTAATCACTTCTCATTACACCTCATACTTGTTTACACCTCTTAAGGCTTTACATGTCACCAAACAAGGCCTAAACATCATCTAAAACCATTACCATTCAATCCCCCATCATTAGGAGCCTTAAACAAATTTTTTTCTTCATTTCTGGTCTGGACCGCCCCTCGGGCGGTCCCAGGGGCGGTCCACAACAGATGCTACACGTTCCTTTTTTTTTTCACTTCTCTGCACTGGACCTCCCCACAGGGGCGGTCCACTGCAGAACCATTTTCTAATGTGCTTTCTCCTCTTTATGAACTCCAAATTCATCCCAATTTTTTCCTATGCTTTACACATGTTCTCCCACATGTTTTAACATCTTTTGGGCACACTTAAACCCTTTCAAAACATCCCAAAAATTCCTTAAACTTTTACTCAACTTTTACTAAGTCCTTAACACTTAGAACATTTTTTCTTACACTTGTAACTTGTATTCTTGCCTAAAACTTCACCTAACCAAAGTACTCCCTCACTACCTTATAACCACCCTTTTAAACATCATTGCACTACACTCATCCCCTTTACACACACTCCTCAAGTTTTTCCCACAAGTTCATAATTAAACCTTCACAAGGCGTTACACTTTCATTGTTCACCAAACTTTGCACAAGACTTTACGACACCTCCACCATCACCTTGGTGTATCAAGAAGTCATCCATTAGTTCCCTAAATCTCCAAGACTATGCCTAAATCCTTATAGCACCTTAGAACACCTTAATGCATGTTTTCTTCCTTAGTGAAGCATGTATCCATTCCTAACAATTCCTAGTTCACCCAAGTTCATTTAAGCACTTAAAACTCCTTATACATTTTACAAATTTCGCCATGGGTTCTCTTAGCACATCATCTTTCCAAACTCATAGTTTTCACCACTAAACATTCAAGAACACCTAAATCCATCAAAAACACCATCATCCACAAGACTTCACCAAATTTACACTACATCACAATATAGTGCATAATTTAAATTGCTTGGCACTTAGGCCCTTAAATGCATGGCTCTTAGGCCCTTAAATTGCATAAATCTTAAACACTGAATTTCCCACATAATAATGCCCTTGACCTGCAAATACACTCAACATTACATATGTCCTTTTACTAGTCTCCTTGAGAACTTTTCACTAAGTCCTTACCATTAGCTCTTAGGTAGTTTTAACAAGCATTATAAGCTCATTTCTCCTAAGGCATTAAACCACATTGAGATAGCATATTTACCTCTTTTCCACCCAAACTTCTTTCTTGTTTCCTTATAAAACCGGTAAGGTATTTGATTCCTTGTCAACTACTACACAATATACAAACATTGAAATGAGTATACAAGCTTTAAGCTTCATCTCATTGTAAACCCTAGGTTTACATTGTTTCAAAAACATTAATGTAGTTGTTTTACCTTGATCTTTGAAGAGAGTTTGAATATCTATGAAGAGAGGACTCCACCTAGTCCATGAAAGGTTGGAATGAAGCTAGAACAAAGTCACACCAAGAGCACCATTAATGTGCAATTTCGGTCAAGGCACAAACATGAAGGAAACTTGATTTTTCTTTGAGATTCCTTACCTAGAAGCAAAGGAGAGTAATAATATGTAGAAACACAAGCTCAAGCTCCATCCATGGCGATTCTCTTGGCACCAAAACAGAGCTCTTGGATTTTGAAAGGATAGAATTGAAGAGCTTGATGAGAGGAAGAGATTGGTGGTGTTTGTTTTTGATTTGGACATGTGAGCTAGATTTTACAAGAGGTCAAAGGTAGAGTTTAAATGGTGGTGGTGTGTATTACCGTGAGAGAGCAGCAAGAAGGAGGAGGAAGAAGAGTGGAGCCGTGTGAAATGAGAAAGAAATGAGAGAATGAAGATAACCTTTGTTTTGAAGATATTTGTTCTTATAAAGCAAATAGTACATTAATTAGTCATTCTTTCTTTTCTTAGTAAATTAACAAGGGTGGTGAGTCACCACACCTTAAAACCGGCCCCCAATAGTACCTAGGGGTATTTTAGACTTTATTAATCAATTGTCTCACTTATAAAACATATGTTACAAACTAGCTTATAAAAATCACTATTCACAAAAACAAGGCACATAGAAGTGAAATTTTTGATTTCCTATTGATATAGACTTCCCAATGTGATACTATATAGTACACATGTTAATTAAAGAGTAATGATGGACATTTAGCCATTCAAAACTCATTTACAAGACAATTTTTCAAAAACGTGCTTTAAGACTCCTTAAAGCACATTTTGTGTTTTAACTTATTTCAAGCTTGGTTTTCTTTAGTAATTGATTTAATATGTTCATTAACATATAATAAGGCATAGGTATGACCATTAGGTCTTATACACATTTATCCCAAGCTTAGAGCACATTTTAGCCCATATTGACCTTAAGGTATTTATTTGTGTTTTGTTTGGTTTCATTGTCTACCAAGGTTTCCTAAGGACTTAATTAGCCTTATAAAATCATAATTTATATTATCAAATCTTGGTAGGCTCTTTGGGTCCTAGCCAAGTTCACTCCAAGCTTAGAGCATGTTTTTGCTCAAACCGTGTCTTAGTGTTTTATTGTGTTTTACCATGGTTTAAATGGTTCATTTATGTTTCTAAGGCACTTTTTAGCCTTTAAATACCATAGTTTAACATTTACACAACATACCAAGGTTTGGGGTATTTATTTCAATCTACCCCCCTTAAAAGAACTTCGTCCTCGAAGTTCACATTTCCTCGCATCATTGGATTAGAATACGGGAATTACTTATAGCCATAAAACTTCCATTACCAACCACCCTTTACATCCAACCTCGGACTTAATGGTCCGGGCAACATATCCACATTATACATAAAATATCATACTCACATGGTAACCTCGGACTTAATGGTCCGGGTACCTTCACCACACTTGCACTTACATAATATCCCTCAGACTCTTAGGTCTGGGTGACATAACCACATTTGGACTCGTAGGCCCGGGTAACACAATCAATTCAGAACCCACCTACATTAGAACTCAAGGTCTAAAATAATATTTATTACTTATTCCACACAACATGTCTTAGCATGTATATCAAACAGAAATACCTTTTCCATCTCTCCATGGGTTCGAATCCCACGTTGAGTACATATACACTGTGATCCCGCAGAACCCGGTCGCGATGGACACCTTCTGGTCCCCGTTCTTTGGGAGATCAAAACATTCACTTAATTTTTAACATATATACTTCTCATGTCACCGGTCCGAAGACAAAGGCTCATACGTCCTCAGCTCGTGAGCAAGTACTACAAAAATATTCTTTACTAGGTTAAGTATAAGAGAATCCTTTATTCAAAATATTAATCGATTGTTTGAAAACACCAATTGAAAATCCTTTTGAAAACACCACACAACTCCAAGTCCAATTAAGCTCTTGTTTTTCTTAACATGGTTGTTTGTGACCACTTACAGGGAGCTTCAAGAGTCATCCAACCCTGATGTGATCAGCATCAGTGTTGAACTATCTTTCACCCCAATTTGTGTTCGGCTTCCCTTGATCTCATGATAATCAAGTTTCACCTCCCACTTCATTTTCAACCAACAACTAATTCAAGCATATTCCATTTTCTATCTTTAATCCTTCTAGTCATAATCATTACATCTCCAAGGGATAGAACTCCGTCTATCAATCATCATCACCCAAATCCAACTTAATTCAAGTTACCTAGGGAATTTAATTCTCACTAGGTTCTATGTCGGTCTCATACCCCTTCATAAATCACAACATTGTATATATATACATATTTTTTTTATCAAAATACAATACATGGTTTACATTTATGCACCGTCGGGGTTTTAGTTCCCCGGGAGTTTCTTTACTCCCTTCCACTTGTACTCTCACACACCACTGTTAACAAAATAAACACACTTCCCACAATGGTATTCGCATCTTCTGTGCGCCAATTTAACCACAAATAAATGCGTATGTTTATATAACACACGCGCCAACCATCATAACAAATCATTTTGTGCTATGCACAACCCCGTTCACGTACACTTGTACGGTAAAAACACACTAAGTGGTTTTGCGCTCTACCCCCCTTAAAAGGGATTACGCCCACGTAATCAATCACTAAACCTTGGCTTAAATGTTCTGCCGTCGTGAAGTGTTTTGACTTCCACGCGGTCTATTACACAATGGATTCTGATTAGAGGATCTTAACCATATTGGCGGTTTAGTCCCTAAACCAAGAATTCGCATTGGAGTTCTAACTCATAACCGGTTTCGGTCCTGGCCTGTGAGGCTTTTAGGCATTGACAACTAGCCATTATTCATATTCACCATGTATATTCAGTATTTGGTGTATGGGCTCCCTGGCCTCTGTTGCGCAACTCTGGTAATTATAGATCTAGTTTGCCCCATTCGTTACTGTTACTGTATTATGCATCTCTAATGTATTACCCTTATCTAGGTAACAATGGTTTCTCAACCGACGCATGGTACCTCTTACCCTGAGCGAATTCGGTGAGTTCCAAAACTTTCCATCCACTTCTCCAATAGCTTACAGCGTAAACTACTATGTAATTCACAATGATTGACTTGCTTCTACCGACTTACTGTCGGTTGAGATTGAGCTACTACCTAATGTGTAGTGCTCTCTCGGTTATTTCCACACCTGGGGTATATTTCATACCGACATTTGGTATTTAGTGCCAGTGTTATCACTTATTCTTAATCATACCTCCACATTTGGTTTCGTACAAGTACTTTTCCATTGGTATGACCTTGCATTTCTTATGCATTGATCATTATAGTATTATAGGTTTCTTCCTACATCCACCACAATTAACATTTCCCAAATCCTAGCTATCCACTTGATCATTACTGCGCAAGTGCAATACCAAAACACTCAGTCATACAGAGTGCAGAGGCGTAAACTCTTGACAGTAAATCTCTTATGCGATTGCCAATGGAATTTTCACTGTGTTTCACTGAAATTCTTATCACATAACACTTGCTTCCGGCTTACTGCTCGGTTCCTTTGCTATCACTTACTGTTGTGCCTCCACTGGGTTTAACTCATAACTCTGCTCACTCACCATTTTATCATCTAACAATACTCACACAACGGTCGCTTATTGCGCACCGTATCCTTACTCATTATACAACATCAACTTATACTGCATCCGCTATTATATTAGCTTCCGCTATTACGCTGGGTTTATCTGGCCACTTATTTGGCTGATTTTTGAATATACTATTTTTTTTGAGCCTTTATGTTCCTTGAGCGTTGTTCGCTACACATTTAGCTTCACACACCTATGGTGATTGCTATCAGACTTATTACTCTTCCTGTGTACACAACTGGTACGAGCACTTCTTTTCGTATTATTTTATTCAAATCATCCTGGGGTAATAACAACGTGGTCCATCCTCCACATACTTCTTGAACTTGGTCCACACAACTACCGCTCTCGCGGTTTCACAATATCGAGAGGTATCCCCACTCTTAAAGCAGTGGTTCGTTCTCCGCTCTATTTCCTTGTGTAACATATACTTCTGCAACGATCAAATTTACATATCACAAGTTGTTGTGGCTTATAAGCCTTACTGTCGCGATTCCTTCCAAGTTATCTCTCTGGCAACTTAGGGTCCTACTTTTAAGTGGGTTTACCTTCAGTGTTTAATCCGGGTAATTGTTCCAAATCTTGTGTTTCTGTTATATTGCTCCATCTAACAATGTTTAATCCAAACACCCCTCAAGGATTGCTCCCGGGTGTTACTAACATATGCCATTACATCTGGCTTGCACTCATGGGTACATTCCGTTAGCCACGCCTTTTTGCGTTCTTCACTGGTTATTATCTTCTTCTGTGAAGATCAACATTTCCTGATAGTGTAGGTACTCATTTTGGAGTTTCATCCCGTTCATTGCACATTAATGTGTCCACATTAGGCTGGGTCACCATTCCAGCTATCACGTTTATCCCTGAGGATCCTTAAGTCATATAAGATGTCTTTACATTCAGTTAGTGCACTTCGCACCTCCTGACTCTTAAACATTTCCTTGAAAGGAATTCACTAATTCCTTTAGTCTCGTTAACTTAACTGAGTTCCTTAACTTCAACCATTCCTTGTAATCTCTAGCTCTTGTTTGATTTATACTGCTGACCGTAGACGGAGTCGACTACTTCCCGTGTTTCGGACTCCACTCGTATACATATGTGGGGTACCATAATGATACATTGCTACCTACCCAACTAACCCATAAGTAGGTCTGTCAGGCCCACAAGCTCCTATCGGAGTGCGGTCGTCCCACAATTCAGTTGGTACACTCGTAGTGTCCGTCACACGCCTAGGTGAAGTATTCTGTTGTCAACTCCCTTATATTGTCCCTTGACAATATGCGTCCCGTGCTTCCCGAACTTAATCGAAGGAAAGTTTATCCACTATTGTATCTTATCATCTGCCCTTGGTTTTACTGGTTTGGTTTAAAAGAAGGTTGGAAAGAAGTGTTGGTTTGAAAGAAAATTTGGTTTTGAAAAGAAAAGGGTTTGAATAAATCTGGGTTGAAAGAAAAATTTTCATGGTTTCACAACATCTTCTTACCTTAGCCAAGTCTAGCTTCTTGCTGACTGGTGTACTTACAATTACAGAGGTTAGGCTAGCAGGCCCTTCCACTGTTATGACAATCACATTTAACTTTATTGTACTTTCCAAGTACTTTGTAGTGGTTATAAATTCCCGAATAGCCCTGTTATAGCAGCACTTGCTATGGCAAGTGCGCCATGCTAACTGGCTATCGGTTCAACACATACCGGTTGTGGTATTGTTTTACCGCACTATCATCAGTGGCCTTGTTGGCCCTTATTTGTTCTTACGGTCTCGACAATAACCTTTGGGTAACTTCTCACTGTATTCACATAATAGTTATCAACTGGGGTGTCTCCCATTCTTGGAGTCCCTTTTTACTTAGCATTATCTTCTCTTTGTAGCCCGTTCCACGCATCGTCGTGGTTACTGAGACTTGTCTCTTGTTTGGGCACTACGTTATAGTTCCTTAGTTGGTTGGTATACCGTTGGTGTATTACTTACCAACTGTGGTCCCATAGACATTCGTCTCGGGTTTCACTAATCCACTTCTTGCTGTTGCACGGTCAGTGCGTTGCAAGCTGGTTATTCTCGACTGCTCTGCATGTCGACCCAGGTTGCCGGAAATTCTATTCTTCTGTACACTGATTCTTCGCTCTTCGCTATGAAATGCGGTTAACACTGTTTAGATGGGAACCGTCTCCGGGATTCCCAGTTTTCGGGATCTACCGTATGACAGGTTCTCCGTACCTTAGATGTGTCTAATAACAGCCAGATCGGGTATTCCCGAGTAAGAGTGGACTTCCATCTCTCTGGCGTTGTTTCCCAAGTTATATAACAGGGATTGTGGAGGGCGGGAAGGATATAGTAGGTTTCCAGTATTCACTGGTAGTTCCTTAGCGTATCTCTCACGCTATCACTCAACCCTTAACCCAAAGTACTAAAATCCTAACTCGGTACTTCCTAAGCTCGGTAATTCAGTCATCAGAGCGATACTTCGCTCTGATACCACTTTTTGTAACACCCCATCCAACATTAAATACTTACAATAAACTGCAGCGGAAATACAAACCTATCACATTACTTAATTCGTTGGTGTTACACGCCGTTAACCACCCACGTGGCTAACAAGGCTAATACATGTACATTTGTATCGGTCTGATGGACTAGATTCCCGAGCAACTACACAATACAATCCTCATTCCATTTCCAACATTTATATATATACAATCCCACTGTACCGAGTATTTACAAACTAATGCCGATAACAATTTCGGTCTTACTACGCTTACAATGCTTACGCCATTTAAATGGCTACCCATGTATAACATCTACCCCGTCCTACTCTCGAACGGCTTCCAGCTCCTTGTACCTGAAATAGAAAAGGAGAGAAAGGGTGGCCCCCAAGGGGCTCAGCACCTTTGCTGGTATGGTAATCCCGCAGCCCACATGCTACCGGGCCACGCACAACTAATTGTCGTCTTAGCATGCAGTTGATTATATTTAAATCATGCATACAACCATAAACACACAACACTTGCATACACCCAACAATAGGGCTCAACATATATCCAACACATCCACACTTAACAAATCATCCAATGATTCCTTTAACCCTAGAGTGGCTCTCCTCTAAAACGGAGCTACTTCCTTAATGAACGACACGTACCCATTAATCGGGTTATCCTTAAACGCCTCTTGTCACAAACTGGGATTCATTTCCATGATCCACACACTCCATATCCTACAACATATCTCATTCCTCACATAACAAACCTTTCTTGTTTCGGCGTACACATAACAACATCGCATTTTTTTAAACACCTAACGTATACATATCATAGCATAGCAGGGGAAATTGCTTAGCACAATAACAACACAAACACCATAAGATCGGTTCACACAAGGAACCTTCCACCATAGTTAGTATATATAGTGAGCCTAGAGATTATTGCCAATCTCATGCTAAGCTCGTTACCAACCTCGTTACCGTCCAGTTATAACGAACGGTTAACTTAAACCCAAGGTGTGTCGGATATAGTAATCCCAAGCACACCGAAATAACATTCGTATGCCCCTGTGGCCCGACGTGAGTCAGTAATTAGCTTTGGATAAGCTAAGGGAAGGTAGAAACCAAATTGGAATACAACCTATACATACACCAAGAGAGCCGAACCGGATATGACATCGACTCCCGTCCATCACACGCGTGGCCGGAACAACCGGACTCCTCACCCCCCATTAGTACATATACTTATAAATAAGTAGTTAGAGATCCATTATGGAGCCTACCACATCCACACACCATACGGTATCATAACCGAGTTAAGCACACAAGGGAGGTTCACACACTTGCATAAAACAACAATATCCAACTAACTCACACATAGCCGTGGTTAGAACGTTCCCAAGGTTTGGGTCGTAACTCCGAATACCGATCTCTCATGTGTTCCTAGTTCTGGTTAGCTAAGGTTTAACACTTATTTGAGGTTAAATGGTATCGGAGGCCAAATTCGCCACATAAATGAATTACTATAAACTCATTACATGTTTATCTTACAAGGTGGCAAACACTCAGAAAAACACATTGGCATACAAGCCGGTGTAATCCGGTAGGACACAGGTTGCAAGAAAACCATACCTGTCACCGGAGTCCACTTTATCATGTCCACTTATGTTCCTCGAGCAATTCTCGAACAACTGATAACATTACAATTACTTTCATTAACATTGGAGTAACATGCTTGTTTAAAGTCTAATGCTTATCTTTCTAACCATCATCACTCCCTAATGTTGGACCACTAAGTCATTGTAGTTTAAACTTAATCATATAAGTTAATCACTTCTCATTACACCTCATACTTGTTTACACCTCTTAAGGCCTTTACATGTCACCAAACAAGGCCTAAACATCATCTAAAACCATTACCATTCAATCCCCCATCATTAGGAGCCTTAAACAAATTTTTTTCTTCATTTCTGGTCTGGACCGCCCCTCTGGGGCGGTCCCAGGGGCGGTCCACAACAGATGCTACACGTTCCTTTTTTTTTCACTTCTTTGCACTGGACCTCCCCACAGGGGCGGTCCACTGCAGAACCAATTTTCTAATGTGCTTTTCTCCTCTTTATGAACTCCAAATTCATCCCAATTTTTTCCTATGCTTTACACATGTTCTCCCACATGTTTTAACATCTTTGGGCACACTTAAACCCTTTCAAAACATCCCAAAAATTCCTTAAACTTTTACTCAACTTTTACTAAGTCCTTAACACTTAGAACATTTTTTTCTTACACTTGTAACTTGTATTCTTGCCTAAAACTTCACCTAACCAAAGTACTCCCTCACTACCTTATAACCACCCTTTAAACATCATTGCACTACACTCATCCCCTTTACACACACTCCTCAAGTTTTTCCCACAAGTTCATAATTAAACCTTCACAAGGCGTTACACTTTCATTGTTCACCAAACTTTGCACAAGACTTTACGACACCTCCACCATCACCTTGGTGTATCAAGAAGTCATCCATTAGTTCCCTAAATCTCCAAGACTATGCCTAAATCCTTATAGCACCTTAGAACACCTTAATGCATGTTTTCTTCCTTAGTGAAGCATGTATCCATTCCTAACAATTCCTAGTTCACCCAAGTTCATTTAAGCACTTAAAACTCCTTATACATTTTACAAATTTCGCCATGGGTTCTCTTAGCACATCATCTTTCCAAACTCATAGTTTTCACCACTAAACATTCAAGAACACCTAAATCCATCAAAAACACCATCATCCACAAGACTTCACCAAATTTACACTACATCACAATATAGTGCATAATTTAAATTGCTTGGCACTTAGGCCCTTAAATGCATGGCTCTTAGGCCCTTAAATTGCATAAATCTTAAACACTGAATTTCCCACATAATAATGCCTTGACCTGCAAATACACTCAACATTACATATGTCCTTTTACTAGTCTCCTTGAGAACTTTCACTAAGTCCTTTACCATTAGCTCCTTAGGTAGTTTTAACAAGCATTATAAGCTCATTTCTCCTAAGGCATTAAACCACTTGAGATAGCATATTTACCTCTTTTCCACCCAAACTTCTTTCTTGTTTCCTTATAAAAACGGTAAGGTATTTGATTCCTTGTCAACTACTACACAAATACAAACATTGAAATGAGTATACAAGCTTTAAGCTTCATCTCATTGTAAACCCTAGGTTTACATTGTTTCAAAAACATTAATGTAGTTGTTTTACCTTGATCTTTGAAGAGAGTTTGAATATCTATGAAGAGAGGACTCCACCTAGTCCATGAAAGGTTGGAATGAAGCTAGAACAAAGTCACACCAAGAGCACCATTAATGTGCAATTTCGGTCAAGGCACAAACATGAAGGAAACTTGATTTTCTTTGAGATTCCTTACCTAGAAGCAAAGGAGAGTAATAATATGTAGAAACACAAGCTCAAGCTCCATCCATGGCGATTCCTCTTGGCACCAAAAACAGAGCTCTTGGGATTTTGAAAGGATAGAATTGAAGAGCTTGATGAGAGGAAGAGATTGGTGGTGTTTGTTTTTGATTTGGACATGTGAGCTAGATTTTACAAGAGGTCAAAGGTAGAGTTTAAATGGTGGTGGTGTGTATTACCGTGAGAGAGCAGCAAGAAGGGAGGTAGAAGAAGAGTGGAGCCGTGTGAAATGAGAAAGAAATGAGAGAATGAAGATAACCTTTGCTTTTGAAGATATTTGTTCTTATAAAGCAAATAGTACATTATTAGTCATTCTTTCTTTCTTAGTAAATTAACAAGGGTGGTGAGTCACCACACCTAAAAAACCGGCCCCCAATAGTACCTAGGGGTATTTAGACTTTATTAATCAATTGTCTCACTTATAATAACATATGTTACAAACTAGCTTATAAAAATCACTATTCACAAAAACAAGGCACATAGAAGTGAAATTTTTGATTTCCATTGATATAGACTTCCAAATGTGATACTATATAGTACACATGTTAATTAAAGAGTAATGATGGACATTTAGCCATTCAAAACTCATTTACAAGACAATTTTCAAAAACGTGCTTTAAGACTCTTAAAGCACATTTTGTGTTTTAACTTGTTTTCAAGCTTGGTTTTCTTTAGTAATTGATTTAATATGTTCATTAACATATAAATAAGGCATAGGTATGACCATTAGGTCTTATAAACATTTATCCCAAGCTTAGAGCACATTTTAGCCCATATTGACCTTAAGGTATTTATTTGTGTTTTGTTTGGTTTCATTGTCTACCAAGGTTTCCTAAGGACTTAATTAGCCTTATAAATCATAATTTTATATTATCAAATCTTGGTAGGCTCTTTGGGTCCTAGCCAAGTTCACTCCAAGCTTAGAGCATGTTTTTGCTCAAACCGTGTCTTAGTGTTTATTGTGTTTTACCATGGTTTAAATGGTTCATTTATGTTTCTAAGGCACTTTTTAGCCTTTAAATACCATAGTTTAACATTTACACAACATACCAAGGTTTGGGGTATTTCACCCTCTCTTCAACAATCGATCAGGGCTAAAATTGCCCTTTGTTGATGCGCTGTCTTCATAAAATTGTGCATAATTTTGTGTAATTACTGGCAAACAACAATTCTTTGCGCTAGTTAGTTTTGTAATCAAATGGTGGCATATACATTGACGTTAATTTAATTTCCAGAATGAAGGCTTGTGTTTAGGTCTATATTGTAACCCCCTAAAGATCTTGATAGGCTGAGTATGAAAAAGCCAATATGTGTTGTTCAATATGGTTGATGAATATTTTTTTTGATGTGCTGGGTGTGGATTGTTATATTGGTTTCAATCGACAGTATTAAACATACATGCTCCCTGCAATTATGTGTGTTGTGTAAATATGGTGTGGTTTTTGAACCCTATATACATATATAGAAAGAAACGGCGGGATATTAAACTATACATATAAGATAAGAACATACTGCTGTAATGGAATGAAATATACCATACGGAAGGCCTGCTACCGGAGACCTACTTGCGGATGGACTACTACGAAGACCGATTGTCGGATGGCCTGCTACCGAAAGGCCCCGCTACCGGAAGGATCTGCCAAGAGAATCTACCGGAAGACCAATTGTGTAATACCCCAACCCGAAATCCAATAAACTGAACGGCGATCACTCCCAAAAAAATACAACTGCAGCGGAAATAAATACAACAACCGGGCGGTATTACAATGCCGTTGGCCACCCTTGTGACCAACAAGGCTAAGTCCAAATACAATCCTCAAATGTCACGGTCTGGAATACAGATACAACCCGAGATACTAGGAATCAAACTCAAAGTATAATACTGAAATAAAACAATTAACTAATAGTAGACTCCCAAAGCTTGGTCTACCCCACCTACACTCAGTGTGGAGATCTCCTCAACTTCAGGTACCTGAAAAATGGGGGTGCCCCAAAGGGGCTCAGCAAAACAATGCTGGTATGGAAAACGTGCAGCCCATCGTCTACCGGGCCACACCAACTACTTTGTCGAATACATGCAGTTCATTTTTATAAAGCTGTAAACAAGCATAGTCTGATAATAACAAGTATCCATACAAGGACAATAATGTCACAAAACAAGACACAGAAGGTCGAGTTAGCTGAACTGAAATTCTTTACTGATAGTCGGTCCACACAATGGGACTGACCGTTATAACTGAATATCTGAAATAGTGGAGGTATAGTGACCTCGTTATAGAGAAAGGTTGGGTATAAAAACCCCAGGAGATAACGTAGTTAAACCCTGAATGAATGGCGTGGGAAATAAGAACCCACTAGAGGAATAAAGTCTTCCTCGAACTGAAGGGCATTTGAATCCCGGAAGGAATAAAGTCTTCCTCCCAACTGAATGTTCCGTCGCGACGTAGTAGGAGACGACCTGAGACAGGTACAACTCCTGTAGCATGCATGGCCAGATCCAACTGGGCTCCTCAATCTCGAAGTATATAATTGTTAAGTGTCATATAAAGACGTTAAACAAGAACACAATGTGTATTGTCAATTATCACGTTAGGATAATGACGTTTGTTATAAACTGAAGTTAGTGAGAGACTTGAGTACAAGTCCTCGGTATACTGAAACGCAGGTATTTAATCCACTGGTATAGTAGTGTTTGTATGCGTGGGACATACACGATGTAGTCAGCAACATTCACGCACATAAAATAATACCACAGTGTGCAAGAGTAAAACAACAGTTTACATTTATTATCTTGGTCGTTATTTCAAACAACAGATAGCACACAAGCCGGTGTAATCCGTTAGAAAACAGGTTGCAAGAATCCCATACCGTTCACCGTAGACTGTACTTGTAAATTCCCGGTCAACGTCTGTCAAACAAAGTCCTAGAATAGGATTAACTGAGAGGGTTAATTTATGTTACCCTTATATATGATTCTATTGAATCTTTTAACAAATCCCGTATTTGTATATTCCATGTGAGGTCTTATTTCTTTTAGTTACCTCATGATTTATGTATAACTGATTTGTTATTCCTTTTTGATTATTTTATAAATCCTTAATGTACATATAGGTATTATATATTCATTACTATATTCGTTGTTTATTCCAATTGTCTAGGTGATATAACAACTTGTAATATCTTGACTATATTTTATATGTCATACATGGACATTAAAATTCTTATAGTTTCTATTATTCTTCTTTTAACCATAAATATTATTTATTGGTTACCTTTAGATCCTTATAACTATATAAGCCATAATTCTAAAGTCCATAATTCCTTAAATCAAAATTCTTCTCAAATCCTCAAATATCCATATAGGACCTATATTATTTAAATCTAACTTCTTAAACTTATATTTTCGGTTATTTACAAAATAACAAATTAAGTCATAAACTTAACATTTTAAATTTTACTTATTATCATAACTTAGTTTTAATTCCTTATTTATCTAAACCTCGAAACTACCATTAATACTTTGGTATATTAATTTTAATTATTATAACTTTCAAAAATTACATCTTAGCCCCTCAAAATCTCGGCATGTTTATATATACTTTCTATATTTGCCATTTAGCCTCAAAATCTTATAATCTTTACATAATGTCTTATAAGCTATAGTTTTAATTTTAATTCTCCATAAATGCTGAATATATATATATAAATTCTTAAATTACCAAACTAACCCAACTAAATCGGTTTTGGTCTAGAACTTTCCATTAATTACATTTTCACCCCAAAACTTTATAATAGTCACTTAATAACTTATAAACTATAGTTTAAATATTAAATTCCTAAAATTTCGAAAGTGAACTTAATGATTCTCTTAATTATGAATTCGCCACCTATTAAATACCAAACTTTCATAACAACTTTTATAAATTACATAATAGCCCAAAACTTTATAAAAAGTTATTTTAAAGCTTGTTTAAATTATCTAAAATTCATAAACTTAATTCCTAACCTTATATTATATTATAATTACACCAAACAGCCCCTTAGCTCACGGTTTTTCTAATAAGCACACTAAACTTTGTAATAATTACATTTAATCCACATAACTTAATTAATTAGCCATTTAAACACTAATAGAATATTTTCAACTCACCAAACTTTATGATATAAATTTATATACCTAAGTAGCTCATTAAAATTATTATTTCAAGTAGAACATTCGGCCATAATTTAAATGAGACCTTATGTTATATAAAAGTGGATTTATATGTCTAAATAATATAAATAAATTCATAGGAGTCATATAACTCATGTATAAATTATTGTAATGTCTTATATAAATTCTTAGCTCAAAATGAAGTACTTTTGCTCTTGAACTTTCGGCCTAAATTTATATGTAACATAAATAAACTTTGTGACACAAAAATGTGTCTTAAGGAAATATTTTCTATATATGTTATAGGTTATATTTTTGGCATATAATACCATGTAGTTTCGGTTTCATATAACCTAGGAGGTGTACATAATTTTTGTATGATTTTTAGAAGCTTAACAAAGCTTATAACATAAGGATTTATATAGTAAACTTACTTCTTAACAAAGGTGGTTAAGTGCTTGAACTTCTTCTTGAATCTCCAAGCTTTCTCCTAGGTAAACTTGATGCTCCTCTTCGGTTTTATGCAAGAGGTGAAGGTGTTTAGGAGTTAGATCTTCAACAAAGACCTTAAGTAGATTTGGAAGTAGTTTTACAAGACTTTACCTTAGACTTTGCTCCTTATAATTTCGGCACTCCTAAGGTAAATGAAGAGCAAGTTTTCCTTCAACAAAATGAAGAAGAAAAGAGACTTAGAAGTAGGTAGAACTTGGTTACACATAAAAATGTGCTTAAGGATTTTCAAGCTTTAAAACCTACCTTGAGATGCTCCTTGGTTTAATGTTGGTTTGGACAATCTCCTTGGAGAACTAAATGGCGCCGAACACACCTTGTTATGCTAGGAAGAGATTTACTTCAAGACTTGCCAAGAAATGCTAGCAATTTACCTTAAAGATGAAGATAGAAGTTAAAACTCCATTAATGGACTTAAGAGCTTCAAAGGAAGAAGATGAAGCTAGAAGAGAGAGGAGGGAGCTTACCTAAACCGTGGATGAAGAGGGCAAGGAAGAAAGTGAGACCTAGCTCACGTAAATGCAAGGAAGGAGTGACTTGGAATTGATTTTTGTTTTCTTAATTTCTTAATGTCAAATGACTATACTTTTCCTTAGTTTATTCAATGAGTTATTGGCTCAATAAATGCCCTCCTTTCCAGCATTGAAATCGGCCATAATGGAGAACATGGCAAGGTGGAGCAAAAATAATGCAAACTAAAAGACAAGGTGAGAAAAGGTAAGGATATTCCTTTGATTTTTCAATGTTGTAACTTGTCTTCTTCCTCTCTTGTATATGGACGATTTTAGGGACTGAATGGAGCATGTTGATCGGCATTAATGAGCTAAGACCAAGCATGTTAGGTCATTGAATTATAAGAATCAAAAGAAAAGGAATCTAGATCTACTTTTTGCCTTTTTACATTTTGTTTTCTTCCTAGCTCACATGGCCTTATTCTTCTGCATAATTTCGACAGCTATATGATCAAATGAGACCTACATACTTAGACATTAAGTAATATAACACATGGGATGATGAGTCATCATGTTTTAAGCCTTTTATAAATTTTTAAAGCAAATTTTATACTAGTTTTTGCCCTTAAAATCGGCCCCTATAGAGAGCCTTGTTGACTAGTCACACCAACTTATTTAGAAGGTCATTTTAACCCTTTTTAAGATTACCAATTCGTGGCATGTCAAAAACTACAAGGTAATTGCGTAAAACGCATTTTCGTGACACCCGAAGGTGTGTTTTTGTGCTCTAAGGAAATTTTGGGAAACCAATTGTTATTATGAGTTCCAAGTGTTTGTAAACACTTATTATAGTAAATAAACATATACTAAGATGTTACATTGAGTTATATGGGGTTATATCAACCCGTGACATAATTTACGGGCCATCGGGACACTCCCGGGCCAAAAAGGAGCGTTAAGAAATCCTCCTTTGGTTTTTGCTGAATTTTGAGAAACCACTTCGTGGGTTCTCTTTAGAATGATAAATAATGATGTTAGGAACTCTAAGAATTAATTTTATAGGAGTTCGTGCCACCTCGGCACTCCTCCGGACTTTTCGTGCTTTAAGGAGCGGGTGTGAGCACTCCCGAGCATTTTGCGTGTTTGACTGAATATAGCTTAGGGAATATATTTGTATATTCATATAATAATTGTATGACCATTTAGTTTGAATATTAGAGGGTCATACAAGGTCATGTTTGACCATATGCTTCTAAGGCGTTTTAGCGTTTTGGTGAAACGACTGTTTTTACGTAACGTTTTCATGCATGGGTTTGCATGCGTACGTGAAATGATTTATATTTGGATTATATTCCAATAAATAATGATTAAATAATATATTTAGATTTGGGGTATTTCAATCAAGGGAAACCTATCCACTGTTGTGCTATGACGAACTCAATCCATTCCCTCGGGTTGTTACCCTTGGGTTTACCGGTTTCCATCCGGTTAATTAAAAGTAACTGGGTAAAACTTACCTACCATATGGCACTGAGGCCGATGTAGGTCTTCTGGTTTGGTTTAAAAGAAGGTTGGAAATAAAAGGGGTTTGAAAGAAATCTGGTTTTGAAAAGAGTTTGACAGAAAATGATTTTAGGTTTAAAGAAAATTTTCCGTGGTTTTACAACGTTTCTTGCCTTATCCAAGTCTAGCTTCCTGCTGACTGGTGTGTTTCCAAGCACTGAGGTCAGGCTAATAAGCCCTTCCACGGTTATGATAATCCCACTTAACTTCATGGTGCTTTACTGAGTACTTTGTAGTTGCTAAAAAAAAATCTCCCACACAACCTTGTTGTAGCAGCACTTGCCATGGCAAGTGCGCCATGCTAACTGGTTATCGGTTCAATACACACTGGTTGCGGTATTGTTTTCATCCGCACTAACATCAATGGCCTTGCTGGCCCTTGCTTGATCTAGCAGTTTTAACAACAATCCTCGGGGACTTCTCACTGTCTTCACATGATAACCATTAACTAGGGTGTTTCCCATTTTGGGAGACCCCTTTTTACTTAGTATCGTATCCTCCTCGTACTATATTGTGGTTCCTTAATCGGTTGGTATACCGTTGGTGTATCAGTTAACATTTGTAGTCCCGTAGACACTCATCTCGGGTTTCATTATCTCGCTCCTTGCCTGTTGCACGCTTGGTGCGTTGCAAGCTGGTTGTCCTCGACTGCTCCGCATGTCGACCCAGGGTGCTAGAAATTCCATTCTCTTGTGCATAAGATTCTTCACTTTTCGCTAACAAGAGCGGTTAATATTGTTAAAATGGAGGCCGTCTTCGGGATTCACGCCTTTCGGGATCTACCGTGTGACTGGTTCTCCGTACTTTAAGGACACTTAACAACAGCCAGATCGGGTATCCCCGAGTAAGAGAGGACTTTCATCTCTCTGGCGTTCTTTCTGAGTTAGAGAATAGGGTTTGTGGAGGGCGGGATGGATATCGTAGGTATCCAGTACACACCGGTGTTCCCTAACTAGCGTACTTCTCACGCTATCACTCAACCCTTAACCCATATGTACTAACATCCTAACTCGGTACTTCCTAAGCTCGGTATTTCAGTCATCAGAGCGATACTTCGCTCTGATACCACTTTTTGTAACACCCCAACTACAACAACGTACTTGAGCAATACTTTGCAGCGGAAATCATAACTCACAACATTACTTAACTCCTTGGTGTTACACGCCGTTAGCCACCCACGTGGCTAACAAGGCTAACATACATACATCGTACCGGTCTGATGGACTAAACCCCCGAGCAACTACACATTAATCCCGTTCCATGTCCAACATTTAATATACACTTACATTACAACTGTACCGAGTATTTACAAACTAATGCCGATAACAATTTCGGTCTTACTACACCTACAATACACTCTCAATTTGAACGACCACCCAGGTGCAACAACTACCCGTCCTACTCTCGAACGGCTTGCAGCTCCTTCGTACCTGTAGAGTAATGGGGGCCCCCAAAGGGGGTCAGCACCTTTGCTGGTATGGTAATCCCGCAGCCCGCATGCTACCGGGCCACGCACAACTATTTATCATCTTAGCATGCGGTTGATTTATTTCAAACATGCACAAACTCATACACACATCATGCTTATAAGCAACATCCATTAATGAATACATACACAAGGTTAGCACACCCAACATAACAACACACACTTCACTTTATAGCATACACAACTTAATTTCACTCTTCTTAGAGTGCATGAACTCCATTTAGGGAGTGCCGGGGGGATATAAGCCCGAGCACAACATACATACATTTTCTTTACTTGAGTGGCGGCCTCATATAGGACCGTACACCACATACGTAATTTCCCCCTAACTCCAATAGTGATGAGGTAGGTAAGCCTTGGTTAAGCTTGTGGGTGGTTGTAATCCAAGAAGAAAACAACCGTAACATAACAGAGAGGGAGTCGAAGCAACATAGGCGTCAACACCCTAACAACATTACACATAATTTCCCTCCTAGCCCGATATGGAGGTCGGGTAGGTAAGCTTTGGCTAAGCTAATGGGAGGTCGAAATCCAATGAAGGAAATCAACCCTTAACATAACAGGATGGGAGTTAATTTACATATATATATATATTAACTCCCAAACAATACGCGCGACCGGAACAACCGGATTCCTCTCCATACATAACATATACTTATTAGTTAGAGATTCCCTTATGGAACTTATCACATACATACCTCACGTAGTGTTACTAACTTGGTTAGACATATAAGGGAGTAATACTCCTTTTTAACTAACATGGATATCTGTATCCGATAACAACGACAATATACCAAACAACTCACATACATCACATATAATCACAACATATACTAACGCACTGATAGCCGTGGTTAGAACGTTCCCATGGGTTGGGACGTTTATTCCGCATACCGAACTCTTATGTGAACCTAAGGTCGGTTACCTATTATTTAACACATAACTAAGGTTAAGCGGTATCGGAATTAATTACGCCACAATAATGAATTACTGTAAACTCATTTCATGCTTTATCTTGCAAGGTGGCAAACACACAGAAAACATGCTGGCATACAAGCCGGTGTAATCCGTTAGGACACAGGTTGCAAGAAAACCATACCTCGGTCCTTGTTGAGTTCGAGTTCCACCGAAGGTAGTTCCTATACATAATTAATAACGTTGGTTAATTACCTTTCATGAACTCTGGGTTTACTAAGTGGTTCACATGTTTACACAACGAGTTTTCACCCTAAAACTTACACTTAATTATCCTCATAATACACACTAGGGTTTACTACATAAGCCTCATTACCTTACTTAAATTTAATTTTTTTTTTTTGTTTCTGGTCCGGACCTCCCCACAGGGGCGGTCCCTAGGGGCGGTCCATGACAGAGGCTCCGACATTTTTTTTTTTTTTTTTGCCCGGACCTCCCCACAGGGGCGGTCCCTAGGGGCGGTCCACGACAGAGGCCCCGACGAAAATTTTTTTCCTTGTTTCTGGTATGGACCTCCCCACAGGGGCGGTCCCTAGGGGCGGTCCACAACAGAGGGCAATTTTCAAAGTGTTTTTCTTCTCATTTTGAACTCCAAATTCATCCAAATTTTTTTCCACTTATTCCTCAATCTTTCCACATGTTTCCCTCATGTTTAAACACCTTAAAACATGCATTGAACCTCTCCAAATCATTGGTTAAACCCTTACTCCAATTCTTGCTCAAACTCACAAACATCAATTCTTACATTTTGCACTTTGCACACTAGTGCACTCCTAACTTTCTCTTGCTAGTTTCCTACCTCCTACCAACTCACTTAATAACCATTCCAAATCCTTTATAACCATTTGCAATAACTATACACAAGTTCTTCATTCATTTCCAAGGTTATGCACACCAACTTTCTTCCTAAAATTCAAGGTACTCATACACTGTTTTGCTACAGATTTTTGTTCCCACTTCTACCATTCAATACTCCCTCTATCAATACCATTCCTAGCATTCTAATTGCATTACCTCCCACTCAAGTTCTCCCCATTATCTAGCTCCATTCCAAATCTGTTACAACATGATTAATCACTCACAACTTCTACCAAAACACACCTAGTTATTGTCTAGGTTGTTCCCTCTCCCTACACATCTAAGTCCTCTAATTTCCATACAAATTTGGGCAGAGGTTCCCCTAAAATTCTCACTTTGCCCACATACCATTTCAGCTAAATATGCATTCCCAATCTCCATATCGATTCACACATCATTACTCACACTACAACACACAAATTTTCCTGCACATATACATACATTACCCATGGTTTTCCCAAGCTTTAAAACATCATTTAAAAACTTCAAAACTGTTACATTACCTTTCCTCATTATACTACAACATATCTATTACTCATTACCATATACCTTACTCATTTCAAATGCTTAAAATCTGTTACATTACACTTTACAAAACTAGTTCAAGGTAAGCACAATTACCTTGTCTTGCTAGTTTTTCTTTCTTTTCTTTCCTTCTCTTCTTTTCCTCTTCCTTCCTTCCTTGTTCTCGGTTTTTGTTCAAGAATGGGTAATGCTACAGCAACCCATACATACCAATACTAGTTTAACACATTAACCTTAACTAACCCTAGAAATTAGAAGTTTTTAGAGTTTAGGAAAGGGCATTACCTTCAACCAATGAGTGAGGTCTTTGGTTAGCAAGAGAGTAAGATTCCTAGCCCAATGGAGAAGCCAAAATCGGCTGTAGCATAAGGAACAAGGAGTTCAAAATCTGGGAATTTTCGTTTTGCCAACAAGGGCTAGAAAAAGGTGAGGTTTCAAGAATATTTTTACCTCAAGGTAACAAGGAGAAGGAGGTGGTTCTAATGGTGGTGTTGAAGCTCCAAATGCTGCACACCCATGGAGATGAAGATGCTCGTTTTCGAATTTTGAAAAGATAGAAATACTCTCCTTGATGAGAGGATTCCAATGGTACAAGTTTTGTAATTTTTGGAGGAGATTTGAGGGAGTAACAAGAGAGAGAAGTTGAGTTTGTGTGGGGGTTTCTCATTTCACCATTGCCATCGCATGGGAAGAAGAAAAAGAAAAGAGAGTGAGTGAGGGAGATAGGTGCTGTACGTGAGTGAAAATAGAGAATGGAGGAGAGAGAGTAGTAAAGTAAGGTAAGTAGTAAAGTAATGTTACTTTTTTTTTTGCTTTTTGACTCCCTTATTTAATTAGCTAGTTATGTGTGTGAGAGAGAGGGTTATTTAACTTAATAAAACCGCCCCCTACAGTATACTAGTTGGAGCGTTTTTCGTATTTTACAGAAAACGCTCGTTATTGTACCCGGTTTTGGTACTATTCACTAACCGGGTCCGTTTTCCGGAATTTTCTCGTTTATTTAATTTTAATGGTTATATACTCCCATTAATGTTTAATTATTGTTACATAATCAACTATTATTTTTACGGGGTCATTTTAACTGTTTAAAATCACGTTTTCGGATATTCTAAAAAAAACGCGTTTTAGGACTCCGTTAGCGTTTTTACCCATGGATTGAATCCGTTTTCTTCCGGAACTTTCCCACATGTTATTAATGTGTAATTAAAGTATAAAAATACATTTATCACTCTAACGAAGGTTATGTACCTCCTACAAGAATTAAATACGCGGTTTCACGTTTTGTGACTTTTACGCATTTTCTTATTCTTTTTGGTTTTTATTTCTTCACCAATAATCTTAAGGACTTAATTAGCCTTAGAAAATTATGATTACATAGTTAATTAACATATTAAGGTTTGGGGTATTTCATCTCAACTCTTTTGTCACTTCAATTTTCTTAAGTACTACCTCCTATTCAAAATATAAGTCATTCTACACTTTCAATCCTTTTAAGGAAAAGTGTAAAATGACTACCACATCCTTACTGTTATGTGAGAAGTACAAAAAAGTAACTATACTTTATTGGGAAAATTAGACAAGAGAATGAAGCTTTGTTCCCAACAGGCCCATCCAGTATGACATCAGCCCTATTCCACATGGAAGTACCTCGCTTCACCAACCGGTCAGTAGTTGAGCAACAAGTTGACTCATCTATCTCTTTCCCTATAAATAATAATCAATGCCTCATTTATTTCTCGTGCATGCATTAATACTCTCTCCTAACTTGTTATCTTCCAATCATATTATGAACCTCTATCAACCCCCATGGGCTAGATCATTAAATATCAAACGATGTAAATCCTTGTGTCTCCTTGCTTATTGGCAATTTCGCTTCATAATCACGACTCAACATACACACCAAATAATATAAACCTATAACACATATTACACTCTAATAGATGGTTCTTGAGGTTGTGTGGTTTTGGGTAATTCTTTTTTAGTTCATTATATTTTACAATGTTCCCACTGATTCAATAGACTTTTAGGATTTGTGGTTTAGAGTTTAGACACTACAAACCCTGAAATAAACCTTTGATGGTTGAGCTGCCATATGGTGGTTCTTTATGGTGTGGTTTAACGTGACCTTTTTTCATCCATTCTATATTTTTCAATGTCGCCACTGACGCAACATATGTTTACGGTTTATGACTTATGGTATAAGGACTTTAGACCCTAAACCTTAGACTACAAACCTAAAAAATAAATCTTCGATGATAACTTTCATAGAGTATGTTTGGGGTTTAAGATATCCCCCATTTTGGTTCATTTTACACCCTTGTAACGTTTTTGTTATCTCGGCAGGTTTTTAGGATTTGAGGTTTTAGATTTATGGTCGTTAGACCTTAAGCTCTAGACTGTAAACTGTAAAATAAACCTTCAACGATTTAATTTTCCTAGTGTATGTTTATGGTTTAAGGTATATTTTTATTGTTCACACAATCAACATTTTAACTTTCCTAGGATATGTTTGTGGTTTATGATATGTTTACAATAGTGTGATTCTTGTTTGTGGGGTAAAAAAATTCCTAAAAAAGCTATTTTTGTTCTACATGTGCTTCATTGCATATTTTTGTGTTACTCTTTAAATTTAAGTGTTTTTTCATCTAACGAGGTATATCTTCAATTTGTATCTTGTTTTGAACAAATATAACCTAGTGTGTGTAGATTAAGCAAAAGAAAAAGAAATAGTCTAAAAAAAGGTAGCCATCCAAAAGCCTTGTAACTACTCAGTGGCTACGAGACACCTAACCGTCTAACAACTACCTTATTTACAACCATGAGATGGCGAGATGCCTCGTAGTCCTTGAGCGGCTAAAGAGATTATGATCTACCGCTCACAACTCGTCGGCTACTTTTTTTGAATACTTTTCTATTTTTTTTCTTTCATAGATTCAAATTTACATGCTTTTAAATAAATTATTACTAATTATAATCTAGTAATTGCGAATAGGGCTACGCATGGTAGGTTAACCGCCTTATTCAGTTAACCACTTTCGTTTAACCGAGTCTTCGATTTCTAAAATTCAATTCCATTACCATCCTTTTAAATCGATTTGGTTAACAGTTTAATTCGGTTTTCTAAAATCTAATTCCATTACCATTCCACTTAGACGTGTTAACCTTTAGTTCGGTTCGGTTTTTTCGGTTAACCTTGTAGTCATATAACTTTTTTTTATTGATGATACCCATAACATTAATATTTTAGTACAACATTGATCATTCACTTAAATCATGAGTGATAAATCAAACACATGTAACAAAAAATATAATTATATTTATATTCCCTCAATAGCTAACATTAATTATTATATAAGGTGAACATTAATATTTGTAGTTTTTCATTGTTTATATAATCGGTTAACTGTTATGGAAAATTTAATACCTTTACTGAATCTGAAACTGGTCAATTTACACAATTTGGTTAACTATATCACAAAAATGATACTCCCTCCGTCCCACTCTCTTTGTCCACTTTACTATTTGAGCTTGTCGTTTGACTTCAATATTTAACATGTAAGATAATATATTTTTATAATTTTTTTTTATAATGGAATCCTTATGTGAAAAACTATATATTGTAAAAAAAAAATTAAAAATTATTTTATCTTATATATTTAATATTGAAGTGAAAAACATATCAAAAAGCAAATGAGACACTTATGACAGGACGAAGGTAATACAATTAACCTAAAAACAGATATAATTCACTTCGGTTTCAATCGGATAGTGCAGTTTCGTCATTTTTTGGACAGCCTTAACTTCGATATCAAACTAAAACATCTCGTTTTAGCACTCACCTATTCCTTTTCTAGAAAGCAGTAGCAGCGACCGGATCCAATCATTCTATACGCCACTATCTTTGTCTACCGGTAACCAATCAGTAAAACGACGTCGTGCTCTTTCCCTTTCCGCGTCGTTCTCTCCAGGCCCACCACCCCATCTTTTCCCCTACCCTTGCTTTACGGGTTGTCCCAACTCCTAAGTCCTAACCCTCCTTCCCCCCACCGCCCTTTTTTACCCTCTTCGCTTTCTCTCTCTATCTAGAGAAGAGGACCCCAACAACCTTTCTCTCAGGTCAGTCAGAAGTAATAGATAATTTAACTCTCCGTCGACCTCGCTCGCCGATCACAAAAATATCTTCCACCAATCCATAAGATACCAACCTTCTCTCTCAAAAACGGCCTCGTTTCAATCCGTAGTTGATCCCCGCCGCCGATTCTCCCCCTTTTCTCTTTCTCTCTTCTAGTTCTACCGACTTACCCACTAATATCCATTGACTCTCCCTTTCCTCTTCCACTTCGATTTAAATCCGCCGGATAGACTGAGCTCTTATCCGCCGATCCGTCAACTATCTCTCTGCTAATCAAACTCTCCATCTCTTCTCTCTCTAATCATCATCTGTGCTTACTTTCCTCATCCGTTCTGCTTGTGTTGGATGCCAACGGTGCCGTTTAGGGCGGCGGTAAATGTGACTGTGAGCTAGCTAGCTGATTCTTGTATTTGACTGGCTGGAAAGAAAGAAATCCCCCTTTCTCACCCCATACGGATATGGATCCGGTGCAACATGCCGTGCCGGCTCCTGTGTCTCAGCAGCCTCTCATGCTTGGACCAGGGATGGATATGCCGATCATGCACGACAGCGATAGGTATGATTTTGTACGGGATATCGGTTCGGGGAATTTCGGGGTTGCTAGGTTGATGACAGATAAGGTTACCAAGGAGCTTGTAGCAGTCAAGTATATCGAGCGTGGGGATAAGGTATTCCAACCTCGTTTCTCTCCCTTTCCCTCTACCCTGAATCAATTCCTTCCACCCGTGATTTGATTAATTGAGTATTGTTGTTGTTCAATTCGTTAGTTATCAAAGCTTTGGTTTGGACGCGGGGGAGCTGGATGTGATTCTTCGAGAAGATTTTACTGATGATGAATACTTAGCATATTGATTGATTTTTTCCGGCTGCTATGGTTATGACACAGCTTTTAATTTCCCCCTTTTAATTTCTATTTTGCTACTACTGTGAATAATTATGGTATGTTTTTATGTTTCCAAAATTAGCTCTCTTTCCAAATCAAGAAAAAAATATACACAGGTGGGTGAATTGTTTTTAGCCATCGTGTTCGTGTCTTTTGAACAACGGACGGTTTTATGTATGCTAGATTGCATGTAAAGCTCTTTATTTCCTCTGTTCTATCTATGGAACTCGCTTATGTGATCATATAGTTTCCCTTTCGGGTTTGTGGCGTTATAAAGAATTTCGATCTTCTGATGTCTGTGTGAAGCCAAGTGATATAAGTGAAAGCCCTCCGCTTTTTTCCTGTCTTTGCTGTTTTTAAATCGATGTAATGTGGGTGGTTGGAATTCGAGGTGGAAGTGTTTTTCCGCCAGTATTAGTTATAAAACTTCCTCCTTCTGCTGTCTATAATTGTGTGTTTGCTCTGACCTCCAGCTTACAATTCCATCTCATTTTGAGAATTATACGTGCGCGTCCTTATATTTGAAATTCTGCTGGAACTTCTGGACCCCTTTATACTTGATAATTGAAGTTACATTCAAACGAGTAAAGTGGCCTTTTTTTATTTGCTTGGGTCGTCCTTCTAGTGTAAATATGTTTTATCTGCTTGATAAGCTTTATCGATTCTACAGCTCTTTTTTCTAAGCTTGTTCAATTTTTGCAGATTGATGAGAATGTTCAAAGAGAAATAATCAATCACCGCTCTTTAAGGCATCCCAACATAGTCAGATTCAAAGAGGTTTGCCCCAAGGACCCTGATCATCGCTCTTGGCAGTCATGGAAAATATTTTGGTGAATTTGATTTTGCCTCTCTTTTGAAGGTGATTCTAACTCCTACCCATCTAGCCATTGTCATGGAGTATGCATCTGGAGGGGAGCTTTTCGAGCGAATCTGCAATGCTGGTCGCTTTAGTGAAGATGAAGTATGTTTATTGGTGTTGTTACATTCTTCATGTCCTTGCTGCTTGCACCACATCATAACACACTTGTCTTTGGTTGCAGGCCCGCTTCTTTTTTCAACAACTTATATCTGGTGTGAGCTATTGTCATGCCATGGTATGTGGATCTGGCTGTATATTAAGCTCCCAGTTCATTTCTGGTTAATATATTGTAATAACCTTTTTTATTGTATTCTGCTGAGAAGCAAGTATGCCACCGTGACTTGAAATTGGAGAACACTTTGCTCGATGGAAGTCCAGCTCCTAGATTGAAAATTTGTGACTTTGGATACTCTAAGGTATTTCCTATCCTGTGCTTCCGCATAACACTCCACCTTTACTGGGCTCTCTTAGCTGGGCCTTGAACGGACATTCATAGTTACCATTCTGATCTAGTGTGGACATGGACAAGTAGCTGTCTGCCTGTGTCTAGATCCAAGTGGTGAGACATATTACCTCTGTCGGGAGCGGGTTGTGACATGTTTTTATGACTTGGCTGTTTTGTTTTTATTTATGTTGCAGTCCTCAGTCTATCATTCACAGCCAAAATCGACTGTGGGCACTCCAGCTTATATTGCTCCAGAAGTTCTGCTGAAGAAAGATATGATGGAAAGGTATGAATGTACCCTCTTTCCCCCTCATTAGTTGACTCTTTGCTGCCAGCTTCTCTGGCTTCTTCTGGGAACATGTATCCCGTCTTGCGTTGTTTGGATCACTCTTGTCTTTGCATCTAACTGTTCAATTATGATAGAGCGCTCTTGTTATGACTTTGAATGAGGATTTATGGTCTCCTTGGAGTTAGGAATTACCTTAAATTTCAAACATTCATTTAAAGCCACAAGAGGATTGTGGTATTCGAATCTAAATATCCTTTGCAAAAGACACTGTCTCAGCTCCATTGTACAGGCTCAATTGCCTTGGCCTTTGTCCCTTACTTCTGTTGTGAAATCAGTTGTTTACTCATTAACAAAGATTGAACCTAAATTATTGCCGTGTAGTTTTTCTTGACTAGGAATATTATTTAATCTATTTGAGTACAATGTCTCCGACCTTTGCAGTTAGTACATCTAGTTTGATATTATCATAGTTGATGATAGTCTTTTGTACCATATTTTCAATCTGAATCCCCTGATCTCATGTTTCAGTTGTTGATGAAGTGCTTTCTTGTGATTCTTGCAGATTGCTGATGTGTGGTCATGTGGTGTGACCTTATATGTCATGTTGATTGGTTCATATCCTTTCGAGGACCCTGATGAACCAAAAGATTTCAGGAAGATGATACAGGTTAGATTCTCTTGCTTTCTTATTTAAAAGGCTTACAACTGCTTTTAATTACAGTTAATGTTGACCCTACTCTTATCTAATATCTATTATGATTCTTACCCTCCCTTCCGTACAGAGAATATTAACTGTTCAATACGCAATCCCAGAAAGTATCAACTTATCTCCCGAGTGCCGCCACCTGATCTCCAGGATCTTTGTTGTCGATCCTGCTGCTGTAAGTATAATGTTCACTCCTCCTTGTATCCTTTAGAAGGCTGTTTCCTTTACTTCGCTTGTTAGCTTTTTTGGACCTTTTGTGAAATCATTCTAGGAATGATTCTTGAAACTCACAGGAGGTGTTCTTTGAGTCGCTGCTGTTATCCTTGATGGTTAACAAAGATTTACTTTGCTAATGTATTGGTGTTTACTGATTGTTGATCTCTTCTATTTACTGGGTATGTGGGTCCGGGGTCCTAAATTCAATCGGACAACAGAGGATATCCATCCCTGAGATAAAGAAGCACAAGTGGTTCCTCATGAATCTCCCTGCTGATCTAATGGATGAGAGCACGATGGGTAATCAGTTCGAAGAAGCTGACCAGCCAATGCAGAGCTTAGAGACAATCATGCAGATAATCTCTGAGGCGACCTTACCTCCAGAAGGGACACGCCGTTTTGACCACTTCATGGACACCCTTGACATGGATGATGACATGATGGATGACCTATCCGACTCTGAGCTCGACATTGATAGCAGCGGGGAGATTGTTTATGCTATGTGAGTAGAAGTGTGTTCGATCGATGCCGACCCGCCCTCTGAGCTGACCCCCATGAATGAGTCTTGGACTGTGATCATATCGAGATGATGATACCCTTACCCTGGCAGTGTTGTGGTTGTGTTATATTGGTACTTGGTAGCTTGTATGTAGCAAGAGCGCACTTGTTTTTGGCGATGTACCTTTCTACAGATGTTAGTGAAATTATGTAGCATATCGAGGAGACAGAAAACCTGCGGGGGAAGGAGGGCAGGGGGGTATGGATGAGCCAAGGAATAGAGGCTTGAAGAGGAATGCTCGATGTTGATGTGAAAAATCTCCGATGTACACTACAAACTGTTGCTTTATTTCAGAATATCATTTGTTTTCTATTTGCTTCTCATTGACGATCTTTCAATGACCGTTGATAATATGAAATCATATAATGGTAGTTAGTTCGTACCTCATTACTTTTCCAATTTATTCTACCTTCATTTCTTCTTCGTTTTCTGCGGGTGTGGACGGTAATCATGGTAAATGCCACGTCGTGAAAGCATGTAATTCAGGGCAAGATTTAGGAGCGTATATAATAGTTAGAGGGAGTTGCATTCCAGCTTTAGGTCTCGTTTGTTTTCACCATTAATGTGGAAAATAGGACATTAATCTTGGACAGATGAACAAGTTGTGAGTTTTTTTTTTTATATATAGGAATTGGTACTCTTTCATTAAAAACCAGGGGCAAAAGGCAGATTATGGGACCTTCAACGGTACCCATTCTCTGAGAAAGTATATGAGTTGGTATCTAAATACCTACTTCAAACTGATCAAATATATGAAGAGTGACTCCTACGGTTACCATCCCTAATCCAAACAACAACAGAAACATAAACAAAGTAAATTTTAAGAAGACTCCTACCAAGATTACATCCATAACTGTGAATACTATCAGGAATCTTGAACCATCCACTGCACTTGATTGTACGAAACTTGACCTTTCTAAGCAATCCAAGCATTAGATCATACCAATAGCTAAGGCTACCCACCCAAAAGGTAAGCTCCAGAGTAATTTGATTTGATATGAAACTAACAATCTGCAATGTAATAGTGCTGGAACTGATACTTTTGAAATTTAGGCTCGCCTTCACCAGTTCATGGGATAGATCATCCTCCATTGCATACTTTTTCCACATCTCTTGTCTCTCTTGCTTCTCTGTCATGTCATACCCTATATGATGACTGCCAATAACCAGCAAGAGATATAACATCAAGCCAAAGTACCAACAAAAGTATTTCTTTCTCATTCCAGCAGCATTGCTAGAGCTTCTACTACCCTTCTTGCCAATGTAGAACTCATTTGCTAATCTCAGACTTTGAACCATTATCTCACACCTAGTAACCACCAGAACTTGGGTCTCAGCCAAATTGGAACCATCAAGATTATACCTTATTTTCTGGTTCGACTCTTGTAAAACTGCTAGGAGAAGACCAACCCCCCATCAGTAGAAACTAAGAAGATTCATTTCTCTAGGCTGCCTTGCTTTTCAACAAGGCTAGCCTTATCAAAGATCATCTTATTACATGATGAATCATGCCTAACCAGCTCATAATTTTGGGCTTTAGTCATCTGAAACTTCATTTTTGGGACTCTCCTCTTCTTCTGAATAACTGATTTGGACTCATTACTCATAATGCCAACACTAAATATATGCTTTCCTTCTCCCTGCTTATTCCTTTCAGAGCACTTAGAACTTCCCTCCCTCTCTTACCTGAAGGGAGAACCAACCTATATATTGCTTCCATAATTTGACGACGATCAAAATCGACCTCAAACAACAACCAAATAGACAGAGGCAACAACAAAGCACACCACAAACTCAGGCAAACAGACCCACTAATAGACTGTCGAGACCAGCAAAAATAACTGTCCAGCATAGCTCACCTTTTCCCAAACCTAGAGGGCGGCGATAACCAGAAAACCCAATTGCAACTCTGTGGAGAAAGAAGGATCTCATATCTGGGACTACTACCCGCTCGGAAGGATGAGGACTAACGAGGAAGAGCACTGCCAGTCGATGGAACCCTTACGCCACTCCTGCAGCCTGCCGCACAGGGGAGCCCCGAGAAAACGAATCACAGCTCGCATGAATAAAGGGAGGGCGACGAAATAAACTACCAGACTAGAGGATAGATATGTCGGTGCGCTAATCTCACTGAGAGATTAGATGAGAAAACCAAAGAGACCGACAATAGTTGTCTCTGAAATCGCCTCTTTGAAAGAGAGCGATAAACAGTGCTTTTTCAATCGTCCCCACTCCACTATATCTTCAAGAATTTTGATCCGCACTGAGGACGGAATTGCTGAAGAGAACGATGAGGTTGAAGCGAACAGTTCCGCTGAAGTTGACGAAACACTAGAGGGCTTCCCTCAAAATCTTCTCCAACAGGAAGATGATACGTAGAAAAATTTACCTAGGGTTTGAGTTCGCCCTCAAATCGCCCCTCAATTAGAGAGCGATGCTACAGTGCCCCCGCGGGCTCTCCCTCAGGTTGACCAGTTAACAAGTTGTGAGTTGATCTTCGTGCAAATGGTCGATGGATTAGCTTTATGGTGGAGGTTGAAATTAAGCTCCCATATGTGTTTTTTCTTTCTTCACTTTATTATCCCTTTTCCATCGACTTTTACTTGATTGGTACAGTTTTAATTATTCTTCCCTCCTTCTAAAATACTCCTTAGGTTTATAAACCTCTAATTAAAAGATAAATCATGGAATTAGAAAGGCTGATTGAAATGGTATCAATCCCTAAGTTCCCAAACCAACTTCTCGAGTAATCCACTAGTTGGAATCCTAATTTACCATCAAGTACTTCAAGTTCTATCGAGTTACCTCGTTACCAAATAAGGGGAGCGCTAGAAGGAGAGAGAGAGGTTAGAGACAATGTAACAGTGGAAATTCTCAAGTATGTATCGCGTGCCTTTTATTGAGGGGTGAACCCCTATTTATAGTGTTTCTCATAGGCGTTCTGGCCTATCACACTGTGCCAGCTTGGCACATAAATATCTTGATAGGTCTACGAAATATCTAATAAATATCTTACCCTAATCTCCCTACTTTCGATCGCTACCTATACCTGCTTTGTTCTCCTATCAACCGGTCACAGACGACCGGTCGCTATTCGTGCCATACTTAGCGTATTTGGCGACCGGTCACAGGCGACCGGTCGCTTCTTACATTGTATCCTGCGTTCCTGTCGTCCGGTCACGAACGACCGGACATATCAATGCTCTTAGTGACCGGTCACAGGCGACCGGCCACTTTCTACGCTATATTCTAGGACTCTTGGCGACCGGTCAAAAGCGACCGGTCATTGCTTGTGGTCTGTTTGGGGTCTTCTGTGCCTAGACAGGGACGCCCGGTCGTTGCCTTGGCCTTCCTCTTCCTTTCTCTTTTGCTCTACTGGGCTATTGCTCTTTTTTTGGGGCTTCTGGGCATATTTTCCCCTCTTCATCAGTCCCACAAGTTCTACTTTTGGTGTCTTGGCGAAGAAAGTAGAACTTAGAACTTGACTCTTCCAGTCCGGCTTGGAGAATGAAAAAATTTTGCTTTTGCGTCGGGCCTTGTCTTTTTGTTCCCTATCTCCCAGTCCCATAAGTTCCACCTTTTTCTTTCTGACAAAAGGATGGGACTTCTTACGGTGCGTGAGATGCGCGTGCCACGCTTGTGCCACACTCGCGTCTGTGCCTTACGGAGTGACCATTGCGGATTTTTTATCGTCTCACGCACGCCAGCCGTCACCGCAGAATGTGCAGAGTCTCTGTACTTTTCCGCTTTTAAAAGGCTTTGGGAGGGTGATGCTTTCTCTTTCTTTCGGTTTTTGCACTTCTCTAGTTTTCGAGCTCTCTTTAGCTTCGTTACTTCTGCATTCTCTCTCTTCGCTTTGCCTCGTCTTCCCTGTTTATCTTGCTTCCGTATCTTCCTGCTTCAATGGCGTCTTCCAGCTCTAAATCGTCTCGTACCTCTGCTTTAAACGCCATTGTGGGTTCCAAATCGGGGGGGGGGGGGGGGAATTCCGCCCGACGCTCTTGAAACCTAAGTCTGCTTATTCCAGTAATCAGGAGCCGTTACCTAGCATCCTGGATGTTAAAGCTCTCGATTCTCTTCTCGCGAAGGTGGAGGTTCCCACGGGGACTCAGATTTTCCTCCCTTCCGAGGATTCGCACCCCCTCGACGATTTCAGTTGTGGGTACGCCGTGTACTCTGATTTCTTTCTGCGTGGGATGACGGTTCCTCCCCACCCGTTCGTAATGGGGTTTCTAATTCGCCGCTGCTGCACGCTTGCTCAGCTTCACCCGAAGGCGGTGTGTCAACTCCACACTTATATTGCTCTTTGCACCGAGGAGGGGGTTGCGCTTTCCGCTACGGAGTTCGTCCAGTTCTTCACCAGCAGGGTCGATTTCGGCAACTTGACCATATCTGGCCGGTCTGGATATTCGCTTTTCGAGTACAAGAAGCTTGCTCAGCGTTGGAATGCGCGGTGGTTTGTCATCGTCCCGCCTACCGGTCGGTACCTCGGGGTTGCTTATTGCCCTTCGATTATCAAGGGCTCCCTACACTGCCCTACTTCGCCCAAATCGGAGCTCCCCATGTCCCGGGTTCTGAAGGCGGTAAGCGACCTCCATCCAAGCGTGGAGGACTTTTTCACCAACGTGCGCTTGGCCTCGCTTGCGCATTCTGAGGGTATGGGTTCTCTCTTCCCTTTCCTGTTTTCTTTTTTGCTTCTGCTTTGCCTCGGCTCCTTGTTACCTGCTTCCCTTTTGTCGCAGATTTTCCTCAGCTGGGGGCAAAGGTGGGTCCCTTCCATAGTTGGCAGCTGGTGTCCTTCAAGACTGGGGAAGAGAAGGCGAACTACTACGCCACCCTGGATGCTGTGGAGAAGTCGGCTCGTCGCGAAGAAGAGGCAGTTATTGCTGGTCGGAAGAGGTCCGGGATGAAGCTGAACATCCGGCAAAGAAGCAGAGACCGGCGAGGGGTAGAGAAGAGGGGTCTCCTCGGACTCCGGAGGCCCGGTCGCCTGACACTTCAAATCAACCAGGTACTTGGTACACTAGTCCAGGTTCCGGCCGTCGGGTATTTCTTCCTCTTACACCCGGTCAGATCTCAATCTTAGTCCATGGGACGAGAGAGGGTGTGCATGTGCGGTTTCATTCTTTGCGCTTTATCTGTTCCGGCTTTCGTTGTCTTCTGCTTTGCCTTGGCTGCTACCTGCTCTCTTCTTTTTTGAGGTTATTTACTTGTGCGTGTTTCTCTGTTTGCAGCTCCCGAGGCCGACAAGGCCGGGGCCGGGGAGAGAGCAGGACAATCTGGTGCGGGCGAGGTGCCCGGTTAGCCGTCTCCCACTCAGCATCGCCAGAAGACCCTTGCTTCGAAGGGTAAGGTGAAGCATATGGCTAAAAAGACGAAGGCCTCTGACATAGTGCACCTTGATGAGTCGGGCGCTTCGGATACAGCTCCACAACGGGAGCTATTGGAGGAGACTGTCCCTTCCGGACCCGGGGCTTCATTACCCAGGGGAGGCGTCTGCGGAGTGGGCGCTACGCCGGGCGCAGCTGAGGGGGTGTCCGCGGGCCCGGAGCTTTGCTCGGAGGCAATGAAGGGTACTGATACCGCCACGTCGTCCTCACCTCCTCCGCCCACCAGTGATTCTTTCTGTGGGCCGTCTGAAAAGGATGGATGGTTCTACCACCGCGGTCAGCCCCTTCCTCTATTGCCCGTGACCGAGTCGTCTTCCTACTTCGAGCTGTGGAAGGAGGCAATTCGCCGGTCTGACTCTCCTGACGGTCTCTTTGCTCCTATGAAGACTGTGACCGCGGCGAAGGAGAGGTTGAGGATTGGAGGGGGCGGAGTGGATGTCATCATGCGTCACTCTTTCCCTCTAGACGACTCGCTCAACCTTATGTGGCAGGGGATTTACCGGGTGAGTGACTCGCCTTAATGCCGGTGTTGTATGCTTCTCTTAATTTTCTTATGTTCATCGTTTTACTTTGTACAGACGGTGGCTTTTGCTCAAAGTGTGGATGTGCACACACGGACTCTTCGTTCGAAGCTTCGCCTTGAGGAGAGCCGGGCTCACAACGCCCAGGAGGAGTTAAGGATAGAGCGGTCCTCCAACAGCATCTTCGTTGACACCGTTCAAGAGGAGATTTCCAGGCGGGTGCGGGAGCAGACCGCGACCATAAAGAAGGAGCTGGGCGATGCTCGCCGGGCGTGCACAAGGCAAAGTGATGAGTACGAGGAGCAGTGGAAGAGGCTGAATGAGGAAAACTTTTCCCTCAAGGGTCATATCCGGTCGCTGGAGACGGAAGCCACGTCTCTAAAAAAGGTACGAAGTGAGTTTGCTGCCCGGTTGCATGCCTTTTCTGACTTGGAGTCCTTGGTGGGGCAGGCCCGAGCTTCCCATGATCATGAGGTCGAGAGCCTGCGTGCCGAGAAGGCCACTTTAGCGCAGGAGAAAGTTGCTTGCTGAGGATGGGGCCAAGCTTGGCAGGAGCTTCGTTCCGTGTCTGAGGCGAATGCTCTTCTAAAGAAGGAGTTGTCGTCCTCCGAGGCGAGAACGGCGGAGGTGGCCCGGGCGGGTGAGGTCCTAGCTTCCGAAAAGGAGAAGCTATATGCCGAGCTTCACAAGCTGTCTGGCGAGCTTGCGGCTTCCACGGAGCAACGGCTCTCTTCCGAAGAGAGAATAAGGGTGTTGGAGGAGGAGTCAGCTAAGCTGCGGCTAGAAAACTCCGAGCTGGCTGCGAGAGGTGATTCTTTACTTTCCCAATCATTCTCTGTTGCTTTTCTCGCCCCCCCCCCTTTTTGATGAAAGTTTTCTCTCTTTATCTCTACTTAGACTCGAGGTCTGGGAATCCCGTCGAAGGGTTAGAGAAATTGAACCTGCGGATCGACGACCTTGAAGAGGAGTTTATTGCCGCAAATGCTAACCGCGACCGGTACCGGCTTACGCTCATACCCTGGAGCAACAGGTGACCGGTCTTGAGGCTTATTCTCAGAAGGTGCGGGAGGATCTGCAGCAACAAAGCACTAAGCTTGCCCATCTGAAGGAATCCCTCACCTCTCAGTGCGGGAGGATGGTTAAATCGTGCCGCCAAATTGTCTCGAGGTTTTTTACGGGCAAGGGGGAGGTCATGGATGATAGTCTTTACCGAGGGTTATCTTTCAAGGAGGTTGCGCAAAAGACTTCCTTTCATGAGGTGCTGGAGAAGTTCGGGCGTCTTCCCGGGGAGACGTGCTTTGTTCCTGGCCAGGCGTCTTTCCTTCCTCCCAGGAGCACAACGCATCCGGGTGGTGCAGGTCTCCGGTCCTCTGCCGGGAGGTCTGGGTCTTCGGAGAGCGTACAAGGGGCTGCTGCCGTGAACCTCGACGCTGTAAAGGAGACTTAGATGGGCCAGAGAAAACTTATATTAGCTTTAGTTCTCTTTTTTTTGTGTGTGCCCGCCTTTCAACAGTTAATGGAATTGCTTGTCAATTGCTTTGCTAATTAATGCCATTTTTGTTTCGTGACTGCGTACTACCGATTGTTTTCTCTTAGTCGATTGTTTTTATTTTACGGGCGCGACCGATCGCACTCATCGACCGGTCGTTCCGTTCTATTTTAAGGATGCGACTCGGCCGTTTTCGACGCCTAGTCGTCCCTATTCTTGACCGGCCGTAATTAGTGACCGGGCGTTTCTGTTTGTTCTTTCCCTATCATTGTTTTCGTTAGCCAAGCGACGGTACTCGCGGTCGTTCCCCTTTCCCTTTTCTTTTCCTCGTGTAAGGGAGGAAGAGTTGTGGGGGGGATCCGACCAGGGTACGGTGTGGCGTCCCACACCTAATGATTCACCCATTACAGGCGACCAGAGCTCCCGGGGTTTTCGGAGATGGTTTTTCATTTTTGTTCTTGTTTGAGTGCGACGACTCATAACAAGGTTTTCAGGGCATTGCATCCTGTAGGGCATGGCCCGGGTGTTTCTTTTTCCGGGTATTACATCCTGTTGGCCTTGCCCCGGGTATTTCTTTTTCAGGGCATTACATCCTGTTGGCCTTGGCCCGGGTGTTTCTTTTAATGCGCGGATCTTTCCAAAAATAATCCCCTTTATTGATGTTGTCAAAGCATTACATCGATTTTTACACATAAAATTTCTTGAGGCATTCTGCGTGCCAGGAATGGGGCAATTCGTATCCCTCGACATTCTTTAGGTGATATGAAGCTCGTCCAACCTTTTGATGGATAATGTAAGGACCTTCCCACTGGGGGTCGATTTCTTGGGCTGCTTAACTTCTCTTAGGACCAGCTCACCAGGGACAAAGCTTCGTTCCCTGACTTTGCGATTGAAGTACTTTTCTACCTTCTTTTGTCTTCCGCCATCCGGGCGGCCGCTACAGCTCTTTCTTCTTCGAGCAGGTCTAGGCAATCTTTTATTCCTTCATTGTTGAGCTGCTCGTCATAGGACTCCCAGCGGACTGACGGATCATGATTTCAGCTGGGACAACTGCCTCAAGCCATAAGTCAATCTGAAGGGTGTTTCTCCGGTTGGTCCTTTTTCCGTCGTTCGGTAGGACCATAGGACTTGGTGTAGAAGTTCGCCCAACCTCCCTTTTTGCTTCCTAACCTTCTTTTTAGAGCTTTTATGATCTGCCCGTTTGCGTTCTCGACCTGCCCGTTGGCCTGGGGGTGCGCCACCGATGCGAATCTTACCCTATCTTCCATTGCTCACAAAACTCCCGGAAACTGTCGCAATTGAACTGTGTCCCATTGTCAGTTATTATGGTCCTTGGCAATCCGAATCTACACACGATGTGCCTCCATACGAACTCTTGTGACCTTTTGGCTGTGATGGACACGGTAGGCATTGCCTCGACCCATTTCGTGAAGTAGTCGATGGCTACGTACACGAATTTGAACCCGGGGGATGCTTCCGGGAAGGGGCCGATGATATCCAGCCCCCACATCGCGAACGGTACCGGGGACAGTATGGCTTTTTGCATGGCCAGGGGGTTGTGTATCCTGCTGTCGTGTTCCTGGCATCTGGCGCACCTCCGAATGTATTCCTTGCAGTGGTCCTGCATTCTCGGCCAGTAGTACCGAGCCTCATGATTTTGTGGGCCGTGGCTCTTTCCCCTTGGTGGTTTCCGCAGATCCCTTGTGCACCTCCTTTATGAGTTCACCTCCCTCTTCGTTCGTGGCGCATCTGAGGGCGGGCCTTGCGAACGACCTCTTGTAGAGGCGTCCCCCTTCGAGGAAAAATGATGCCGCTCGCCGCTTCACGGTCCTAGCTTCTTTATCCTCCGGTGGTAACTTTTCTTCAAGGATGTACTCCACGATCGGGGTCATCCAAGATTCCTCAGATGCGAGGGGTTCAGTTGTCAGGACCTGGGCTTCGTCCACACTTGGGTTGGTTTTGGTTTCCAACACACCTTACTTGGTATCCTTTCGGCCATGCTTGCTAATTTCGCTAGCGCGTCAGCTTCGGTGTTCTTTGTCCGGGGAAGGTGCTTCAGCTCGCACCTTGAGAAGCTTGTTTTTAGCTCTTGAACTCTGAGTAGGTACTTCCAAAGTTTTCTTCCTTTACTTCATATATGTTGTCATGCTGCCGGGTGACCAGCAAGGAGTCTGAGTATATCTCCAGGTCCGTTGCTCCTAAGGCAATGGCAACCTCTAGGCCTTGAATGAGAGCTTCGTATTCGGCCTCGTTGTTAGTTACTTCAAACTCCATCCGGAAGGCGTAGTTGATGTTTCGTCCGTCGGGAGTTTGGACTACAATCCCCCCCCCCCCTGCCTTGCACCGGGCCGTCTACCTGAATGATGAAGGGGGTGGGTGGCTTTCCTTCCTCCTGGTCGAAGCTGGTTTCCGTTATAAAGTCCGCTAGGGCCTGAGCTTTGATCGCCGTTCGCGGCAGGAAGTGGATTTCGTATTGGGTGAGTTCGACTGCCTAGCTTACCATGCGTCCTGACGCGTTTGGATTATTTGTTATTTACTTCAACGGCCAGTTGGTCCTTACAAGGATTCGGTGTGACTGGAAGTACGGTCGTAGCTTCCGGGATGCCACCACTAGAGCAAGAAAGACCTTTTCAATATTGGTGTAGCGCCTTTCTACGGGAGTCAGGATCTTTCTGTATAGTAAACGAGAATCTCTTTCTTTTCGTCTTCCATGATTACGACTGCTGCCACCGCCCACGCTGATGCGGATAGGTAGAGGTAGAGGTCTTGGCCGGGCGTTGGGACTCCCAACTTGGGTAACTCTTGAAGCATCTCTTTGATCTTCTCAAAGGCTTCTTTGCACTCTTGCCCCCACTGGAATTTGCTGTTCTTTCTCAGCGTGTTAAAAAACGGGATTGCTTTTTCCTGTAATTTTGAACAGAACCTGCTTAGGGCCGTGAGCCTTCCGTTGAGGGCTTGGACGTCTTTGATGCTTCTGGGAGGGCTGAGGTCGAGAATCGCCTGGGTTTTTTCCGGATCCACTTCTATTCCTCGTTGCCCAACGATGAAACCAAGGAACTTTCCTTTGGTGACCCCGAACACGCATTTCTCCGGATTTAACTTGATCTGTAATTTGTCGAGTGTGGTGAATGTCTCCTCCAAGTCTTTCATGTGCTGCTCTTTGGACGGGCTTCTTTCACGACTATGTCATCACATAAGCTTCCACTTCTCAATTTCTCGAGAGTTGCTCCCGGAATACTTTGTCGATCATCCTTTGAAAGTCGCACCAGCGTTCTTTAATCCAAATGGCATCACTTTGTAACAAAAGATTCCTGCTGAGGTGACGAAAGAAGTTTTCTCGGAGTCTTTCTCATTCATCTTTATCTGGTTGTACCCTGAGAATGCATCCAGGAAGCTTAGGAGGAGCTTTGGGCCGATGAGACGACCAGTCGATCTATTGACGGCAAGGGGTAAAAATCTTTGGGGCATGCCTTGTTTAGGTCGGTGAAATCCACACACATTCTCCACTTCCCATTAGATTTCTTTACCATAACCACGTTGCCAGCCACTTGGGATATGACACTTCTTTGATAAAACCGCTTGCAGGAGTTTTTGGACTTCTTCTCGCGCGGCTTGGTCTCTTTCTGCCCCGATAACCCTCCTTCTCTGGCGGATTGCCGGGTGCGCTGGGTCTACGTTGAGATTATGCTGGATAACGTTTGGGTTTATTCCGGGCATCTCCTCTGTGCTCCAGGCGAACGTGGCCCTTCTTTTTTCCAGGAATCTCGTTAGATGGACTTGCTCTTCGTTGTCAAAGGCATTTCCAATTTTAAAGAATTTGCTGGGGTCAGTTCGTAGAGGTACCTTTTTCGGGAGATAGCGGGAGCTTCGTACCGCTCTGCTGTCTCGTCGGGGAGGGGGAGCTTTCCCTTGATTCCTTCTCGGACCCCACGGTTTTGACGGTCCCATCTCCTGGTAGGTTTTCCATGATCCGCACCTCGCATACCCGTGCGACTTTCTGGCTTCCTCTCACCGTGACGAGTTTCTCTGACCTGGTTAGGTATTTCATTTTCAGGTGGTGGGTGCTACAAATGGCTCTGAAGGCGTTTATCCCTGGTCGTCCGAGGTACATATTGTACCCAGAGAGCCCGGGAGGATGAAGGCTGTCAATTCTTCCGTACGTCTCTCATCCCCTTGCCCTAGGGTAATGGTGAAGTCGACGCTCCCTGTAGACTTAGCCGAGATCCCTCCTACGAAACCACCCAGCACAGCTGAGTAGGGTTTGATCCTGTCTTCTGGTATCTCAAGTTTCTTTACCACCTCGGCTGAAATGACGTTAGCGCCCGCTCCGCTGTCGACCAGGATTCCTTCCATCATGCGGTCGTTCACCTGAGCCCTTATGACGAGCGGGTCGTTATGCGGGTATAGGACTCCGTCTTCGTCATCCTCGGTGAAGTAGATTGGAGGAAGCTTTTGGTGCTTCGTCCTTCTTGTCCGGGAGCTCTTGGTGAACCTCGTGGACGTGTCTTTTCCTTTCGTTGGGGGTCAGGGGTCCCACCTCCGAGAATAGCCCTGTGAATATTCTTAAGGAGAGTTTTATTAGCTTTCTTAACTTGCTTAAGCACTGTTTATTTGTAAGCTTGTGACATGTGAAACTTTATCAAGATGCGAATATTTATATGGTAGAAAAGCTTTAATAAAGTAGTAACGAGCTACAGCCCCATGTGGTACAAAGGTGATTCTTCTTTCTAAAAGCACCTCACACCCTTTTCTAGAAATTTACCCTAGGCGCTCTACAGACCTGTGATCACCCCAAAAGACTTGCTATGGTCCAACTCCGGGTGGACTTCTTCTTCTGGCTTAGGCCGGGAGGAGTGGCTACCAGAGTGCTGCCTATGCTGGCCTCCCCTTCCTTTCTTCTTGTTCTCCTCAATCATCCTTAGCTCCTTGGCGAGGTTCGCGCAATTGATGGTCCTGTGGCTGCGGTGCCCGTGATACTCACAGAAGGCTACCGGCACCTCTCCTGGGTTGGGCTTTCTCAGTGGGGGCAGGAGTCCCTCCCTTACAGCGGCGACATATTTCCCTGGGTCTATCTGTACTGTTGGGAAGGTCCTGGAGCTCGAGGCCTGCTGTCCCTGGGGGGCCGTGGTCTTGGGATAGGGCTTGTACCGGCTCCCCCCTTGGTGCGAGCTTCCGGTCGCCATTACCCCTCTAGTCTGGCTTCCCTTCTTCTCACTCGCGGCAGGAGCTCTAAAGCTGCTGAGGAGTTCCTTGGCCTTGTTCTCTGCGACTTCTGATTTGAGGAAGTCATGGATCATTTCGACTAGTTCACCATGCGACTTTGGCGCTTTGGTGGCTATTTTTCCAGCGAGACGGGGGTGGGCCAAGCCGTTACCAAAAGCTTTGATCAGTATCTTCTCATCGATGTCGTCAATTTCAGCCACCTGTTTGTGGAACCGCTCGCTGTACTCCTTTACGGTCTCCCCCTTCGTTGCTTCACATCCATGAGCTCTATCGTTTCCCTCTTCACCTTTTTACTAGCCACGAAGTATTGTTGGAACTCCTCGGTGAGTTGCTTGAAACTGGAGATCGATTGGGGCGGTCTAGACGAGATCCAGCTCAAGGCTCTCTTGGAGAGTGTTCCGGGGAATAAGTTGCACAAGGCGAGAGAGCTAATCCCCTTGGTGTTCATGGCGAACATGAACTTCTTGATGTGCTGAGCAGGGTCTCCAGTACCGTCGTACTTCTCCACTACCTGGGCGACGAAGTGGGGCGGGAGTTTGGCCTTGCGGATCTTTTCGGAGAAGGGGTATAGGCTCATGTTGATGGCGTCATCCTCTTCCTCCTCGACGATGGTTACGGCCTCTCCACGGGTACCTTTTTCCCCGTCATTGCTTACCGCCATGTCTCGCTCCTTCAGGAGATCTATCGCCTCCGACATTTCTTCCCATTTCGCTGGAATTCCTCGTCCCTCTGCATCAGTTCCTATTGCAAGAGCTCGTTCACTTCCATGATCTTCTCGTCGATGGATCTGGTGAGGCTCGTCAGCATGTTCTCCAGATCTTTTTTGGAAATGGAGTCGTGGGTCGTCTCGAGTCCGGTGCTCCCGTCGTTGGTCTGCAGGTTCTTCCTTGTTTTGGGTGCCATTTTCGTACTCAACCTGCAAAAACACAGTTCCATTTTTAGACGTGTCGAGTTCGTATGTTCTCAAAAATTATTATTCTCGTTGGTGGACTCGTGGTTGCTAGATCTAAGTTGTTCTCTTCCCACAGACGGCGCCAAATGAAATGGTATCAATCCCTAAGTTCCCAAACCAACTTCTCGAGTAATACACTAGTTGGAATCCTAATCTACCATCAAGTACTTCAAGTTCTATCGAGTTACCTCGTTACCAAATAAGGGGAGCATTCGAAGGAGAGAGAGTGGTTAGAGACAATGTAACAGTGGAAATTCTCAAGTATGTATCGCGTGCCTTTTATTGAGGGGTGAACCCCTATTTATAGTGTTTCTCATAGGCGTTCTGGCCTATCACATTGTGCCAGCTTGGCACATAAATATCTTGATAGGCCTACGAAATATCTAATAAATATCTTACCCTAATCTCCCTACTTTCGATCGCTACCTATACCTGCTTTGTTCTCCTATCGACCGGTCACAGACGACCGATCGCTATTCGTGCCATACTTAGCGTATTTGGCGACCGGTCACAGGCGACCGGTCGCTTCTTACATTGTATCCTGTGTTCCTGTCGTCCGGTCACGAACGACCGGACGTATCGATGCTCTTAGTGACCGGTCACAGGCGACCGGCCACTTTCTACGCTATGTTCTAGGACTCTTGACGACCGGTCGAAAGCGACCGATCACTGCTTGTGGTCTGCTTGGGGTCTTCTGTGCCTAGACAGGGACGCCCAATCGTTGCCTTGGCCTTCCTCTTCCTTTCTCTTTTGCTCTACTGGGCTATTGCTCTTTCTTTGGGGCTTCTGGGCATATTTTCCCCTCTTCACTGATGAGTTTTAAGGAATTAATAACCATGAAAACTCCTAGCACACTTATATAAACAAATATACATAGTCCATGAAGGTTATTAAACCTTATATAAACACATGGACATAAGTGGAGCATAATAAAGGAGGAATTCAACTTACAAGTTGATTTGTCATGACATACATTATTACATGAACAAAGAACACAAATATCTAAGGTAAAATATACCTTAAGAAGTCTTAATGACTTGTAGGTGAAATAATCACTTGAAACACATGTGTATACACCTTAGGACAACTAAATACATGAGTTACAGATATAACACATCAAACAAGTCCAAAATGCACAACATGACAAAAAGGAACACCAATATCAAGAGTGAATCAAAGAATGTATTTTTACTAGTCACAATGAATAGTAAAGTATACCAATCACTCAAAAATACAAATTAACATACTTTTGGACAAAGAAATCATGTTGGTCACAAACTAACACATGATATATGTCCAAACGTACAACATATAAGTCATAATGTTACAAATACAACAAAAAGACTAGTTTACCCCTAAGAGACAAATGTCGGCGGCAAACTCCAAGAACGGTGGATGACACCTTGCAAATTGACACAAATATCTACTAAAGTGTGTTTAATCACCTAATACTGGTCATCCTTGACTTCTTCATTCTCTTACCAACTAAAGATCAAAGTTTGCACTCTCTTTCCTCCTCTCCTATTCCAAAACTGAGAGCTCCATTCTCCCTTCTTCATTTCTTTGTTCTTGAGCAAGGAAGAAGTCTAAGAGCACAAGGTAAGTTCATGACTCCTTTTACCTTGATTCTTCTTCCCCTTTGCATTAATCAAACAAGGAGCACATACTAATTAATTTCATTCAAACAAAGCTGAAAGCAAGCTGTTGGAGAGCCAAAAATTTGGCAGAAAAAAATAAGTGTGGAGCAAAGGAAGACAAAGCTATTCTAAGAGGTAAAAATGTGCTCTAAGCTTCCACCCTTCCCTTGATACATTATATGGCCGAAAATCATGAGTCCTTACACTCATTTTTCTTCCCTTTACATGCTAGAGCTTGAGTTCTCCTCCTTAAGGTTGGCCGAAAACATCAAGGAATCATCTCCTAAAGAAAACTTCAAGGGTGAGTGAAATTAGAGTTTTTTTGTGTAACTTAATCAAATCCTTATGTATGACTTTACAAGGGAATGAACTCTCTTCATATTCTTCAAAAATAGGCCGAGAATAGACTAGTAGAACTCCTTAAATTTCAAAGGTAAAATCATCTCTTAAAGTTCATTTTCATGACTTATGATTCTTCCTTATGTTTAGTCCATTCCTAGACCCTAATCATACCTTATTCTCTTTGTCAAATCCATGTCTCAAATCTAAGTAAAATCCCCCCAAATATCCGTGAGCAAGAAGGAAGGAAAACAAGTTCAAAAAGTCATCTTTGAAGGGTAAGAGCAAATCTAAACCCTATACTTTGTTAATCACCACTAAATCTTTATATTTGTGTAAAAATCTAATCTAGAAATATATTGATATGTAGAGCAGAGAGTGGTGTGAAGGAAATCAAATTTGAGCTCCAAATTTATAGGTAAACTCTTAAGACACATTTTCATGCTTTAAGGTATTTTGAATTGTGTAGCTAATTAAAGCCAAGATTTTATATGGGAAATGGTCAATATTGACCATAAAATGTCTAGGAAATAATATGAATAACTTAGGATGGATCAACTAAGTGATGTCATGACTTAAAACTCATATTATAAAGTTTATTATGTGACTAAAATAGAAATAACATAAACTTCTAGGTAAAAAGGAGAAAAGCATGTGAGAGAAATGTGTTGCTAAGACCATCTTTGTGTAATTTTAAGTTATTTTGAGGTTTGTAATAAGGCCATGTGATTTAGGCCAAGTTTTAAGTGTTTAAGTACTTTTAATGCTTTATGATTTAAGCATTTGTTAGTTTATGATTTGGTGAGAAAACCTATTGTTAAGGGATATTAAGAGTGTTAAAAACACCTAAGAGAGTTTGGATAAAAATACCTAAGGGTTAGGTGATATTAAGTTGGAGATTAATGTCAAAAATGACATTTAAAGTGCTAAGTAACTTAAGGTTGTTCTAGTGAAAAAATGAGTGCTATGTGAGTGTATGGGTTTAAATAAATAATATTGGCGTGTGAATCTGTAATAGCCGAAAGGTGGGCTAAAAAAGGATTTAAGATGCATAATAAAAGTTTTGGAGAAGTTAGGGCTTAAATGAAGACTTTAGGAGAAAATTGGGGCAAAACCGTAAATATGGGAAAATTTTGGTCAGGGCAGAACCTTAGTGGTCAACCTTGATTAAGGAATTAGTGTTGACCAAGTTTTGGTGAAGAAATAAATCAAATAGCAATTTGAATGAAGTTTAGAAGTTAAGTGTAAGTTTTGTAAAACTTATGGGGCTAAAGTGTAATATATGAAAGTATGGGGCGGAAATGTGATTTAAAAAAGCCTAGGGTCTGTTCATAATTATTGGAAAGTAGTGGGTTGATTTGGAGTTTAATAAGTATTGTATAATATAAAGTTTAAAGATGAAATTGTAAGATTGTAAAAGTAAGTGCGGTCAATTTGTAATTTCCAAAAGATTTGGGCGAGAAGAGATAAATCTGGAAAACAGAGGTGATCTGTTCAGAAATTAAATAACCATAGTGGAGATTTTGAGTTATAATTAAATAAGAGAGGAAATGTTATAATATATGGTAATGTAAGGTTGCAATGTCATAAGTGATAATGGGGTAAGAATGTAAATTATAGAAAGTTAGAGGTGCTATGCGAGATTATACAGAACTAAGAGAGGAATTTTATAATAAGGTGCAGAATGTCATGATGTGACAAAAAGAGTAAGTTAAATGCTAACTAATTGAAGTTAGTATAAAGTTTAAAGAACTTAAAAGTTCACCTTGAACTATGAGTGTATATGGAATATTATAACTATATACTAAGCTTGTAACTGAATATATTAAGAGAGGAGCTTAATATATGAGAGACTTGTATTATAAATAATTAGACATAAAATTCGAAAGTTAATATATGGAGAGTTGGATTAAAGAAGGAATTATATAATTCAAGGGATTAAATTGTGAGCTATATAGTTATACTGACTTGAATACCTTAGTCAAGTCAACTACATTGACCTAGTCAATTCAAGTGACCAAGATAGTCAAGATTGACAAACTCTTAAGTAAGAGGAGACTTTTGAGAGAAGTAAATATTATAAGGTTAATTATATACATAACATATAGTAACAAATATATGGGAATATACATATGGTGCATATATAAATATATATACATCCTTATATATATATATATATAATAAAACCTATGATTAAATGAGATAGGTTATTAGAGCTACATCCTAAGTTGAAAGACATACAACAATTTCATTAATACATTAAATAAAGTATCAACTTAACTAATCCCTAACTCATTCAAAAACCCGAGTAACAACGATTTGTTAATCACAGGGTTGAATACTGGGGGGATTAGCGTTTATTCAGAAATATTGAACTGGATTAAGATCATTGGATATTAATGCGTAGTGTTATACGTATTCCAGATCGTAGTTGATAGAGTGCGGACCCGAGACAGGATTTCTACACACACTCTGTTGGTGAACGGTATGTTGTTATGTGATCCGATTGTCTCTGAAGGTTTCCTCGCTTCAGATTTGTGTGAATCTGTGACAAGATTAATTGCTTGCTTGTGTGAATTAATATGCATGATTGTGTATTATATTCTTGCCTAATTTATTGCTATGTTATGCAATACTATTATTTGTTCATATTTATAAACCTAACTAAGGCAAAGCAATGTCATCTTATATTAGGATAAGAGACGTAGTAATGAACGTCATGGTATATGATAATAATGACTTATATTATCCGAGACTTCTTCGAACATACTTAGATGTAGAGCAACGGTTCGATGAAAGCCGCTCTTATCATATTTACATTCGAATAGTATAAATCACCTAGGGATTCTTGGTATAAGTCCTTGATGGCACACATTCGAAATTTTATTCACTGAGACCTAAGTTGATACTTAGGATATAGATAAGAGACCTTAATCATTAGTGACTTGTATATGGAGGAAGTGTGTGGGGAAATCCAAGGGGATATGGCTCTTGGTGCGCGCTGTGATCACAAACATGATGCGAGGATATTAATGTACGGGTCCTTTCGCTCAAATAAATTCCAATGATCCCAGATGTCTCATTGGTCGGATACTCCACTATTGAAGGTGGCTACTGCCAATGGTGACCCGCCGAATATAAGGGTATGGTGTAGTGACACATCATTATTTAACGAGACGTTGCCATTAGGCATGAGATGTTTCTCAACTAAACATTAATACGAACAACTAATGAGCTCATATAATTAGCGAACATAATTGAGTATCTTAAAGATAGAAACAAGAATAAATTGTATATTTATAACTCTCGTATTATTCACCTCGATGTTTAGTATGCTTTAATTGTATTGTGATATACTATGTGAAAAGCATGTGTATGTGTGTTTATTGTATGGTTGGTTATACTAAATTTTACTTTATAGTTTTTATTACTAAACGGTATTGCATGTAAAATGAACTACATGCTCTTAACCAATTAACTGAGGGGTCCGAGGGGGCATGACGGTTACATAGTAACATACTCGGCGGGGGCTGATTCCATACAATACAAAACAATTCTACAGGTTTGTAGCTTATTACCGATGCAGAGGCGTGGACTTTTGATTAGAAGTATACCTTTTAGGATTAGTACACGCTTTACGATTTTGGACTCGGGTTCTGTTATACAGAGGTTGTATTTATTAGATGCTCACATGTATGGATTGTATTATGGATTGTATTATGGACTGTGAACTACTATCTATCTCTTGTAATCACTACGGTAATGTTTTGTATTTGTATTCGGTTTAAGTTGGAAGCTTTATCACTCGCATAAGCGAGTGAGGATGGTAACACCATTAGTATACGATAATCTTTATTTTCCGCTGTGATTGGTTTAGTTAAGTACGACGATTAGACGGTATTTAAGAGACGCTTAAGTAGAGGTTTTACACCTTCATTCACCTACATTGAAAGAAAACACTCTAGTGTCGAGTAGTAGTCATCCATCATCGGTGCATTGAACTAAAGGTTGAAGAAAACACTCATGAGTCTGCGTGATCCCAGAAAAAATGAGGGAAGAAGATAATAAACCAAACCTTAACTTCAGTAGTAAGTTGTTCCAATGATTCAACAACGACGAAAACAAAAGAAACAGGAAAGAAAGGAGACGATTACCAAACACAGGAAACAACAACATCATAAGAACTAGAATGAAATTAAGGTTGAAGAAGCAACAACAAGCCTAAAAGTAAAGAAGGTCGGAAGAAGATCATAGGGAAACAAATATTCAAGGGGGGAATTTGTGGTATTTCATTGTTTCAGTGTTTTGAAATTAGAAGCAAACCACCGAACGACCCAATCTTCTAGGCCACATTAAGGTGGCCTTAATCTGTCAACATTAATGTGGTCTTAATGTCACTCAAAATTTGAAGCCAACCACCAAAAGGTCCTTAAATTATAAGAAGTTGTGGGGAGCTATTTAATTATGCAGTTGTTGACAAGCCAGAATCTCATTTTTAAGCAATGTCTAGTGCTCGAGGTGTTCCCCCACCAATCTAATGCATTGATATTGGGTTGGTTTCTCTAGAATTATATAGTTTTATTATATCTTTGAGAAAATTATGCCATCCACGTATATAATATTGAATATTTATATTGCTTATCCATTTACTTTTCATAAAGTGAAATTAAATACGTAAAACAATTATTTCCCCAAAGATGAAGTTAGAAAACTAAAAAAAATATCATAAATTTATATAATATGATTCTTAGAGGGTCAAATAAATGAAAATATCAAAAATAAAAACAGAGAAAGTCACAATATACCCCTAACAAGTTTCATACTTTGTTATATACCTCGATTAAAAAACTTGTTCTTCATATACCCCAAAAGTTTTAAAATTCGCAATTTAATATTTCTTCGTGAAATGACCTTGAATAATGACTATTTAACCCTTTGCAGATCATTATGTTTTAATTTCACAATATGGCATTTTTTTATTCAGGGGCATTTTATGAATTTCATGACTATATTTTTGCCAAATACAGGAAATGCCACTTAAAAAAAGAATGTTATGAAACACCACTATATTTTCCCTAAAATTCATGAAATACCAATATAGTTGTTTATTAGGAGGCACAAATACAAAAATATTATACTACTCAGCAAAGTACCTTAACATCTCACAATTTGTCACTAAGTGTTAACAAATTTAAAACATTCACAAAAAATAAATATTATTAAAATAGAGATAACTATAAAAAACTATATAGAATTTATATAATTGAAAATAAAATTTTAAAAATTTTAAAATTAAATTAAATATTGAATAAACTAAATAATTCTTCAATTTTATTTTTATATTAATAAGTGCCATAAAACAATTTATATAAAGTTTTAAAGACATAATTTATATTCTATTATATGGTACTTTCCATTTTTTAGTGTCATGTCATAAATGACAATTACTAATTGTAGAAATAATAAATTTGTCAAAAAAATAAAATTAAAAATATTGGCATAAAGTTATGCTCAACAGCACAAGAGACTGGGGTGTACTTGTGGTACATGATGGGAAACACCATACCGATCACCAAGGGCAACGATCGTGTCACTACGTACTCTACTGGCCCTTTCGTGACCTCTCACACGTATTCGGACATGCATGAGAAGCTGTTACACTTGCTTGCCTCTTGAACTAGTGACTGTTATTCAAACTAAATTGTTTTAGGGTTCTTACATAATGGTTAAGTATGATAATTGCAGCGCTGGATATATGAGTATTTTCCCATGTTCAGACCAGGAGCATGAGCATTAGGATGACACTAGACTAGTTGTGGAGAAGTGGGAGTGTCCGGCGAAGAATGTGACAGACGATAACAGGATAGGCTTCATTAGAGGGCAGCTAAACATGATGGCCTCGACTGAAGTACGGTTGAATTAGTTGTGGAGTTTTGACACAATTGGGTTTTGGGGTTATGGTTAACACAGTCTAACTTTTATATTTTTGTAATGCAACAAGTTGATTGAGTGTCGTTTGACATCACTGTCACTTAGGTGTATGATTGACTATCTAGATGGTACGACACTATACATTAATTGGATGTCGCCGAGCCTTATATGTCGGACCGCTGTCTCAAACAATTCGGGTACGTTCAGTCCATCAATCTAAATCCTATCATACCCCTTAGCTGCTATCATCATCGGCATAGCTGGAACTCTTAGGTGAGTTATGATTATGGGACCCACCAGTGGAACAATTTGAGCATCATCGACTGGCACTATCAGAAGATGCAAGCTTGCTAGCCTTGGGAGGTGGCGCCAGGCTACATGGAATGGTTCCATGACCGCACCCACCCTCAGGGCGCCCCATAGGTCTCACAGAGGTGGTACGAATTCAAGTGTGGCGGACACTCAACTATCGGTACTACTATTTATATATCACTAACAATACTACATTTTTTAGTAGTTATGATTACTAACATATAATTTTTTTTGTAGTACTGGAATCATGTTTAGCCCCGATGTTGAAGCAGCTCGCCTAGAGAACAACCTCAGATATCCTCAGAGCTTGGGTCACTTGTACACTCGAAGCGTGCTTGATTAGTGCTTTAACTTTGCTAGGATGCACATCAGCACCACTCGTACTTATGCTAAAGGATCTGGGCGTGGCGTGGGGACCGTTAACCCTAATCCTCCTCCTGGCATGAGGTGGTACATTACAGACCGACACACGAGAGGACTTTGGCCTAGGGGGTCAGGTTCAAGGCATGCTCCGGGTGGGAGTAGTGGGAGTAGTGGGGGAGTTAGAGTAGTAGACATCATCTAAAACGTTCATGGTGTGTTTGTAAAATATTTATTTACATGTGTTGTAAGCTTAAACCATAACTTTTATACAATTTATTGGTATTTATCGTAATCAGTTTTTCCTATAACAATATAATCAATTAGAGTAGTTGTAACACCCCTCTCGATAAACACATAATAATCCCTCACGTAGCATAATTAAAGACGTCTTACAGCGGAAGATTAAACAACATTAACTCTCACACGGGTGTCACCTGCCATTACTCGCCCATGCAAGCAACGAAGCAGAAACTAAATCCAACAACCAAAACGAACAGCACTACCATACCGCTGTGACAATGAGATAAATCCTTTGCATCATACTAAGTCCAAAAACCATAACCGTCGACAAGTGAGCATCTACCCAATCCTACACTTCGGCTTCGACGATGATCAGCAACCTGTAACATGCCATAAAGGCTTAGTGATAAACGCTGAGTATACGCGCCTGGACCCTATTGGTCACTTGTCATTTTAACCATCTTGTTATTAGATTGATTTCATGCTTTACCACTTTATAGATATAATTAATACTGTAATAATCATGCATGAACACATAGTCATCCACCCAATCACTACAGTCATTACATATCACAAACAACAGTTGTATAAACGAACGTTTCGAATAATTACAGTACTATGTATAATCGCCTTAGCGAACGGTTTCCATATTTAATATTATTTGGCCTTCAAGGCCCCATCCATCCAAACCATGTTTAATTAATTACCATTTGGGTGTCATGTTAGGACAACCCGATTAACCTTTCCAATGGACAGTAGTCCTCCCGTACACACAAAGGTGCTCATGTTGCCAGAGGTCCGGAGGCCCCTGGTCGTTCACTTTGCCTCGTAAGGCGTCCATATAAAGGCCGTAGCCGTGTACCAACAACAGGTACCATCTGACTCACGATCCAATTAGGGCACATTAGGAAATTTCCTGGAGCGGAATCCGCTCGGGTACCCCTCAGTGATCACAAATGCGCAACCAAGTAGTTCGTAAACTATCAGGATTCCTCCCCTCATCTCATACCAATTCTCTCATAGGATTAAGATAAACTCTTAGTTTTATGGAGAATACAATTTATTAATTTTCTACCCAATGGGTCTCACGTATACCTAGATATAGTCTAGGTTATATTCATGTTCGAGATCCATGCTCTAGAGACCGACATTGTCGTATCTCGTACCTAAGTGTTTTACTTAGGTTATTATATACCTAATATTAATACTAAGGGTATTATATTAAGTAACCATCGTGTCATCACATTAAACATATGTATGTTTATATAAGTTGATCTATAGTCGACGTAGTGTTAGTCCCGTAGACGCTCGCGCATAATTAATAACGCAATAAGACACATCATCACATACACATAACCACACACATAACATGCAAGTTATCAAACATATCCGAGCCCTTCCTCAGGTCAACCCGGATCAAACCCTTCTTCACATACCGTACACCTTAGACCAAGGATGCTCAGTGTAGTCCACTAAGCTTGTCGAGCGTGCACGTCTGAAAGGCGATCTAAAAATACGAAGAATATTGCTAAGTGTCAATCCACATGACAAATTGACTCGGTATTTCCGAATAATGTCAGTAACCCCAGTATTACATCCCCGGATTTCAACTGCTATTAGTTAAGGTACCGTTATCCTTTAAACTCCTTACTCGTAGTACGTATTAACTCTCGGTTTAACAATGGATTTGGTTTAATAAGAACGTCGTAGTTAACGTTTTCGGACGTAAGAGTTTATTTTTCTCCAACTCGTAGTAGTTTATAAGCGTTACGCTTTTACATAAGTTCATTCATTCTCGTACATTTAATTCAACTGTTTCATCGCATGCATAAGCACGTATTGTAACTTATAGTTGCATGCATAATATATTTTATAACCTATGGTTGCATGTATTCATGCATTATTTATCGTATAGTATTATTATCCCACCATTCATTATAATACATTGTATTATATAACCCATTAATCTTGTAATATCTACAATTGAATTCACAAACTTATAACTTATAGTTTATAAACTATTTTCATGTAATAACCTTCACCATTATATTATATGGTTTCCAACCATAATATATATCCATCCTTATATACATAATTCTCGCATATGTATATATTTATCAATATAGGTAAGTTTCATGAGTTATAAAACTCTTATATCATACATCACATTTTATCATCTTATGTGAGATGATTATTCCCATTAATTGTGTTATATTGCCCCAATGCATATTAAGATCATCATCTTAATAATATATATAACATTTTATGTTGTATAATTTCAACTCCTAAGGTTTATTCCATATATACTTTAGTTTATAAATCCCATTTATTTATAGTTTGTCACATTATTTAATGTGAATACCCTTGTTTATATTAATTCCATTTAAACCACATTAATACCATATAATTGTTATAACATTTTTAACATTGTAGACCATAGTCTAAAATTCATTTTCCAACCTTTATAATTTCGGTACAGCACTATACTTTATTTTAAATTTCATTTTGACCACATAACATTATGTAATGTTATACCATATACTAATATCATATACTATGATATCTTTATCTTATATAATTTATAACATATAGATACAAAACCAATGTTAATTGCCAAAAAGGCATATCCTTTTAAACCAATCTTATTAACTTACCATATCTTTATGTTTATTACAAAATCACCCCATAATTTATACCATGTTATATATACCATATAATATAACATTTTAAACCTTAATTTAAATATAACCTATAGTTATATATATTCCAAATTTCCGAATAGGACCTAAATTCTGTTCTAATTCATTTCTTAACCCACCAACTTTTTATAATTACAATTTGACCCAATTTACAACATATAGTTTTATAATATCATCAAAACTATATATTATACACTTAACTTATTAAAACACCTTATATTATTCTAAAGATCACCAAACTATACAAAAAGGTTATAAATATCATTCCTAGCCCCTAAACTCTCGGTATTTACATTTCCACCCCATTTTCTTTTCCAAAGTATAACAATGACATAATAACTATATATTATACACATATAGATTATTTTAATTCCAAATTCAACCCAATAAAATCCTAAAAATTTCTAATACCCCATGGGTGTTTAAAATACCATTGTACACCCTTAAGTTTCGGTAATCTCCATACATACTAAAACACCCCTAAATATTAAACGTATTAAATCATAACACGTTTTATAATACGGACATAAAATAACGTACAAATAATTAAAAATAGTATATGTAAATACATGTGTATGTACGAATACTACAAATATGTAACGTTACAATTGTAATAAAATGATAACGTCGCATAACCTTGTAACAATAAGCAAATAAATATAAAACGATATAGTATATAGTCTTACATATATATAAATAAGCATGTATATAGTTACAAGAAAAAAAACAGAAAAAGGGGTAAGGACGCTCCCGCTGAGGTTCGAACCCGAGACCTCTTGTATACCTTATAAAGGCTGTAACCGGGTGAGCTGTGCTCGTATTCAGCAACTAACTCACACTAATTGAAACTAGTATCAATAAATGAAGTAAATACAAAAAAAAGATAATAACCAACTCAGTCTCCTCCTTCTTCCTCGTTTCAGAACCCATCAAACAACAAAAAAAATGGGAAACAGAAACGTGAACCAGAGAACTCAACTTTCAGGCGACAGTTCCAATTTAATTCTAACGCCCATACCCCCTGGTTCTGTCCAAGAGCAACGAACCAAAATCCAAACCAAGCCCAGCTGCTCCTCCTCGGTATTACTCCTGTTCAAACAGAATATGTGACAGTGAGTCACTGTCGGTTACTTGGAGGAGCAAACCGAGAGTGATGGCCATTACTACCTGTGGTTGAACCACGAAGAAGATACTCACCAAACCCAATTAATAAACCGACCTGTGCCTTGTACAGACAGAGCATGTTCTGTCCCAGAATTCTATACACCAGAGACATGCTTTATGCAAACTTCCACGCACTGCATTTGCCTCCCGTGCTTTGTGCCTTTTTATTCAAAAACCTATAGACCATCTTCTCCACCCTCTTGTTGTGTACCGTTTCTGCATGGGCAGGAACTTCTAGTCACACTCTCTGATTCCTAAGGCACAAGGTAAGAGCAACTGAAGTTCATTCCCTTTCTGTTTTTTTCCCTTGTCCGAGATCCACTGCTGCTTGACTTCCTCCTTTTTCTCAATTGTTCACGCATGGCTAGAGGTGCAACCAGAGAGCAAGACCAAAAGGAACAAGTAACTACTGCCACCTGCTACTCCCTGTTCGAGAATCCATTCAGGTAGTGTTGCTAGAACTGCCCGCCACATGCCCAGTGTCTCTGTGGAATTGATGTTGTTTGAAAGTTTACACTCAACACCTCTGTTCTTTTTTTTTTATGCTCGACTCCCCCATGCAGTCCCCATAGGCTGTGCTCAAAAGATCTCTGGGTGGAGCTGTGAAAAACCCATTCTTGGAACTTAACAAAAGGTGAGGTTTCTGAAACAAGTTTTCTTCCCTTGCTTCTGTTATACCCCTCTCTGATTTATCAAGCTGGACCTAAAAGAGATCCTTCCACAGCCGTGCTAAGCAACCAAAGTGCAAGGAGTCTGGAAGCGTGACCACACCAACAAGGGGAGAACAACTAGTTATCAACTGGTGAGTATTTCTGAACTGGTTTCAGAATCAGAGAACAAAAAAGAGAGTAAACCTGTCAAAACCGATAACCTTGCCAAACCTGTAACATGCAGTCTCGGTGTGCTAACTATTCTAGGGTAATCTGAGTTGTTAATACATTGCCACCTTATAAATACACCTGACCGAGGTTCTTCTGTACGTGAGAGTATAAGGAAAAAAAAGAAAAGAGAAGCAAACAGAAAAACAGATAGCAGTTTAACAGAACAGAAAACCAGTACATCAGTGTGGTAGCCTTTCCTGAGATTCTATTCCTGTAACTTCAATGATATTGTTGGGGGTCTGTGGAATTTAAAGACCACCACACATTAAACTACCCGAATTAGTGATGAGAGGAAGTGGGAACCTAATTCAATGACAAACAGATAATAGAATGACAGATATCAGTTTTATAACTTCAGCTTAGTTTCTGAAGTTTTTACCCCAGTATAAGTTTCGGTAAGTCAGCAGGATAACCTTGGGTTATCTTAGAACTAGAACTATAATAACACATATAGCTACGTAACTGAGGTTAATTGGGTAGAGGTAAAAACATAATCAAGGAACAATAAGGAAAAGAAATAGAGGAGAAAAGAAAGATCAGTTCAGATTTCTGGTTTTGAAAGTTAGTTTGTGTTTCTGTTTTAATAACTTCTCTGAGTGCAGTTGTGTTGTGATGAGTTACTCTCGAGAATAAAACCACCTTAAACTAGTTAGTTAAGCAATTACAGAACTCTGAAGAAAAAGAAATAGAAACAGATCACAAAAGAAAGAAAACAGTGGGAAAATAATGCATCAGCTCATACTTCAGTTTCTGAAGTTTTACCTCAGTGGTAACTTCTGTGAGTTTAACAAGTTACTTGGTTGCCTGGAATATAACATCGTGTTAGAACCTTAATTATATAACCCAGTAAAGAGGGGGAAGATAGGAGTCAAGTTTAATAACCGAAAAGAGAAAAAGGATAAATTATATCAGTTTGGTACCTTGGTCCTTTTTCTGCAGAATATAGATTTGTGCATGGTGGGTTTTCAGTGGGTTTTAGCAGAGCTGTCTTAGGATGTTTTGAGTTGAGTTAAGGCTAGAACACATAACTGAACTAAAGAACATCGTGGAACAGATTGGAAGACAAAGCATTGCCTAAACAGATAGGCTAGAAGAGAAGTTGACAGAATACAAGCTCCTGGGTTTCAGTTTTGGAGATTCTCGAGACTCTGTATAAGTGTAGTTAAGTGGGTACAATAGCATAATCTTGGGTTTCTTAGGACTAGTACTGTGACAGAACACACCATTAAGTAACTAAAGCAGTAAGGGAAAATAGATACAGACTAGGTAATCGAGGTACCATAACAGAAGAAAAAAGAAAGAAAGAAGAAAGCCATAACAGTTTCGGTTTCAGACTGTTGAATTCAGTTGCAGGATTCTGTCATTTGGGATCTGCCTTGGGGATTAAAACTGTGTCAAGATATTTAACTAAGTAGCTAGGTTAATGAGCGTGAGAGAAAAACAAAGGAAAGAACAAACATGATCTGTAACAGAAGGAAAACCATAACAGAAGGAATGCATCAATCATATCTCAAATTTCTGAAATTTTTACCTTTGTAACAGCCCCTGTAAGTTTAACAAGGTTATGGGGTTGCTTCTAGGTTAGAATATAACAAGAACCTCTGCTTACACAGGTGAGTGCCTTGGAATGGGTTGTGAGACAGATTGTGGGTGGACAGAAAGAGGTCAAGAGAGAGTTATCAGTTTCACTTCCTGATTTCAGATTTTTACTTCTGTCTTTCTTTTTCAGTTTCGTGAGGATTCTGTACAGAGGAGCAGGTAACTGTTTATTGGTGAGATTTGAGTAAATAGAGATGAAACACTTGACTGGGTAGATAAGTGCTTGGGAGTGGATTGAGGGACAGAGTAACAACTTAAAAAGAAAAGGGCAAAGTAAGGAAACCTGTTTCGTGTTTCAGTTTCGTTTTTCTGAAATTGGTGTTTCTGTATAACCTGGTACAGAGAGTTTAAGGGGTTATATTGGGAGTGTTAGGAGCTCAAAGTTTTACTAAATCACCTGACTAGATGTGATAACATTTTGGGAAAATGGAAAGTCTAAATTCGAGAGTAAAGAAAAATTAAGAGGAGTGAAAGTTGTCAGATTTTGTTTCAGTTTTCAATGTTGGGCGTATCAGTAACAGCTACCAAGTTGTTGGGTTTGTCTTGAGTTTAGACTCTGGGTAAAACACCTAACTAATCGAGTAAACAAATTGTTAGGAGAATTGTAAGTCAGACTAATGAGCACAGACAAGAATATAGAATAGAGAGTATTAGTTGATGTTTCAGGTTTGCAGTTTGTTTTCAGTTCTGGAACTTATAGTATTTCAGGGTAAGTATGATTCTGTAAGGATAACAAGTAGTTTGGGATTCAAACAGTAATAGAACAATTAACTACATGAGTATCAATGAGGGAGAAGTGGGGACAAGTTTATATACAGAAGAAAAGCAACTGCACAGATATCAACTTGTTTTCTGTTTCCAGTTTTGTTGATTTACTTTGGTTCTGTATAAGGTAGTTCTGGGTTTAAGACAGAGCAAGAACACTTGATCTAGTGGGTGAGTACTTGGAGTGGATCAACAGACGGATTAATAACAAACGGAAAGGATAGGAATAGAGGTTAGCAGGTGGTGATGTCTCGGTCAATAATTTTACTGAAACTTAAGGGTCTGTATAACTGATATATAAGTAATATAAGAGTACTGTGTTGACTTGCTTACAAACTTAGAATCTAGCTAATACACATCGGTGAGGATATAAACACCTTGGGAGGAATTAGAAAACAGATACTAAACCTAAAAGTAAGATTGAAAAAAAAAGAGCCACCCAGAATTCTGTTACAGCTCTATGTAGTTTCTGTTTCTGTAAATGGGACTTTCAAAGGTGTTAACATTGTTGCTTTGGGTTTGTTCTGAGTTAAACCCCCCCCTAATACACTTATCTAGCTGGGTGGTATTAAAGACAGATTGGTGGACTGACATGAGAAGATGAAGTGATACACCAATTCTGTTTTGGATTTCAGTCTTTCAACAGCTGTAGTTTTCTGTATAGTTAAGGGTAGAAGGTAGGTGTGAGTGCTTCATGGGTATAGTCTTGAGTATAAGCTAGGGATTAACACCCATGATTAGTTGTGTAAGCACCGCGGGCAAGAAATAAAGATAGACTAAACTAACTAACAACCATAACCAAGAGAGAATGTGTAGTTGTGGTTTCTGTTTCATTGATATTATAGTTCTGTTACAAGGGTATTATAAGTGGGATTCAAGTGTAATAATGAGCCCAAATGATAGCTAATAAACCTAACTGGGTTTAGCGAAACATAAACATCAATTACTACATTAAAGGGGACGTTAGATAGTGTATTTGTGCTTCAAACTTAGGAATCTTTGGACTTCGGTATAAGTGGGTTTTAGGGGTATTCTATAATCTATATTACCATTAGACAAGGGTTAAAATACTACTCACCTATTTATCTAAGGAAAGAATACCCATTATATAAGTCATATCTATGTTATACAACTTGTTACATAATTACCTCTTAAAACGCCCTAAACCGTTACCTAAGGGAAAAGGGCTTAGTTAACATGTAATAAAGATATGGAACATCCTAGGAGTAAGTTAAGCCCAGAATTAATGCATGTGAAATTCTAAAAGTCAATCTAGACTAAGCATGTAACAACATACCAAGGAAAAACATACGATATAAAGTGTCGTCACATAAAATAATAAACTGACCCATTGTTTTAATTAACGCTAGGGCCGTAGCGAACTCCGACCGGGACTTCGAGTGTAGGACGACTCGTGCTTCGAATAAGGTATGGACATGTGTGGTTCGTATGTTGCCGTGTTACACGGCTTGTGTGCTGCGTGCCTTGCTTGACAATGACCATAAGACTAGCATGAAATTGGATTGCTTGCTATGACTTGTTTATATGCTTGTTACATATATCATTGTTGTATATTGCTTGCGCGCACACAGTAATGTAGTCCCTTCTCGTGATGAAACCTTGAGATGAAACACACGAATTTCGTAAACAAACAAGGAACTATATATAAGGAACACTCCTCCTAAATTATAGAGGACTTCTAATGACACCCACTATGGTGTCGAACTTATAATGATAACGAATAGTAAAATACCAGTTGAAGGAACCTATACTGGGGTATTGAAGTGACCCCGCGTTCTCGACGCATGACGCCGGAAATGGAGGACTGACTATGGAGAAGACGCTCTTCAATACGTGATGATAAGAGAATTCGCAAATGAGCCTTAACGAATCAAGGAAAGGTCGGCACCTACATGATACGGTCACGGGACCTAACTATATCCCCAGACCTGGTGCAAGAGGAGAGAAAGAGAATACACTTTATGGAAACAATAAAAAAAAATGAAAACACACGCTCGAATGATCCCATAGCGAGGATCGTTGGTATATATATCTATGCACACGTTTGATTAGTTACATGACGTTGTGGCTATACTAGCAACTTGCTATGCTTGGTTGCTTGTTTCTAACGCTTTGCTACCTTGAAGTGTGTTTGATATTATGATGTGTTGTGGTGTGCTTTACTGCTTTTATAGCATGTAATTTGACTTAATCATATTCGACCAAGTAGTTGTAGCCCGGTAACATGCGGGCTTCACATGTTCATACTCGGCATAGTTTTGCTGAGTCCTTTATTTTTACAGGTATGAATCGAGAGGCAGACGGAGAGTAGGCACGGGTGACTACCATAGGGGTAGTCCGTACGGGCAAGACTTTTTAGTAGTATGTTGTTAATGTATGGGTTATGACTTGTATTACTAAACCCTAGTTGTACTTTCGGATTATGTTGTTGAACTAAGAACCTATGTTGTAGATTCCCGGTACTTGGTCTGTAATTTCTGTTGTACTTGGATTTGATTGTGGTTTAATTCCAGTCATTCGGACCGCAGCTTGGTATTGATGTTGTTGTTGTGTCAACCGCGTGGGTGGTTGGCGTCTGTGACACCCGAGTAGAAGTTGTGAATCCGCTGTTTAGACTTGCTAGGTCATCGTTGGCGCATCGTTCGGACTATTGATTGGTTAAGTCGGGGTGTTACAGAAAGTGGTATCAGAGCGTAGTTGTGCTCTGATGACTGGAACAGAGAAGTACCGGGAATAGGAAAACCTAAATTTGGGAAACGGGGTTAAGGGTTAGTTATGTGAGGCACGACGTTACCATGTTAAACCGCCAGCAAGGGCGATAACAACTTGCAGTAAGATTCTTATGTATGTTCTAAACTAACAAACGATATCCTTAGATGGCCGAGCGACGAGGTCAAGGACGAGACCATGATGCCACGACCCGGGACTACTACCGTGCAGCGTTCCAGGTCGAGATCACCGTCCAGACGCGGGACGAGGAATTTGCCCAGGAGACGGAGGCGAAACGTGGTGACTCAAAGGGCCGTAAACGGAAGAGTGCGGGCAAGAAGAAGTACTACCCGAGCAAGAGGCGAGTGAAATACCATGGGAGCAAGCCTACAGAGACATTTCAGCTAGGCCACCCGGCTATTGCGGCTAAGCCGCTACGCTCCCACCCATCCAAGGGTAAATGAACCAAACGCTAATGCTTAAGTACCGTTACAGTTGTCTTGACCAATTGTTGACTAACCAAATCAAATATTCAGGGTCTGGAGCCGGCCCAAGCAAAAAGACCGAGCGCCAATTTAAATGTAGACGATGCACGAAGAACCACCCCGGGGTTGATTGCCAGGGCGAACCGGTAAAGTGCTTCTACTGCCGGAAGCGCGGGCACAGGGCCTTTGAAAGCTACGCGAATCCCGAGAGCGAGAGCTATAAGCCCGGTTATGATGTGAAGGGTGACAGGGGAGCGGGATCCCGAGATCTCCAGAAGACATCTACTCCGAGGCCAGGGGAGGCGGCCTTAAGCATCATGGACCGCACCGAAGGACCAGACACCCCTTCTGCTGCAGGTAAAACCTAAAACCTCAAATGATTGTAAAGCATGACCGAATCTTTGTGTGCCAAGTTGTTTGACCATGCGTGAAATCTGGTAGGTTACTAGTACCACAAACAAAGAAAAAAAAATATATAATAATAACACTCATTGAGGGACCAATTTTAGAGGCAACTTGGGTCGACATGCTTCGCAGTCGACAAGACCCTACCTTACAAGTGAAGAGGGCCGAAACACCCTAAAATTTAGGAAATAAATAAAGCTTACGTAAGAAATTAAATAAGCCAACGTTGGGATTGAGATAAATTCTTCAATTCGTACACCCGAGAGATTAATCTTAGTAAATCCCTCGTAAAACCATGAAATGAGAGGATATAGTGCGAGTTGAAATTACACCATAAGATTGGTACAATCTATAATGCTTAATAAAGCAGGGCACAAATTTTACACACTAAAGTATACTATAACGGAATTCAATTAATTCCCTACCCCAACACAAGGCAAACAGATAAGAAAAAAATGGCAATGAATCCGCCACTATGTTCAAACATCTATCAAATGTTTTGTTCAAGGAGACCAAATAAAAGGAGTTGTGGGCCATAGAGAATTAAGTTCCGATCATGGAGGAACAAGTTCCGAAAGAGGAACTGTTAAAAACAAACGCAAGCAATACAACGGTAACTGTGGAATTTAATGTTATAAAAAGATAAACCCTTTGGATCATATGTATATCTTTAACTATGGTGATGAAAGAAGTGACCACACCTGCAACGTTACTTCGCATAGCATTCAATGCTCAAGCACTAACGTTATATGATAGTATTACTTAACCATTTGGTACTAAACCATATACTACATACCACGTTATTCATTTTAGTAAACCATACTTTATACTACACTGTATGACCTGTAGGATATATATCCTTACACTAATGTCATGACACCTGTCAATTACCATTTCATGATAGTAAAACCATATCGTATATACTTATATATATACATATATTCTTGGTTTTACACATATATGTTTACATATATGCAATTTCTATTGGATTTAATCATATAATATATATAGTACTTTAGTTTACGACCTTCATCATAATATACGGTATTAAATAATGCATGTACCTTGCGATATGCTACCCTTGATTGTATAATTTACAGTTTATCAACTCTATTCACTTATAAGCCCCATCATTTAATATGGTATGGTCCTCAACCATAGTTTAGACTTATTTACCTACAAATATTGGTCACGCCTTTATGCACGTACAATATATATACCTTATAAAACTCCCTTCATTTGATGTTACATTTCATTATTTTAGGTAAGGCGATTATTCTCACTAGTTTGTAATATATTATACAAACTTATATTGAGACTCCTATCTTGATATCATGTAACATTTGTATAATACCATAATAAACTTTTAAAGTTTATTCATTATACTCATTATTTTGTAAGCTCATTTACTCATTATTATCACATTTGTTTTATGTGAATAGTCTTACTTATACACGTATTATATCCACTTTAAATACCAACTGTATATGTGAAAGTATATATATATACATCTTCATATTTCAAATGTTTGTCAAGATTAATATTACTTAGCCAAGCAATTTCCAACCTTATGATTTAAATTCAATTATACAATATCGTATAACTTAATTTCTCCGATTTAGTATAACAACCATGACAAAAAGAGACAAATTATTCACTATAACACCTGGGGTTAAACATAAGGCAAGAAGATTAAGAGAACCTAATCATATGGGGAGACTATGAATACGGTGCGGATGGATCACCTATATCCATACTATATCTATGAATACGGTGCGGATGGATCACCTATATCCATACTATATCTATGAATACGGTGCGGATGGATCACATATATCCATACTATATCTATGAATACGGTGCGGATGGATCACCTATATCCATACTATATCTATACGGTGCGGATGGATCACCTATATCCATACTATATCTATGAATACGGTGCGGATGGATCACCTATATCCATACTATATCTATGAATACGGTGCGGATGGATCACATATATCCATACTATATCTATGAATACGGTGCGGATGGATCACCTATATCCATACTATATTTCTGAATACGGTGCGGATGGATCACCTATATCCATACTATATTATGAATACGGTGCGGATGGATCACCTATATCCATACTATATCTATGAATACGGTGCAGATGGATCACCTATATCCATACTATATCTATACGGTGCGGATGGATCACCTATATCCATACTATATCTATGAATACGGTGCGGATGGATCACATATATCCATACTATATCTATGAATACGGTGCGGATGGATCACATATATCCATACTATATCTATGAATACGGTGCGGATGGATCACCTATATCCATACTATATTTATTAATACGGTGCGGATGGATCACCTATATCCATACTATATCTATGAATACGGTGCGGATGGATCACCTATATCTATATCTATAAATACGGTGCGGATGGATCACCTATATCCATACTACATCTCCCTATATGAGAACTTGGAATGAAAAGAACTCTTAATATCAGAAGGATACAAATGTATGTACCAATATACCATCTAATTAATGGAAACAACCATATGTGCACATATAAGATAAAAGGGTATTATAATTCAAATACGACCTTGAAACTTATAACACATGAGTACACATATTATGGATACAAGAATGAGGAAACATATATATGTACACATTTAGACATGTACATAGCTGAAAAATTAAATTGATTGATTGTTGTTGGACGTGCGAGGTTGAACTTAACCCTGGTCAGGTCAAGTGATACCGAGCACAAATTGGGGGTGGAAGGATAGTCCAACACTTACGCTGACCACGTAAGGGTTGGATAACTCCCGAAACCTCCTACAAGTGGACACATGAACTATAAAATACGAAGGATGCGATATCGATGTAGATAATACAAATGGGTAGAATACATTGATACATGATTCGAAATTTAGAGGCTGCAACCACAGAAACTTCTAACAGATATAATTTAGTAACCTTTTGACTGAAACCAATCGAAGTCAACCAACAGGGTCAAAGCCATAATTGGGCTGGAAAATAAAGATACTTAGAGATGAAAGACGTCTAATCGGGTTGTAAAAACTAAACATAAGTATGAGCGGTAGTAAAAACTAAACCAATCATGGTAACAGTGACACGTCGATAACATTCAAATAACAAGAACTAAATCATTAACACCCAAAAGGGGCAGCCAGAAACAAAAATCTAGACGCTTAAAAAGCGCACCAAAAGCATGAATAACCAGCCTCCAAAGGAACTGAATAGACAAAATACAATCCACAGGGACCGTGTACAAATTAAACTACCCCATGTTAGCCAAGAGACTAGGCAGAAGAAACAATTAAACCATCCACTACCTTGAAAGACTTAGTAAGGGAAAGCTAAACCCAAAGGTAATCAGAGTCGCGCAGCAGAAGCTGGTGGACCATATCGCACATCTTCCAGTTGAGTAACAAGTGACCTATCGGCCAATACCTTAAACCTAGAGAGGCTAAACCCGAATCCGTTTCTAGACCAGTACGACTACCGATAAGAGCCTTTTGGATATAGAGACTAAACCCTTAACATGATCAAGGCCTATGATGAGAGCATATTGTAAGCTACAATGCATAGAAACTAGAACGCTCAATGAGAGTTAAAACAACATGAACCAAGGTTCTAGGATGGTATAAAAAGGATTACGTGGGCGTAATCCATTTTTAAGTGGGGTAGGCATGTTTCGTTTTTGCTATGTTGCTGCTCGTATGATGTGTTATGTTTGGATGCTATGTGTGTGAACTGCGTTCGTATATCTGTGGAAATGTTATGTACGTATATATATGCTCTGTATGAATGAATATTGTGTGTCTTGGCTGGCACTTTAACATGTTATACTCATTGCTAGCTTCTTGGTCTACTATGAAAACTGGTATGAAGCCACTGAGGTGGCATGGTGCTTAGAAGCACTGAGCATTATAGTTATGGACTGGATCCCTAAGATTGCTAGGAGGGGAAATTGGAAGTTAAAGAAGTAAGACTTCGGGACGAAGTCTCTTTTAAGGGGGGTAAGCTGAAACACCCCTAAATATTAAACGTATTAAATCATAACACGTTTTATAATACGGACATAAAATAACGTATGAATAATTAAATCTAGTATATGTAAATACATGTGTATGTACGAATACTACACATATGTAACGTTACGATTGTAATAAAATGATAACGTCGCATAACCTTGTAACAATAAGCAAATAAATATAAAACGATATAGTATATAGTCTTACATATATATAAATAAGCATGTATATAGTTACAAGAAAAAAACAGAAAAAGGGGTAAGGACGCTCCCGCTGAGGTTCGAACCCGAGACCTCTTGTATACCTTATAAAGGCTGTAACCGGGTGAGCTGTGCTCGTATTCAGCAACTAACTCACACTAATTGAAACTAGTATCAATAAATGAAGTAAATACAAAAAAAAGATAATAACCAACTCAGTCTCCTCCTTCTTCCTCGTTTCAGAACCCATCAAAAAAAAGGGAAACAGAAACGTGAACCAGAGAACTCAACTTTCAGGCGACAGTTCCTATTTAATTCTAACGCCCATACCCCCTGGTTCTGTCCAAGAGCAACGAACCAAAATCCAAACCAAGCCTAGCTGCTCCTCCTCAGTATTACTCCTGTTCAAACAGAATATGTGACAGTGAGTCACTGTCGGTTACTTGGAGGAGCAAACTGAGAGTGATGGCCATTACTACCTGTGGTTGAACCACGAAGAAGATACTCACCAAACCCAATTAATAAACCGACCTGTGCCTTGTACAGACAGAGCCTGTTCTGTCCCAGAATTCTATACACCAGAGACATGCTTTATGCAAACTTCCACGCACTGCATTTGCCTCCCGTGCTTTGTGCCTTTTTATTCAAAAACCTATAGACCATCTTCTCCACCCTCTTGTTGTGTACCGTTTCTGCATGGGCAGGAACTTCTAGTCACACTCTCTGATTCCTGAGGCACAAGGTAAGAGCAACTGAAGTTCATTCCCTTTCTGTTTTTTTTCCCTTGTCCGAGATCCACTGCTGCTTGACTTCCTCCTTTTTCTCAATTGTTCACGCATGGCTAGAGGTGCAACCAGAGAGCAAGACCAAAAGGAACAAGTAACTACTGCCACCTGCTACTCCCTGTTCGAGAATCCATTCAGGTAGTGTTGCTAGAACTACCCGCCACATGCCCAGTGTCTCTGTGGAATTGATGTTGTTTGAAAGTTTACACTCAACACCTCTGTTCTTTTTTTTTATGCTCGACTCCCCCATGCAGTCCCCATAGGCTGTGCTCAAAAGATCTCTGGGTGGAGCTGCGAAAAACCCATTCTTGGAACTTAACAAAAGGTGAGGTTTCTGAAACAAGTTTTCTTCCCTTGCTTCTGTTATACCCCTCTCTGATTTATCAAGCTGGACCTAAAAGAGATCCTTCCACAGCCGTGCTAAGCAACCAAAGTGCAAGGAGTCTGGAAGCGTGACCACACCAACAAGGGGAGAACAACTAGTTATCAACTGGTGAGTATTTCTGAACTGGTTTCAGAATCAGACAACAAAAAAGAGAGTAAACCTGTCAAAACCGATAACCTTGCCAAACCTGTAATATGCAGTCTCAGTGTGCCAACTATTCTAGGGTATTCTGAGTTGTTAATACATTGCCACCTTATAAATACACCTGACCGAGGTTCTTCTGTACGCGAGAGTATAAGGAAAAAAAAAGAAAAGAGAAGCAAACAGAAAAACAGATAGCAGTTTAACAGAACAGAAAACCAGTACATCAGTGTGGTAGCCTTTCCTGAGATTCTATTCCTGTAACTTCAATGATATTGTTGGGGGTCTGTGGAATTTAAAGACCACCACACATTAAACTACCCGAATTAGTGATGAGAGGAAGTGGGAACCTAATTCAATGACAAACAGATAATAGAATGACAGATATCAGTTTTATAACTTCAGCTTAGTTTCTGAAGTTTTTACCCCAGTATAAGTTTCGGTAAGTCAGCAGGATTACCTTGGGTTATCTTAGAACTAGAACTATAATAACACATATAGCTACGTAACTGAGGTTAATTGGGTAGAGGTAAAAACATAATCAAGGAACAATAAGGAAAAGAAAATAGAGGAGAAAAGAAAGATCAGTTCAGATTTCTGGTTTTGAAAGTTAGTTTTGTGTTTCTGTTTTAATAACTTCTCTGAGTGCAGTTGTGTTGTGATGAGTTACTCTCGAGAATAAAACCACCTTAAACTAGTTAGTTAAGCAATTACAGAACTCTGAAGAAAAAGAAATAGAAACAGATCACAAAAGAAAGAAAACAGTGGGAAAATAATGCATCAGCTCATACTTCAGTTTCTGAAGTTTTACCTCAGTGGTAACTTCTGTGAGTTTAACAAGTTACTTGGGTTGCCTGGAATATAACATCGTGTTAGAACCTTAATTATATAACCCAGTAAAGAGGGGGAAGATAGGAGTCAAGTTTAATAACCGAAAAGAGAAAAAGGATAAATTATATCAGTTTGGTACCTTGGTCCTTTTTCTGCAGAATATAGATTTGTGCATGGTGGGTTTTCAGTGGGTTTTAGCAGAGCTGTCTTAGGATGTTTTGAGTTGAGTTAAGGCTAGAACACATAACTGAAATAAAGAACATCGTGGAACAGATTGGAAGACAAAGCATTGCCTAAACAGATAGGCTAGAAGAGAAGTTGACAGAATACAAGCTCCTGGGTTTCAGTTTTGGAGATTCTCGAGACTCTGTATAAGTGTAGTTAAGTGGGTACAATAGCATAATCTTGGGTTGTCTTAGGACTAGTACTGTGACAGAACACACCATTAAGTAACTAAAGCAGTAAGGGAAAATAAGATACAGACTAGGTAATCGAGGTACCATAACAGAAGAAAAAAAAAAGAAAGAAGAAAGCCATAACAGTTTCGGTTTCAGACTGTTGAATTCAGTTGCAGGATTCTGTCATTTGGGATCTGCCTTGGGGATTAAAACTGTGTCAAGATATTTAACTAAGTAGCTAGGTTAATGAGCATGAGAGAAAAACAAAGGAAAGAACAAACATGATCTGTAACAGAAGGAAAACCATAACAGAAAGGAATGCATCAATCATATCTCAAATTTCTGAAATTTTTACCTTTGTAACAGCCCCTGTAAGTTTAACAAGGTTATGGGGTTGCATCTAGGGTTAGAATATAACAAGAACCTCTGCTTACACAGGTGAGTGCCTTGGAATGGGTTGTGAGACAGATTGTGGGTGGACAGAAAGAGGTCAAGAGAGAGTTATCAGTTTCACTTCCTGATTTCAGATTTTTACTTCTGTCTTTCTTTTTCAGTTTCGTGAGGATTCTGTACAGAGGAGCAGGTAACTGTTTATTGGTGAGATTTTGAGTAAATAGAGATGAAACACTTGACTGGGTAGATAAGTGCTTGGGAGTGGATTGAGGGACAGAGTAACAACTTAAAAAGAAAAGGGCAAAGTAAGGAAACCTGTTTCGTGTTTCAGTTTCGTTTTTCTGAAATTGGTGTTTCTGTATAACCTGGTACAGAGAGTTTAAGGGGTTATATTGGGAGTGTTAGGAGCTCAAAGTTTTACTAAATCACCTGACTAGATGTGATAACATTTTGGGAAAATGGAAAGTCTAAATTCGAGAGTAAAGAAAAATTAAGAGGAGTGAAAGTTGTCAGATTTTGTTTCAGTTTTCAATGTTGGGCGTATCAGTAACAGCTACCAAGTTGTGTTGGGTTTGTCTTGAGTTTAGACTCTGGGTAAAACACCTAACTAATCGAGTAAACAAATTGTTAGGAGAATTGTAAGTCAGACTAATGAGCACAGACAAGAATATAGAATAGAGAGTATTAGGTTGATGTTTCAGGTTTGCAGTTTGTTTTCAGTTCTGGAACTTATAGTATTTCAGGGTAAGTATGATTCTGTAAGGATAACAAGTAGTTTGGGATTCAAACAGTAATAGAACAATTAACTACATGAGTATCAATGAGGGAGAAGTTGGGAGACAAGTTAATATACAGAGAGAAAAGCAACATGCATCAGATATCAAACTTGTTTTCTGTTTTCAGTTTTTGTTGATTTACTTTGGTTCTGTATAAGGTAGTTCTGGGTTTAAGACAGAGCAAGAACACTTGATCTAGTGGGTGAGTACTTTGGAGTGGATCAACAGACGGATTAATAACAAACAGAAAGGAAAGGAATAGAGGTTAGCAGGTGGTGATGTCTCGGTCAATAATTTTACTGAAACTTAAGGGTCTGTATAACTGATATATAAGTAATATAAGAGTACTGTGTTGACTTGCTTACAAACTTAGAATCTAGCTAATACACATCGGTGAGGATATAAACACCTTGGGAGGAATTAGAAAACAGATACTAAACCTAAAAGTAAGATTGAAAAAAAAAGAGAGCCACCCAGAATTCTGTTACAGTTCTCTGTAGTTTCTGTTTCTGTAAATGGGACTTTCAAAGGTGTTAACATTGTTGCTTTGGGTTTTTTCTGAGTTAAACCCCCCCCTAATACACTTATCTAGCTGGGTGGTATTAAAGACAGATTGGTGGACTGACATGAGAAGATGAAGTGATACACCAATTCTGTTTTGGATTTCAGTTTTTCAACAGCCGTAGTTTCTGTATAGTTAAGGGTAGAAGGTAGGTGTGAGTGCTTCATGGGTATAGTCTTGAGTATAAGCTAGGGATTAACACCCATGATTAGTTGTGTAAGCACCGCGGGCAAGAAATAAACATAGACTAAACTAACTAACAACCATAACCAAGAGAGAATGTGTAGTTGTGGTTTCAGTTTCATTGATATTATAGTTCTGTTACAAGGGTATTATAAGTGGGATTCAAGTGTAATAATGAGCCCAAATGATAGCTAATAAACCTAACTGGGTTTAGTGAAACATAAACATCAATTACTACATTAAAGGGGACGTTAGATAGTGTATTTGTGCTTCAAACTTAGGAATCTTTGGACTTCGGTATAAGTGGGTTTTAGGGGTATTCTATAATCTATATTACCATTAGACAAGGGTTAAAATACTACTCACCTATTTATCTAAGGAAAGAATACCCATTAGATAAGTCATATCTATGTTATACAACTTGTTACATAATTACCTCTTAAAACGCCCTAAACCGTTACCTAAGGGAAAAGGGCTTAGTTAACATGTAATAAAGATATGGAACATCCTAGGAGTAAGTTAAGCCCAGAATTAATGCATGTGAAATTCTAAAAGTCAATCTAGACTAAGCATGTAACAACATACCAAGGAAAAACATACGATATAAAGTGTCGTCACATAAATAATAAACTGACCCATTGTTTTAATTAACGCTAGGGCCGTAGCGAACTCCGACCGGGACTTCGAGTGTAAGACGACTCATGCTTCGAATAAGGTATGGACATGTGTGGTTCGTATGTTGCCGTGTTACACGGCTTGTGTGCTGCGTGCCTTGCTTGACAATGACCATAAGACTAGCATGAAATTGGATTGCTTGCTATGACTTGTTTATATGCTTGTTACATATATCATTGCTGTATATTACTTGCGCACACACAGTAGTGTAGTCCCTTCTCGTGATGAAACCTTGAGATGAAACACACGAATTTCGTAAACAAACAAGGAACTATATATAAGGAACACTCCTCCTAAATTATAGAGGACTTCTAACGACACCCACTATGGTGTCGAACTTATAATGATAACGAATAGTAAAATACCAGTTGAAGGAACCTATATTGGAGTATTGAAGTGACCCCGCGTTCTCGACGCATGACGCCGGAAATGGAGGACTGACTATGGAGAAGACGCTCTTCAATACGTGATGATAAGAGAATTCGCAAATGAGCCTTAACGAATCAAGGAAAGGTCGGCACCTACATGATACGGTCACGGGACCTAACTATATCCCCAGACCTGGTGCAAGAGGAGAGAAAGAGAATACACTTTATGGAAACAATAAAAAAAAAATGAAAACACACAACGCTCGAATGATCCCATAGCGAGGATCGTTGGTATAATATATCTATGCACACGTTTGATTAGTTACATGACCGTTGTGGCTATACTAGCAACTTGCTATGCTTGGTTGCTTGTTTCTAACGCTTTGCTACCTTGAAGTGTGTTTGATATTATGATGTGTTGTGGTGTGCTTTACTGCTTTATTATAGCATGTAATTTGACTTAATCATATTCGACCAAGTAGTCATGTAGCCCGGTAACATGCGGGCTTCACATGTTCATACTCGGCATAGTTTTGCTGAGTCCTTTATTTTTACAGGTATGAATCGAGAGGCAGACGGAGAGTAGGCACGGGTGACTACCATAGGGGTAGTCCGTACGGGCAAGACTTTTAGTTGTGTATGTTGTATGGGTTATGACTTGTATTACTAAACCCTAGTTGTACTTTCGGATTATGTTGTTGAACTAAAAACTTATGTTGTAGATTCCCGGTACTTGGTCTGTAATTTCTGTTGTACTTGGATTTGATTGTGGTTTAATTCCAGTCATTTGGACCGCAGCTTGGTATTGATGTTGTTGTTGTGTCAACCGCGTGGGGGTTGGCGTCTGTGACACCCGAGTAGAAGTTGTGAATCCGCTGTTTAGACTTGCTAGGTCATTGTTGGCGCATCGTTCGGACTATTGATTGGTTAAGTCGGGTGTTACACATACCCCATATATTATAAAAATGTTACAATTAAATATATCTCATTATATAACCTTAAATAAGTTATTTAACTTATCTAATTTGGTCAAAACCTACCCAATGGTCAAGGTTGACCTCCTTAATACAGCCTTGACCATTACTTTCTTAATTTACGGTTTAAACCCCTAGTTTCCAGAATTTACAAATTAACCCCAAAACTTTATAAAATCTTATAATTTTTATCTTAAATCTTTTTAACACCTAATTTTTGGCATTATTATTATTTAGCCCCCAAGTTTGATTTAATTATAGTTTAACCCCGTATAATTTGCGGTAATAATTATTTATTACCTAAAACCTAATTTGAACTAAATATTCATAATTAAAATGGCCTAAAGTACATGGCCTTATTACAAACATTGGCTCATAAAATAAATTACACATAAATGCCCCAAAATACATATAAGCTCACAGCCTTACCATGTTTTTCCATGAATTACCAATCTTCTACATAAAGTCTTAATTTTGACATTTATGTTACTTAATTACTTAGATAAATTTATTAACTCATTCCTTAACCACCTAAGGTCAAAATCAGACCCTTTAGGTTATGTTCACTCACGACAATTATGTAGGAATAGCCTTGGAACACATTTAACATATCAAAGTTAAGGTTTAAGTGATTTATACCTTGATTTAGCAAGGTTAAGACCTTGTTTGGTCTCGGCACCTTAAGGAAAATTTCTCCACAGCTTGATTTACTAGTCTTCATACAGAAAACAAGGCATGATTAAACTCCAAGTATGAGCTAACCATGGGAAGTGTTTTAGCACTTGAATTCAAGGTAAATTTACCTTAGAAATGCTAGGACCACAAGAGCTGTTCTTCGGCCTAGTTTTACAGAAGTAAAAGAGTATCAAAAGATCTACTAAAACGGTAACACCCCGTCCAAAGCCAATCGTGGTTATCGCAAACTTAACACTTAATCAAAAACGTCACAGCGGAAATAACGAACACCGGGACCTTGCGACGGTCTGATCATTAGAATATACCGAACCTTAAACCGATTTACAACGCTTATCCAAAACATACAACCGACCGAAATACCACCAACCAACCGAGTTTAAGTATCTAAGTCATAAACACCAACTTACATCAGTTTAACTATAAACAGACGGGCGCACAAGCACAACCCGTGCTCAAAATAAGTAACCCATCCTAAGTCTAACCGCTCCTACTCTCGTGGTGCGACTTCATGGGCCTCTTACCTGCAAGTGTAAAACCAGCCCCCAAAGGGGGTCAGCACGAATGCTGGTACGATCCTCTCGTGACCCCCAAGCTAACGGGGCTACGACGACTAATTGTCGATATCATGGAAGTTGATTAGATACACAAGCATAATATGAAGTGCAATAAACAACCATCCACAAATGAACATACATAGTCCATACACAAGTGAACGACTTAAGCGTTCCCTTAACAAATGGGTTAGCAATAACCTCCTCCGGGTTTGATTCCTCTTATCCTCAGTTCTCCTTACCTTACCTCAGTCTTAACCTTATCTTAACCTCAGTATACAAACCACTCCGAGAATGGGAATGGTTGTAGCTTAACTTAAATTTAGGATTTAGGTGATCCTACCGCACCATCTTAATGCCACCTACCTTGGACGGGAGTCCAGAGTAGCTGAGCCGGCAACCGACCCTAGGCAACAAGTCCAAAGACAAGTCCTTAAGCGGAGGGCAGATCTGATTCAGATACCGACCCCCTTTCCTTAGCATGCATGACCGGAGTCAGTCCCGGGTTCCTCACTCCCCCCTTAAGTTCCAGTTAGTGAAAATCTTACAACCCATGTGTTAGTTAAACCTTAACGGGTATTAACCAACAGATACTAATACTTAACTCCTTTTCTTAACTCAGCAAGCCCTAAACTTAGTTAGTGACAATCTCAAGTCTCGCGGGTTAGTGTAAAGAAGACACACAACGAGAACAAGTAAACCGGTTGCATGCTTTATCTTGTCTTAGTCATAGCAATTAAACAGATAGCACACAAGCCGAGGGACACCTCGTTAGCAAGCAGGTCACAAGAAAGACTGTACCATTCACCGTCGACGATTGTTTGGTTTATTCCAAGTCCCAATTCACAAGTCCTAAAACATTCATTCAGTTTTAGGTTATTATTCTTTCAACTTAATACAATTACTTAACCTCCCTAGACATCAACTTTTACCCATTGTTTTTCATAAGCCTTATGGTTTTTAACTTAACTTCTAAGTGCATCACTTCCTCATTACTAATACTTGTTCACCCACTTAATAACCATTACACCCACCAAACATGCCCTTAAAACCTTGTAACATCAATACAAAATCATTCCCACCATTTCCTAAACACTTCCCAAGCTTAAACATGTTTTTTAGTGGGTCCGGGACCTTGTCCTCAACCTAAGTCCCGGACCTATACTTAGTTCAAACTCTCGGCTATTTTAATGTGGTGGTGCAGAGTGATTTATCGTGGGATTAGAAGAGGTGTAGTCATTAAAGAGAGAAATTAATACTCAAAATATCCGTCGGGCTGCAAATTAAAACCCGGTCGTAGTAGTATAGAAGACAGAAGCGGCCGGGGTCAAACCGTGGGACTTATAGCGAGCTAAAATAGTTCCTAAGCTTGTCACAAAAGGGGGAAAGTTAATTGACTTGTTTTTAGAGAATTAAAAGAGCAGATTAAATTACTGAGTGCAGATGAATTAAATGGAACTCCGGGTTCAGGTTTTATATAATCTGATTAATTATGCTATCTCTACCGGTTTAATATATTAGTTTGGCAAAATTCCTATTATTATCCTAAGGACTAAGTCATAGACCCTTAAGAACTCGTTTACCAGAAAATGCTCGGTCTAATCAAGGTTCGAGCAAAACTATGTAAACGGACGTTAAATTCAAGGAATTATAATTGCATCTGTAAATACTAACTTATTAAATCATAATAAGTTTTCTCCAGATTTACGGCTTAAATAACCTGTCTATTTATCACCTGGTCTGATCAAAATAGACTTAGGAAATCATTTTAATAAATTCATGTAATTTATTAAAATGGTGAGAGAAATCCTTTAAGCGTAACGAACTGTATTTATTAAAACCGGTAGAAATATTGATTACATAATTAAACAAACCATAATTAAAAACCTTGCCCGGAGCAAATCCTCCTTAGCCAGACATATTAACTGGTAATAAATCTGACAGAGGTTGGACGTAATAACAGCACGGGGACGTGATTAGTGAATGGAGAAATGGAGAGGTCGAAGAGTGAAACATGTACGTAGGTTATTATAAGTGAAGTGGGTGAATTAGAGAATTAATGGAGTGAAATGAAATACGAGAGTGAACTACTGGAAGAGAATGAGATGAGGTGAGTGTGAGTGATTTTCAGGTTTTCTCCGTGCACTCGTACAAGGTTGCAGTGGATGGTTATTTATAGAAGAAAGGAAGACTACGTAAAAGACTTGCAGTTGATTGCCTCTGTTGATTTCTTCACTGATTGAAGCATTGATTGCTTTATTTAATGCAGGGGACAGGAGCTGGATACGCGTGAGCGAAATAAGGTAGGCGACGGCGGGGTAGATAGATAAGGCGAGTTGCAGAGTCGCGCGAGGAAGAAAACTGGACTGGGCGTGATTTCTTGTCCGCCTGTGGAAGACCGCCTGATAAGTGGCGGTAGAGGTGGTGGTGTCCGCCTGGCGGACCGCCTGATAAGTGGCGGTAGTGGTGGTGGTGTCCGCCTTGCGGTGAGCATGGTGGTGTCCGCCTGTTAGTTGGCGGTAGCACCAGAGAGGACCGCCTGGCGGTTGCACCAGAGAGGACCGCCACTTCTTGGGCGGTTGCAACCATTGACCGTGGCCTTTTTTCCTTCAAACTTTGACCGGCTCTAGATTCTTCGTTTGGACTCCGTTTTCTGAGCCGTTTGTGTCTACGCGTTCGTCTCTGCGACTACTTCACTCCCGGCTTGGTTTTCCTCATGTTAAACCAATAATTTTGTGAGATAAACAATAAAATATAAACTTAGAGGAAAACTAACCGAAGTGGAGAAATGAGCAAGAAAAGTGCTAATATTACATGAAATACACCTAAATAATATGCTCATTTAGACACTTATCACACCCCCACACTTATCTTTTTGCTTGTCCTCAAGTAAAACCATGTACCTAAGCAGGTAGGAAATGCTCAATACTAACAAATATTATTATGAAGGGTAGGATAAAAAAGTCAATAGTTCATGATCTCTAAAACTTATTGAGGAGTGTGAAAAAATTATCTGCTGGTGGCATAGGTGTGCTCAGGGTAAAACAAAATATAGAGTTTCGGGGTATGATCTAAGGTACTTCAATGTTTCTTTTGTTTTGGTGACTCCGAGAACTTTTACCATGGCCAACTTTTCTCAAGAATGGGCATTGAGGAGAAAATAAAAGGAAGAAAAGATTTATGCATTTGCTTCACTTTTGCAAAAGAGATGAGAAAATATAGGCATCACGCCTTTGTATTTAAGAACACTCAACTCTCTTTTGTTGGTTACCAATGGTGTCTCGAAAGTCCCTTATTTTTTGTATACTTCTTCTTTTTTTTTAACAGAGAAATACCCCTTAGCAATCCCTAAGAGAGAAGACAGAAAGAAACCCTGAGCAATAAAATCCAACCAATTTGCAGATTATTGGTCACACCGCATATAAAAATGCTCCTCAAAATTAATCAAATGAAAAAAAAATTTTTAAAAAAATTTGTACCCTTTATCCCACAATTCATAATAGTATTTGTTTTTAAAGAGAACAACCTACATTAGCAGGGTACATAATTCAATTTTTGAACAAATGCGAGGTAAGCAGAAGATAAGCAGAGAGATTGACAATTTAAGCATAAAATGTCCTGACAAGGCTCTTCCCCCACACTTAAGCTTTAAGCAATGCCCTCATTGCGTAGATGAACTAAAATTAATAAGGCATGCAATTAGTAAAGGAAAGAGTGTACTTCCCAGATTTCGTAGAGTGTGTAGAGCTCCCCACACTTGAGTGTTGCTGTGGAATGTCATGAATTTTAACCTGTAAAGAATATTCTACACAGCGAGAAGAACTCAAGTGAAGCCTGCATTTATTATAGCAAATAAAAGGGAAATATAGTACAAAAAGGAAAAACAACATTTAAATTAAAGGAAAGATAAAAGATAGATAGTGGGTTGCCTCCCACCAAGCTGCCCGGGTTTAACGTCTCTAGCTAGACGTAATTTCTTTATTATCCCGGATCATAAATGAATGTTGACAATGGCAGTACCGGGATCAGGAAATTGGCAATATGTAGGATCGAACCACCGGATCAAAACAAAGTATTATGGCAACAATGATAGTAGGAAGAGACAAACTCACAAAACCTGGTTTTGAAGGAGGTTATTGCTGGCATTAATCTTGTAGTGAAAACGGGTGATGGTTGTAGTGCTTCCTCAAATTGGAGAATGTAAACATTCTCCCTTTGTTGGTGAGCCGTATGGGTGCAAGAAGGTAGTTGTGGTGCTTGCTCAAAGTCGAGGATGTAAATTTCCCCCTCTGGAACGAAAATGAAGGTGGAAGTGAGCTTCAACGGGTGGGTGGGGTGGGCATTATTTTTCTTTGTCGAAGGGCCCAAATTTTCCAATGGATGATCCTTATTGTGAGTATCATCCTCTTCAAATTTAAGGATGAAGACATCCTTAACTGCGTTGAGTGGTTCAGGGAGAACTTCTGGGAAATTTGTATCTTCAAATTCTGACCCTGGATCAAATGGAAAGATGGCCTTCTTACTCAGCGAGCCGACTGCGAGTTTCCACCCTACTTCTTTGTTGCACAAGAGGGGAAGGCTGTGATCCTCCAGATGAAGATCAAAGTTGGATGGCTTTTCCTCTTCGAATTTGAGGATGTAATAATCCTCGTCTTCTTTGAGAGGCTCAAAGGAAGAGCCTTGGGTGAATTCAACTTCAGAGGGTGGTGGTATTGAGTAACTCAAATCCACAGGTAAATCATCCACTACATGAACCAGTTTGCTCTCAGGTTGTTGTGATGTAAGGTCTAGTGGACCTTCCATCATTTCGTTTATCGCAACTAATTTGGCATAGAGCTTCATTTGGTTCGTGTCGAGGTATTCTTCCTCGGCCTGCTGCTCCACTTCAGGGACCATTTCACTCTCGGGTTGTTGCTCCCTTTGAGCTAATGTGATGGGTTGGTCCACTATGTAAATTGCTTTTGCATACTCTTTGGGTTTGGATTGGTTGTGAGGGGAGTTGGCCAGGAGGTCTTTGTTGAGTTAGGAGTTGTTGAATCTGAGACTGCAAGGCTGTTTGGTCTTTGCGCAGAGCTGCGACCTCTTCTTGCGTATCTCGTGATTTACCCATCATCGCCTTAAACATTTCCTGCATCTGAGACATATCAGACTCAGGATTCGAAGGAGGTGAGCTGGTCGGCTCGATGAAGCTTCATTGCCATAAGGCTGTTGTTGATATTGCCTTGGGCCTCCTTGGAAATTGGACTGAGGTCTGTAATTTTGGGATGTTTGTAGGGTATGTGGGTTTTGGATATTTCCGGTGTTTGAGTAGCTAAGGTTGGATTGCATGTTACGTTGCCATGGTTGTCTGTATCCTGAGTTGTTGGTGATGTAGTTTGCTTCCTCCGCTGCTTTCATTTCTTGTAGTTGGGGGCATTGATCGTAGTCATGAGGCCCGCAACATTGCGTACAAGAAATTGTTGGTGACGTTTGAGATTGAGGAGCATAGCCTGGAGGGGTAGTAGGTGGTCGGGAAATCATTGACTTAGCTTGCTGAGGGAAGGAATTCATAGCCATCTGTTCGACCACTTTCTGTAGAGTGCTCACTTTTGTTGCTTGCTGAGCATTGCTTTCCATGAGTTGCTCATGGCTTTCATGAGCTGGTCGAATTTGTTATCACTTTCCCCAACATGATATAATCCTGGAGTACCGCTCCTTGATCCACCGGAGGCCCAGTCTCTAATTTCCTCACAGAGAGACTCCATGCTGTTCAGAAATTGTGCTCCCGGCTTTTTCAGAACGTCAGCCCCTAACGAAGATAACACCATTGTTCTGCACGGACCGATCAAGCCCTTGTAAAACAATTGTGATACTTGTTCCTTCGTCAGACCGTGGTGAGGACAAGTGAGTAGTAGACCTTTGAAACGGTCCCAAGTTTCACAAATATTCTCCGACCCTGGTTGCTTGAAATTATAAATTTCAGCAATCATCTCCAAAGTTCGGCTCGGAGGTAGGAATTTGTCATAGAACTTGGTGGCCATGTCGTCCCAGGTACCAATGGTACTCGGTGTTAAGCTATGATACCACTTGCTCGCGTTTCCCGTCAGGCTGTGTGGGAATAAAGACAATCTTGCATATTGAAGTACTGCGTCGGTTGCAGTAAGGCTATTGGCATGTTGTAAGAATTTTGTAACATGTAACAGGGCTTCGTCTGGACTGGTGCCATCAAACATGCCCAACTCCTTCACACATCGAATCTGATGATATGGCTTCAGCTTCTGCCACTCATCGTATTCGGATGGGCTGAGGTGAGGAAGGACGATAGCAGGCTGTTGTCCTTGGTTAGACGGCCTGTTGATATTTCGAACCGTTGCTGGTGTAGCTGCCATGTTAGCTTCCGGGTCAGAATCTATCACTGTGGTGGTATTTCGTTGAGTTCGTCTCTGCCTGAGATTGCGCAGAAAGGTTCTCTCGATTTCTGGGATGTAACCAACCGTGTGATTAATATTCTCTGGGAGGCTCTGTGACCTGGTGAAAGGCATACACCACTCAAAACAGAGAAAAGAACTGGTTATACGTTAGAATAATAAAAATGTTAGGAATTAGTAGACAGAAATTTAAAGTTAGTAGTTAGTATACAATGGAAAGAAATGACAATGGAACGAAATAACAATGGAACGAAATGACTGGAATTTTAAGTTAGTAGTTAGAGACAATGGAACGAAATGACAATGGAACGAAATGACAGAAATAAATAACAATAATATTAACAAATTAGTAGTCAGATGTCCAAGTCAGATCAGAAGTTAGATGTCCATTGTCCAAGTCAGATGTCCGAGGTTATATGTCCAAAATTGGATTAACAGTTTTTTTTTTTTAGTAGATTAACAGATTATTGTAATTAAAACAGGTGAATTAACCGGGGCTTAGGGACTAGATTAAATCAAGTCCCCGGCAACGGCGCCATTTTGCAGAGTGGATTTATCGTGAGTGATTAGAAGAGGTGTAGTTATTAAAGAAAGAAATTAATACTCAAAATATCCGTCGGGCTGCAAATTAAAACCCGGTCGTAGTAGTATAGAAGACAGAAGCGGCCGGGGTCAAACCGTGGGACTTATAGCGAGCTAAAATAGTTCCTAAGCTTGTCACAAAAGGGGGAAGTTAATTGACTTGTTTTTAGAGAATTAAAAGAGCAGATTAAATTACTGAGTGCAGATGAATTAAATGGAACTCCGGGTTCAGGTTTTATATAATCTGATTAATTATGCTATCTCTACCGGTTTAATATATTAGTTTGGCAAAATTCCTGTTATTATCCTAAGGACTAAGTCATAGACCCTTAAGAACTCGTTTACCAGAAAATGCTCGGTCTAATCAAGGTTCGAGCAAACTATGTAAACGGACGTTAAATTCAAGGAATTATAATTGCATCTGTAAATACTAACTTATTAAATCATAATAAGTTTTCTCCAGATTTACGGCTTAAATAACCTGTCTATTTATCACCTGGTCTGATCAAAATAGACTTAGGAAAGCATTTTAATAAATTCATGTAATTTATTAAAATGGTGAGAGAAATCCTTTAAGCGTAACAAACTGTATTTATTAAAACCGGTAGAAATATTGATTACATAATTAAACAAACCATAATTAAAAACCTTGCCCGGAGCAAATCCTCCTTAGCCAGACATATTAACTGGTAATAAATCTGACAGAGGTTGGACGTAATAACAGCACGGGACGTGATTAGTGAATGGAGAAATGGAGAGGTCGAAGAGTGAAACATGTACGTAGGTTATTATAAGTGAAGTGGGTGAATTAGAGAATTAATGGAGTGAAATGAAATACGAGAGTGAACTACTGGAAGAGAATGAGATGAGGTGAGTGTGAGTGATTTTCAGGTTTTCTCCGTGCACTCGTACAAGGTGCAGTGGAATGGGTATTTATAGAAGAAAGGAAGACTACGTAGAAGACTTGCAGTTGATTGCCTCTGTTGATTTCTTCACTGATTGAAGCATTGATTGCTTCATTTAATGCAGGGGACAGGAGCTGGATACGCGTGAGCGAAATAAGGTAGGCGACGGCGGGGTAGATAGATAAGGCGAGTTGCAGAGTCGCGCGAGGAAGAAAACTGGTGGGCGTGATTTCTTGTCCGCCTGTGGAAGACCGCCTGATAAGTGGGCGGTAGAGGTGTGGTGTCCGCCTGGCGGACCGCCTGATAAGTGGCGGTAGTGGTGGGGTCCGCCTCGCGGTGAGCATGGTGGTGTCCGCCTGTTAGTTGGCGGTAGCACCAGAGAGGACCGCCTGGCGGTTGCACCAGAGAGGACCGCCACTTCTTGGGCGGTTGCAACCATTGACCGTGGCCTTTTTCCTTCAAACTTTGACCGGCTCTAGATTCTTCGTTTGGACTCCGTTTTCTGAGCCGTTTGTGTCTACGCGTTCGTCTTCGACTACTTCACTCCCGGCTTGGTTTTCCTCATGTTAAACCAATAATTTTGTGAGATAAACAATAAAATAAAACTTAGAGGAAAACTAACCGAAGTGGAGAAATGAGCAAGAAAAGTGCTAATATTATACATGAAATACACCTAAATAATATGCTCATTTAGACACTTATCAGGTGGTCCGGGACTTTGTATGGGACTTAAGTCCCGGACCAATGCAAGCTAAAATCCTCGGGGGTAAATTAGGGGGTGGTCCGGAACTTCTTACAAAACTTAAGTCCCGGACCCTATGGTTGAAGCAACTCTCGGCATGAATTTTAGGTTGGTCCGGGACTTCACCCTGGACTTAAGTCCCAGACCAGCTACAGATTTCTTTCTTTGCATTGTTCTAAGTGTTGTTACACTTGTTCTCTTCATCCATAAATCACCCAAACTTCACACATGATCTTAGGCATATTCTAATACCAAAATAACATCCTAAACTTGCCCATCTCCATCTCCAGCCTTATAACCCAATTCTTACATAATCTCTCAACACTTGTAATATTTCCTTAGGTGTTCTAAGTGGTGTTTCATTCCTATCATAACCACTATGCCAAAATGTTTCCTCACCACCATAACATCATCTCCCAAGCATCTTTAACCATCTAGGTTCCTTTATGTAACTACATGAAGTCTCTTCACCTTTAAACACATTACTTTACTCTTCTCCTAACAAGATTGCATATTTCCTAAACACATTCTCAAATTGCCTTTGGTGCATGCCTAAACATTCTTTTGATTCCAAGATCCTCCATGATGATGCCGAAGTCATTATAACTCACAAGAACACCTTAAACTCACTCTTTTTCCTTCAAGACAACCTCTAAACTTCCTAGTACTATCCTAGTCATGAAATTTTCTTAGAACATCTAAAACACTAAGTTTCTTCATCAAATTTTGACATGGGTTCTCTAGTATATTGTTACACCTAAACACTTGGTTTTCACCATCAAACAACCAAGATCACTCCAATTCTCATTACAACATCTTAACACACAATTTACACCAAAACTACACCACATCATCATATAGTGTATAAACTTAAAATGCTTGGCACTTAGGCCCTTAAATGACAATAATCTTAACCACTGAATTTCCACATATATTTGCCTTTAACCTGCGAATACACACAACAAGGCTCCCATTGAAATAAAATGCTTCTTGTAATTCATCTCAACATTGTTTAACTATCTCTTTTCTCATTGGCTCCTTAGTCACAAGTTCTCAAACATAGTCATTGTTTCTCCTAGGTTATATATAGCCCTTTTCTAATGTAAACCTTAAGCTACACTCACCATATACCTAAATCCCATCCCTTAATGCATTAAACACCTTAAGGTAAGACATTTACCTTGTTCTTTTTCAAGCTTCACAAACTTCCTTCCTTAGGTTTTTCCTTGCTCAATCTCGGTCACCAAATCAAGTTCTCCTTGCCAATGTTCTAACCAATATTCAATGACTCCAATGAGTACTAAACAACACACTAACCTTAAGGAATAAAACCTAGGTTAAAAATGTGTTTTAAGGTATTAAATGATTGTTTTACCTTGGTTTCTCAAGACAAGCTTGGATATGAGCAAAGAAGGACCTCCTTTATCCTTTGGAGAGTAGAAAACAAACTAGAACAAGGCATACAAATGGAACCCCATGAGTATAGATTTTAGGTAATGAAGAAAAATGGTGGTGGAAACCTAGATTTTCTTACATATTCCTTACCTTAAGAGAGTGGAGAAGCTAATGAACTCCTCAAGCTTATTTTTCCCCCTTCAATGGAGGTTTCACTTGGCACCGAAATGAAGCTCTTAGAGATTAGAAGGATAGGAAGAAAGAGCTGAGCTAACTAAGAGATATATGTGCTTGGTTTTGATTTTGGAGCTAAAATGAGTAAGTAATGGTCAAGAGGAGATGGAGCTAGCATGAAGCTGCTTGTTTACGTGAGGAAGAAGGGAGAGAGCAAAAGAAACCGATGGAGAAGATGAAGAATGAAGAAAGGAGGAGAGAGATGGCTTAAAAGGTAAGTTTTCTTTTAAAAGCAAATAGTAACCTTACTTACTTTTCCTCTTTTCTTTTGTTATTTGATCATGTTGGTGAATCATCACCTTAAAAACCGGCCCACCCTTTAACTAAGCTAGTCATGGTCTTGTTTGACCAACTAACTAAACTAAATTGACTTAAGACTAAACTAGGCACTATTTGGTTACTATTCACAAACTAGTGCACATAATTGTGAAATTTTTGATTTCCCATTGATTTAGACTTCCTAATGTGATACTAATTAGTACACATGTTAATTAAAGAGTAATGATGGACATTTATCCACTCAAAACCCATTTACAAGACAATTTTTCAAAAATGTGCTTTAAGACTCCTTAAAGCACATTTTGTGTTTTAATTGTTTTCAAGCTTGGTTTTTCTTTGGTAATTGGTTTAAAATTACCATTAGGATATTACTAAGGTCTAAGAATGATATTTGGGTGCTCACCCAAGTCTCTCCAAGCTTAGAGCACGTTTTTGCTTAAACTGCTCTTTTGGTGTTTCCTTATGTTTTCTTTGATTAGAATGTTTGTTAACGTTTCTAAGGCATTATTTAGCCTTCTTATATCTTAGTTTATCACTTAAACACCATATCTAAGTTGGGTATTTCAATCTACCCCCTTAAAAGAACTTTGTCCCAAAGTTCACACGTGTACTAAATCATTTACGGTACTCAATTCCTTAATCTTAAACCACATTATATTCTCATTCACACATCTCAAGACTCAAGGTCAATCACAAATACAATACATAAGTATTATACATATCTAAAACTTATCACCAAAGTGTAGCAACTTACACATAGTCACATCTGACACAACCAAACAAACGACAAACATGTTCGTTTCCTAACTCAAAAGCGAGGAAGCTATCCCCCTTAAAAAGGGGTATGCCCGTACCCTATACAGACGATCTCGTCAGTAAACAAAGAAGGGTACTTTGCCCTCATCTTATCCTCTAATTCCCATGTGGCCTCTTCGACATCCTGGTTAGACCAGAGAACCTTCACTAGTCGCACTGACTTATGGCGAGTGTCCCTAGTCTTACTATCCAAGATTCTCTGAGGAAGCTCCACTGATCTCATATTCGGTTCTAATGTCAACCTCTCAGGTTCTAGCACATGGGAGGGGTGGTGCATGTATTTCTTTAGCTGTGAAACATGAAAAACATCATGCACTTTACCCAGTTCAGCAGGTAAATTCAACCTGTAAGCAACCGGGCCCACCCGCTCCGTAATCTCATAAGGACCAACAAACTTCAGGCTTAATTTGCCCTTCTGCCCAAATCTGAATACACCCTTCATCGGTGAAACTCGCAGAAATACCCGGTCGCCCACTACGAACTCCAGGTCTCGTCATCGAACATCAACATACGACTTCTGCCTATCTTGAGCAGCTTTCATGTTCTCACTGATTTGCTGAACTTCAGCCTTAACTTGCTCTAAGTACTCTGGTCCTATAATGACCGTCTCACTAGACTCATCCCAGCAGAGCGGTGTACGACATGGTCTACCGTACAACACTTGAAAAGGTGTCATCTTGATCGAAGTGTGATAGCTGTTGTTGTATGAAAACTCGAGCAGATGCAATTTGTCAATCCAACTGCCCTGGAAGTCTAAGGCACATGCCCTCAGCATGTCCTCGAGTGTCTAAATCGTACGCTCAGTCTGACCATCTGTCTAAGGATGGAACGCGGTACTCAGCTTCAGTTCTGTACCCAACGCTTCTCTGGTAGCTCTCCAGTACCTTGAAAGGAATCTGGTATCTCTATCTGACACTATGGTCTTCGGTATCCCGTGATGTCTCATGATTTCCTTCTTAAACAACTCAGCCAATTTGGTCACCTTCCAAGTATCCTTCATCGGTATGAATCGGGCTACTTTAGTAAGGCGATCCACCACCACCCATATCATGTTGAGACCTCCCCTAGCAGGTGGGAGCCCAACTACAAAGTCCATGGAGATATCATGGAACTTCCACTCCGGAACTGGCATCGACTGTACCATTCCGCCCGGTCGTCGGTGCTCGAATTTCACCTTCTGGCAAGTGAGACACCTCAAGACGAACTTGGTAACATCTGTCTTCATCCCCGACCACCAGAAGTATCTCTTCATGTCTTTATACATCTTAGAGGCTCCCGGATGGATGGAAATTGAAAAAACAGTGTGATTCCTTAAGTATACGGTCTTTCAGATCCGTGTTGCCCCGTGGTATGCATAACCGGCCCTTAAGTCTGATCAGATCATCATCGTGAAGTCTGAAGTCATATTTCTGACTCTCAAAGGTACCATCTGTCAGCTTCTGTCTGACCTCTCTCATATACTCATCTGTCCTCTGAGCCTCTCGCACCTCATCAACCAAGCTGGAGAGAAGAGACTAGCGAATGGAGTGAGTGTGCTCGACGCTCAAGGCGTCTGCTACAACATTGGCCTTCCCTCTTTGTATTGGAGGTCAAATCATAGTCTTTCAGAAACTCCAACAATCTTCTTTGTCTGAGATTCAACTCCTTCTGAGTGAATATGTATTTCAAGCTCTTGTGATCAGTGTAGATCGTCACACTAACCCCGTATAAGTAATGGCGCCATATCTTCAAAGCGAAGACTACAGCTCCCAGCTCTAAATCATGTGTGAGGTAGTTCTCCTCATGTTTCTTCAACTGGCGTGAGGCATATGCCACCACTTTGCCATGTTGCATGAGCACGCAACCCAACCCTCTGCCGGATGCATCACAGTAAACCTCAAAACCCTCCGTACCGTCTGGAATGGTCAGAACCGGTGCAGTGGTCAGTGAATCTTTCAAACTCTGGAATGATCTCTCACAGTCAGTCGTCCATAAGAACGGTGCATCTTTCTTCATCAGACTGGTCATCGGTTTCGCGACCTTGCTGAAGTCCTTAACAAACCTCCTGTAGTAACCTGCCAGACTGAGAAAGCTCCGGATGTCAGTAACAGTCTTCGGCCTTGGCCAAGTACGTACGACATCAATCTTCGCTGGATCCACCGAGATCCCAGCATCCGAGATGACATGACCTAGGAAAGAGACCTGGTCAAGCAAAAACTCACATTTGGAGAACTTAGCATATAGCTGGTTCTCCCTCAGTATCTCTAATACCCTCCTCAGATGTTCCTCATGTTCAACCTTCGATCTTGAATATATCAATATGTCGTCGATGAATACCAAACCGACTTATCCAGCTGCTCCCGGAACAAGCGGTTCATCAGATCCATAAATTTCGCCGGTGCGTTCGACAAACCGAACGGCATCACCGTAAACTCGTAATGGTTGTATCGTGTCCGGAATGCCGTCTTCTCAATATCTCCCTCCTTAATGGCAATTTGATGATACCCCGATCTGAGATCAATCTTGGAAAAACACAGATGCTCCCTTCAAACTGATCGAAAGATCGTCAATGCGGGTAGTGGGTACTTATTCTTCACTATTACTGCATTCAACTCTCTGTCGAGTGCAGAGGCGAAGACTACCATCCTTCTTCTTCACGAAGAGAACTGGCGCTCCCCATGGTGACACACTTGGTCTGATGAATCCCTTGTCTAACAAATCTTTTAACTGTTCTTTTAACTCATTCATCTCTGCTGGAGCCATGCGGTACGGTGCCTTGGCTATCGGTCCGGTACCAGGTAGCAGCTCGATGGTGAACTCTACCTCCCGAGTGGGTGGCATGCCGGGCAGTTCCCGTGGAAAGAGATCGGGGAACTCCGACATTACCGGTAAGTTGAGGTCGAACTCGGGGTCTCTCTCTATGTCCTATACATAGCAGAGGTACACTCTTCCTTCCTCTCTTCCTTATACATTGCCATAGCGGTGATGATCTTAGTCGAAGGCTCTTTGGGCCTCTGGCGGTACGATTAGTGTTACCCCAGACAGACTCCTGAGCAGCAGTCTATGCTCGGCGCAGAGGATAGTCCCTTGTGCCGCTCCAACCAGTTCATCTCGAAAATAAACATCAAATCCCAACTCCCTGAACTCAATAAAACTGACTGAAAGTCTTCCCCCTTAATACTGACAATGGTCCTCGGTAGTAGCGAGTGCAACGAACCTTCTCCTTAGATGGGAGCGTAACCGTGAAGTCGGGTAGCTCATCGGCGTCTAGCCCCAACCTTCTCGCAAAAGATGCCGAGACAAAGATATGTGAGGCCCATGAGTCGAAGAGAATTGATGCCTCAATCCCATTAATCGGAAAGGTGCCGGTGAGGATAGTCCCGCTGGCGTCGGCCTGTGCCTCTGTAAGTATGCTTAGCGCACCTTCCGTACCGAGTCCATGACCTAATTGTATTCACAAGCTTCTTGAGTATTGATGGTATAACAAGAGCCGTAACAATTAATATGAACAACACTGTTATTTTATTCATAACCATCCTGTTTACAACATGTGCTTCTTCCTTACATCTCAATCCTTATCTCATACTGAAACATTACATGGCTAATACTGTCTAAAGGTTAGGTTTAATCTTCCTGGTCTCATATGTGTCGAGTTGATTACTGCTGACGGTGCTGTATTCAGCTTGATTCTCTTAATCCCATGGTACACCATCCTTGATTCTCCTCCCATAACTAATACATCCCCTGACTTAAGTATTAACTTATTAGCACGGTCCGCACACTTCTGCTCGCCGTATAAAAATTCTGCATCATCTCCAACAGACCAAGAAATACGGGTATCCCTCGTTCGAGAGACTCCGTTGCTCGTCCTTATCCTGATGTAGTCCAAGTGCCCATTTCTCGTAAAAGTTACAATGCAAATGTCTGCTTGTATGTCTGGAATCGGTTCAGCTTCTATCTGCTAAGCGACTTCCATGACTTGTGTATTTACCGGATGGAACTCTTCGGGTATTCCCGGTGGTGAGACTCCATCTTGTATCCTCGTGGTTTGGTAGGTCTTGGCATACGGATTCCAATCCTTGCCTAAGCTCATCATCTTTAGCTTCATTCTTGCTCCCCCTGGGTACTCCGGTGTATAGAAAACCTCCGGTCCCATTCCTAGTTGACTACATTTCCTGATGATGGCTATTTGCGCTGCTGGTGTCAGGTATCCCCTTAATAAAATCATACCTGGGGGGATAACCTGACATTGTTCAGTTGGAAAGTCTAGGGTTTCGATGTCGGTGTACTCCGGGTCAGGTGTTGAAGGCATTGGATAGCAAATGTTGAAGTTTCCTAAGGTGGTAGTAGGTTATATCTCACTTAAGTTCTAATTTTATCTTATCTCACTTATCTCAATCATTCACCAATCATGCATGATAATGCGGTAAGCAGGTAATTATATCACTTAACAGTTTTAGCGGTACCTGTTCTCGATGAGGGTTCAAGCTCATCGTCCCGATCCACCAAGTGTAGTGTGGGTCCCGACTTCTGGGCCACCCGTGGGTTCTTGTCTGCAGCTTGCTGCACTCTCTTCTGACTATCAGATCCAGCTCCCTGATCAGTCTTGCCCTTGCCCCTAGTCTCGGGTCTATAGGCTCTGCTAGCGGGGTTCCGGAAGCACTTGTATGCTCGGTGTCCGTATACCCCACAATAATTGCACTCCACCTTTTTCCCCTTGTAATCGAGCCCGGGGTGGTCCTTGTGACACCACCGACAGATGTAGCGTCGCTGGTAGCCACCACTGGCTCCCTTTTCAGTCTCAGATCCTGATCATTCGCAATATTAGTACTCATATCTCAAATGGTTACTAATTGTCTCTTAACTCACTCAATATCAATCCCTTACCCTTTGGCACCCTTGAGCGCAGGGTGTAGCTGCGTACGCGTACGTCAACTTCAGTGGCTCCTCTGGAGCCTTCTCCTTTTCCTCCTTCCCTTTTTGGTTCTGATTTTCTGGGCTTGAGGCTGGTACTTCTGTTTCTTGTACCCACCATGCCCTTGGTTCTCCGTGCTCTTAGCGACACTCTTCCTCTTAGCATTCTCCTCGTCCCTTAGCTGGACGGTTATCTCAACCTTAGCAGCGGCATGATAGCACTCCTGCTTCCCAAGTATTAGTTGCTCTCATTTTTCACAATCTAAATCTTATTCTCTTATTTATATCTTACTCATTTACCTACTCATATCTCAACTATTCTCATTACCTGCAAGGTAGTATAGCTCGTCGGCCCCATGCCGTAGCGGAGTCGATGGCTAAACCGCCATAGAAGCGGTCCACCAGTATCTGGTCTGAATATCCAAGACCTGCCAGAAGACGGAGCAAGGCGGTGAACTCTGAGTAATACTCGTCCACCGTCATCTTGTCGGTCTGCTTAAGCGCATCCAACTGTAGTCGCTTCTTCGTCTGGACATGGGCGGGATAGTACTTTGCTCGAAGCAGTGTTGTGTACTCGGTCCCAGCCGAAATCTGGATTGGCCACATGCTCGGCCCTTACCAGCTTCCACCAATCGCCTGCTGCCCCCTTCAGATAGAAAGCAGCCAGACGCACCTTGATCCCAACAGGGACGTCAAGGGTCTCGAAGGCGGTCTCCAGCTCGGAGATGTACGCCTCAAGCTTGGTGGAATCAGTCTCCCCCTTAAAATGTGCGGGTCAAAGGTCTGCAAGGCTCTTCACCCAATTCGGTTTCCGGGGCTGTGGCGGTGGAGGTGGTGCACCCACACCGGGCTGATAGCCCATGTGTCCTAATGCGGCAGCTACAATCTCTGCGATCGTCTGCCTCCTGGTACCTCTGAAGCATCATCGCCTCTACCACGGCCTCGGCCTCTCCTTCCTGACATCTAAACAATCACAACTCACATTAGATTCGTACCCACCTCTGTTTTGGTTAACGAATTTATAACGTCCGTAGACGGTAAAGACGATCCACACTTAATAGTGGTCATCTGACTCTACTCTCACTAACAGCTCACACCCTTAACCCATCACTTATTTCTTAACTTATATTCTAACTCTGTGGTTACTCATGTCCGGTATTTCTTGATCAGAGCATAACTACGCTCTGATACCACTTTTGTAACACACCCGTCCAAAGCCAATCGTGGTTATCGCAAACTTAACACTTAATCAAAAACATCACAGCGGAAATAACGAACACGGGACCTTGCCACGGTCTGATCATTAGAATATACCGAACCTTAAACCGATTTACAACGCTTATCCAAAACATACAACCGACCAAAATACCACCAACCAACCGAGTTTAAGTATCTAAGTCATAAACACCAACTTACATCAACTTAAATATAAACAGACGGGCGCACAAGCGCAACCCGTGCTCAAAATAAGTAACCCATCCTAAGTCTAACCGCTCCTACTCTCGTGGTGCGACTTCATGGGCCTCTTACCTGCAAGTGTAAAAACAGCCCCCAAAGGGGGTCAGCACAAATGCTGGTACGATCCTCTCGTGGCCCCCAAGCTAACGGGGCTACGACGACTAATTGTCGATATCATGGAAGTTGATTAGATACACAAGCATAATATTCCAACCCCCTTCCGGTTTTTCTGCCACTTTCCTTGCAGCTTGGAATGTGCACATGGTAACTGTTTGGTATCGCGACAAGCAGGGTAGTTGCAGGTGATCAAAAAGCCATATCTGTAGGAGCAAAGGACTCCCTATGAAGAATGTCTCTCGAGCCCCTGCTTCCTTCCATCGATCTAGCGCTCTGACGATCTCGGCCACCACGAATGTTCCAATGCTAAGCCCATCTTCATAAGCCTTCAAAAGATAGATGACTTGTGGATTCATTCTCAGGCCCCCATGTCGAAAGAGGTGTAAACCCATGAGGCAGAGATCTAACACCCGCCTCTGAAGTCTCTGTGACCGATACGGCTTGCAGAAACGATCAAGGAGATCCCTCACGCTCAAACTCATTCCCCAAAATCTTCTACTTCAGAGACATCACCCCTAAGAATTTGGCTGCGAATGCTGGTGTCTTCGATCGATCTATCGGGATCCGAGGCATCTTTTGGTGAGGTTTGATCTTCAGGAAGGCATCCATCTCTGCCGGCAACATGACCAACTCCTCCATAGCAAACCGGTATAGATGATCTTCTGGGTCCCAATATGCAATTGACTCATATAATGCCTCGTAGTCAATGACATGTTGGCCCAAATAGGCCAAGCCCAAGAGGAGAGGTTCACCGATGTCTCTCATTGCTACACATCGCTCGTTCAGGTTGGAGGCGAATTCCACTTCTTGAGCTCGCTCTTGATAAAATAGGGTGATGCGGGCCTGCTCTTTTGCTGCTGCCTCCCTCTCTTGTTGTTCGGCAACTTCCCTCTGTATCTTCCTTTCCCCGGGGACGGGTACCAATCTGTTGAACATGGCTAATCCTCCAAAAGAGAGGTAAAGAAAGAGAAAAAAGATGGGAAAGAAAGTGATACGAGATTTGGATGTGCAGCCTTGTAATACCAGTATGACATGCTTTTTGGAAATGAAGACAAAGGGAGAAAGTTTTGTGAATAGAGGAGTTTAAAAAGGTTTTGATAAAAAAAAGGTTTTTATTTTTTGAAATCGGGTTTTTTTTTAAAAAAAAATGTTTGTAAACAGTTATGCAAGCAATTTTACAAGCGGTTTTGAAGAATTTTCACAAGCATCTTTTCAGGAGAGATTCCGAATGAGTTTTTGAAAGCACAGGTTTGGTCAAAATGGTTTGCACACAAGTATAGCGTAAAGTAAATCGTGGCTATGTTTGATGTGGAGCTGTAAGTGTTAATGTTGGGATAATCACTTTCCAGGTCAATTATGATTCCGTCTCACCGGAGGAACCGTCGTCCCTTCACTATCATCTCTCGGGGTTTTCTCTGCTATGCCTTTGGGGGGCACGTTATCAAGAAATTCTGGAGTGCTTAAGTTCGAAAGGTCAGGACACCCGAGATGATAAGGAAACATACGCCACGGCCAGTGATGATCCGACAACACCCCACTTTTCGGGAAACTCGGGGAAGTATTGCATGGGAACGGGTCTCTCGTCACCTGCACGGTCAGGTGTGTCTAAAGTCTAAATTACTCACTGACTACGTTGTGCCATGTATGGGTATCCGGTAAATACGAGATCCTCTATGGACGTATAGCGTGACATTGGGCTTTAGAGACACATGTGGTGCAGAGGAACAATGGAGAACTGAGCCCATGCAATCTTCAGGGTAAGGCAAAAGGGCGGTCAGACAGGCGGCATACAAGGGGGTGACTTCCATAAACCCGTCTTAGACACCGGACCAGGTAGCTGGACACTGAAGGCTCAAAGTTCACTATATGCTGGCATCGACTCGGATAATGGAGGATAATTTTGGATCATGAGCTCAAGGCGTCGGTCAGAAACTTTACCGCCCCGTGGGTTTGTTCACTCATAAAGTGACCCTAGCTCATGGGGAATCAACCGTGGACCGGTTGGGGATCCCGTGACATCGTGGGTAAATCGGGTGACACAGAGGAATGCATGTCCTAAGCTACCCACCCCATGCACCCCACAATCGTAACATAAATATGAAAGCAGTAAATGAAACGAATGAAGTTAGCACCGACCTATTTGCTAAGGGTTTTATCTTGAGATTAGTGATTCCAATTTGTTTTTTATTACCCTAAAGGGAAGTTAGCTTCATTTAGCCCTAAGTGTCTCTTTCTAATCGTGCGCTAATTATTAACCCAACTGTTGTAATGTTTGTTGAGGATCTAATAAATCCTATCTGTCCTCATTAGATACACACTCTAAGTGTGGAGTAGAATAATCCTAAAGGCTTGAAAAGAATCTCTTGAAGGTTTTGAAAGAAGCTGGGGAATCCTGACAATCTTGAACGGAGTTCAGTCTTCCTTGAGTTTGAGAAAAACTTACTCAAGTTTTCCCCAGCAGAGTCGCCATTCTGTGGAGGGTGATTTTTCGGTATAAGGGGGGTCTATATAAATATGGTCTGACTGAGAAGCCTAGATCCTAGAAAATGTCATTCTGTGGAGGGTGAAAACCCATTATTCTGGCATCCCTCAAATACTTACTCTATCGTCCGTCTTTCCCAGAAAGCATAAGGGGAATGCTAATGAGCGCTACACCCGCTCTCAATGGGCTCCACGCGGACTTATGCCTCTATAAGGCGGAGTTGACTAGAGTCGCCACCTAGTTTGACCTAAGATAACTAGGAAGGGAGGACAAGGGTTCTAAGAACCGTTAATTGACTCTGATGATTTGTTGCCTATGGATAGGATTTATCTGATCATACTAGAGATTCTGTGTGGGTTCGCACTGGGTTACACCCCTTAGAAGTGGCAACGACCACGACTTCGGATTGGTGCCCGAGGAAACCTCGGTCTCCAATTGTCGGGATTGCCTTCTTTCAAAACCTTATAGAGAGATTCAATTCAAAGCCAAAGGATAGGATTTGAGTATGGAACGAGGAGTAGACGATTTTGAAGAGCTTTGAAGAAAATAGCTGATCTTGAAGTATCGGTTCGTGGGAATAGTCAAAGGGTTGAGAGGTTTTGATTATTTTCGAGGGGATTGGGCTTGTCTCGGCTTTGGTGGGGCTAAGGGCGTTTTAGTCATTCTTGTGGAGTTAAGGGATGTTTGAATCATTTGTTGGAGTTGAAGAGTTTCCCGGGTTTGTTAGGCTCATCTTTTCAGAGTGGTCGAATTTTTGAGGTGTTTTGAGAAATCGAATGGGTTGAAGAGGAATTCGGGTTTTGAGTATGATTGAGTGTGGGAAAGGATATTTAATTTGCAAGTGTTCAGCTTTCGAGGATGTTTCGGGTTTCAGATGACTAAGGTTGTCGGGAGCATTCGAGAATTGGAGGTCCTTAGAGTTCGTCCAGAGGAGGGTTTAGGGAGTGTTTATGTGACCTGAAGTTCTAATGAAAGGGTTGGATTGGTTTATTCGGAATTGTCTCTCTTAAAGTTTTTAAAACTGAAAAAATTTTTGTTGTAAAAAGGGTGGATAATCCCGAGGGATTACCCTATGTACCCCCTCGAACATGACACTTAATTGATGGTAAGTGCCAAGGCTCGAAAGATGAGGCAATGAATTTGTGTCGAAAAATAGGATTTAGAGAGAAGTATCATGAGTGGGATACTCTCGGTCAAACCCTAATAACGTCTCTAGCTCCCGAGTTTAAAAACGTTAAAAACCGAAAACATTGAAATCGAGCGGAAGGGAGTTAGATGATTCTAAAATCCTGGCTGCAACTAGGAAGGTTGTTACTTCCCTAGCACCCCGCCTTGTAAAAATCCAGGCTGCAATTAGGGGAGGTTTGTCACCCTAATGCCCCGCCTAAAGAGATCCAGACTGCGACAAGGGAAGGTTATAACCCCAGTGCCCCGCCTCGGATTTTTATTTTGGGAAGGAAGACAAGTGATGTTCTAACCATGGAGGAAATGCTTTGAAGGGGTTAGACATTTCTTGCTCCCCGAAAACACTTTATTTTAAAAACTAAGTTAGAAAACTTTGAAAGTTGTTCGGAATTCTCAATGAAGAAACACTGATTTTGAGAAATGTTTTTTTTAGGAAAAAACTTTCTGTATGTGTGAGAAGAACTTTCTGCAATGGAGAAGAGTTTTCTGTGATGTGAGAAGAGTTTTTCCTTTTTAAATTCCACAAAATGGTTTCTTTGAAAACCTGATGAGACTTGAATAAAATGATGGTTTTGAAATTCTTTTTGGGTTTTTAGATTTGGAAAGGAATTTACAAGTGAAAGTGGGTTGAAAGGAATCGGGTTTGAAAAAAAATGAGTTGGGTTTGATTTGATTTTGGTTTGACTTGTATTGGAAGATGAGTCGGGTCAATGTTCGGGTTGAAGTAGGGTTGGTCAATGATTGAGTCCATGTTTTTGTCAAGGTCGATGTTTTCTGGTCAAGGTCAAGGTTTTCTGGTCAAGGTCAAGATTTTCTGGTCAAAGTCAAGGTTTTCTGGTCAAAGTCAAGGTTTTCTGGTCAAAGCAAAGTTTTCTGGTCAAGGTCAAAATATTCTGGTCAAGGTCAAGGTTTTTTGGTCAAGGTCAAGGTTTTCTGGTCAAAGTCAAGGTTTTCTGGTCAAAGTCGAGGTTTCTGGTCAAAGTCAAGGTTTTCTGGTCAAAGTCAAGGTTTTCTGGTCAAAGTCAAGGTTTTCTGGTCAAAGTCAAAGTTTTCTGGTCAAGGTCAAAATTTTCTGGTCAAGGTCAAGGTTTGACATTTGTGGGCTAATGGGCCAGATTGGGCTAATGGGCCGAGTGGAGTGTTGGGCTGGGCCGAGATTGGGCCGGACTTGAGGCCGGGTGGAGTTTTGGGCCGGACTTTGGGCTTTGGGCCGAGTGGAGTTTTGGGCCGGACTTTGGAATTGGGCCGGTCTGGCTTTGGGCCACTTTGAAATTTGGCCGGATGGGCTTTGGGCTGGACTTTGGAATTGGGGGAAATTGGGGGGGGGCCAAGTTTAGAAGTGGGTCAATTTGGGCTTTTATTTACAAGTGGAAAAATGTGTTCAAAATAAATCGAGAATTCTTTTTGAAACGAACATCAATTAAAAGTGAGAGACAATTCCATTTGGAGGAGTTGAAAGATTGGAGGGGTTTGGAATGAGAAACCTTAAGCTAAGAGCATTATTCTGAATTCTTTTCTTTTCTTTCCATTTTTTTTTAGGTAAAGTTTTTTAGTGAAATTAAGGGGTGGTTTGGGATAGGCTTTAAGAGTTTGAAGAGTATTGTTCCCCACAAAGCAAATCAGAAATAAGCTAGCTGTGGGGTACCCTCAAGGCTTAAAGAAAATTTCAAAGTTTTGGATGGTATTGTTCCCCACAAAGCAAATCAGAAATAAGCTAGCTGTGGGGGTACCTTCCAAGACTTTGATCAAAAGAAAAAGGGGTGACCTAAGGGGCCATCTAGGGTTTAAGCAGATATATAAACAATGAATTAAAGAATATCCGTAACACCGAGCATATACATGAATAATACAAAAGAGATAATCAGATAGCAAGTCACACGATGGATAGCAAATTAAAAACCAACCACCTTAACAGAAATGATCCCGTTCTGATTGTTACTTACGACTAGGCGTTTATTCTGTACTAAAGAAACGATGTTTGGAGTCTAATGTTTCACAAAAAAAAAGCTATGACACTAAACACCTCATCCATTTTTTTTTACTGCTTGTTAAGAATCGAACTTAAGAAGGAACTAAAATTTACTGCCGCTAACTCAAACATAAGGCCCGATTAAATTGAATTTCTCGCATCTTGTTTCTTTGTTATTTCCACATCCTCATCTATTGTTTAAGACTGAACCCAACGGTGAACTATTCTAAAGCATGACATCAATATGGACTGCAGAAATGGCCTAGAAGGTCCCTTAACCCTCTCCTGTTTTAATGTGAAGTCTTCAACTAAAGAAAACAGTGGGATATAGGTTCTACTCTTAAGTTGCTACGTCATTTTTTTATCAACTTTTGTTACTCAAATGATCAAGCCGCCAAAGAACAGGCCAGGACAGTTCTATGTCTGGTCAAAGAAAGAGCTAACTGAGGTGTCCAAAGTTTGATTTCGGACAAACAGATAATATACAAGAGTGGGATAAAGTGACCATCAATGAGCAACAACCAGTAATTCACCAAGAAACTCCTACTCTAGAAATTACAGCATGAATATGTTTTCCATGGTTTCAGGTTGATTTCATGCTATCAAACACCAAATAACTGAAGCGCAAACAGAGATATCATATACACTGCTCAGACCACCGCATCAGTCAAAGGAACAGAGGGCACAAAGCATTTTAGGTTCAAGGGATAAGTACCAGGTATGGAGGCAAAAGAATTTCTTGTAAGCAATTATCAGGAAGATAGAAATAACACCATCACAAACCTGTGGTTAGTTTCTACAGTTTGAACCGAATTTCAAAAAGTAACAGAGGGGGTTTAGAGACACAACCTCGTTTGTATACTTCATGATTGCCTATTAATGATTCTTAGAGCAACACAACTTCTAGATAGTCAATATGCTCAAACAAATATAGACAGCGGAATTAAATCTCAGAGGAACCTACACAAGTAATCTCCAACAGTCAAAGGAAAAGACTACAGAAATACCCTCTCGTGGGTATTCTCGAATTTATTCCTGTCAACTGCAAAAAATTAATGCTCAAACACAGCGTTACATCAGAGGTGATTCATGGAATGATAACAACCAGATAGATTGAAAATGCAGGAAATGAGGTTCATGGCTAGAAAGGGACTGGCTCACGAATCCACAGTGCGGGAACAGATGGAGATATTACCAGGGGTGGACCAGTTCTCGGATTGAAATAGAACAGCGAGAGGAAATAGATGGACTCATGACTGGACATTGACCAGTTCACGAATCAAAATAAACAGCAACAAGAAATGAGAGAATTATGAGTGGATGGGGACCAGGTCGCGAATAAGGTTAAACGACAAAATGAAATAGACGGAAATTTGATTGGATATGGACCAGTTTACTCATTAACAGCAAATCCAAGCAGAAACACAGTATGAGAACGGACAATATTATGACTAGAGATGAACCAGATGAACCAGTCTTGCTCGACACTTATGAATCGAGAAACAACCATGGAATTGGGACCGAAATGAGCCGGTCTCGAGATGCGATGGAGACATTAAAACTGGGCAAGTCAAATACATATATGCATAGGGGACTAATATCAAGTACCCCTGACCTGTTCGTGGACTTCGCTGTCCATACCAGGTTAGATAGTTGCCCGAGAACGAGGCCAAACTCACGATTGCAGAAGATACTATATTCAACATGATCGAGGAAATAACTAAGCGAGGAGAAGATGGTGGCCATAGTCGGGATGATTCCCAAGACCAATCAACTCCTCTCGATTCAACAAGCAAAAGACCGAAATAAGCGCAAGAGAAATCCAGGTTTAAAAACAAGAAATGAATGCTCTCGCCTTCGAAATCGGGGAACTACAAAACTGAATGTTCGAGCCCCAAATTCCGGTTTTCGTTGAAAGAAGAAAGGAACACAGAGAAAGAAGAATATAAGAGAGGATTGACCCTCATGCCAGAAATACATTCTCGACAGAACCAGAGTTTTGCCGTCATCGGCTCGAGCCTTTTGGAAAAGTTTGATTGAAAAAGTGGAATCGAAATGAAAAAAAAACAAGGAGGGGATCGTTGAAATGCTAGTGACGCTTAGAAGGAAGGAGAGGGACAAAATCCACTTACACTATCGACGGTGGAACGATTTATGAAAGCAAGGGAGCTCGGGGATAAACTTGTGGTTTCGAAGGCGACGTGGTGTTAGTGATGGTAATAGGAAGACTTATGAATGTCGAAGAGATTTCCGGCGAATAAGGGTATGGAAGAGGAGTTCACGGGTAGAGTTCGAAAGAGAAAAACAGACGGAACGTCTATTTTTCTAGCAGAGGAAGGTTTCTGGGTTCTATGCTTGGGTTTGAAATTGAGGAATGGCGAAGACGAAGACCGATACTGCAATCAGAATGATGGATTAGCGCCGGCTGAGAAAACATGGGTCTACTGTAGGGTTTTTTGAGGTTTTTTTATAACAGAGGGAGCAGGGTTTTGGGGAGAATGTTTGATGGGCTGACTGTTACATGGGTATGGGCTTGGTCCACCGATATGGGAAACAAAAATAAAAACAAGCCATGCTCTCAATCGGATTCGAACTGGTCACCTCTGGTATCCCTCGCCTATGCCCTAACCAACTGAGCCGTGATGCGTTTCGGTACACAACAGCGATAACAAAGATAGAAGCTCCGCTGTGAGCTAAATGAGAATAATAAAAGAAAAGGACTCCAATCCCTTGCCAGAATCGAACCCGTGATCTGTGGGTTGCGTGATGGGTTTCTTAACCAGTTACGCTATGTCGGATTTCAGTATATTCTTGGGAGAGATAATACAAGAGCTCTAAATTCGACTGGATAACTCTTCTAAAATGTGACAAATCCAGAAGGAGTATATACAATAAAATGAAATGATTAATCTAATGACATGAAAATATGGAATACAATTAAAAAAATGAGATTCAAACGTAAATAGATATAAAATAAAAGAGAGGTGTATGTACATGAAATAATACAAGGTAATAATAAAACGGTGAGATATTTTAAAAACAAAAGCAACAAAATAAGTATACAAAATGAAGTTGGTTAAAACGGATTACAATAAAAGGCTCGTGCTCCTTTTCCATAGGAATGTGAAGTTTAAATGTCGGTAAAAAGGAATTCCTTTGGTCGAAAACGGGGACGACCGCCTTGTTTCTAGAAGCATGTTTATTTTTGCATTTTTGTTCCAATATAAGATGGGTGAGAATTTTCGGTGTCTACAGATGGCTCCCCTTGATTCAAATTCTGCAATAGAAGGCTTGCATAATGGATCAAGGTTGACGAGAGCGCGTCAAAAATCTCACCACACGGCTTATGATTAGCTCTATGGGCGGCGTGTGCACGGGGACTTATGACGGCCCCAAATTGTGGTGATTGATGGTATGAGGACTAATGACGGGCCTCAACTAGATCTCGGTATCTAGCTCTAGGACTAATGACGGGCCTAGAATACGATCAATCAACCTATGCTTGAGGACTAATGACGGGCCTCAACTAGATCTCGGTGTCTATGCTCTAGGACTAATGACGGGCCTAGAATGCATCTTCGAAAAGTATGAGGACTAATGACGGGCCTCAACTAGAACTCGGTGTCTAGCTCTAGGACTGATGACGGGCCTAGAATACAATCGGTATAAGGGTTATGCATGAGACTAATGACGGGCCTCAACTAGAACTCGGTGTCTAGCTCTAGGACTTATGACGGGCCTAGAATGCATCTTCGAAATGTATGAGGACTAATGACGGGCCTCAACTAGATCTCGGCGTCTAGCTCTAGGACTATTGATGGGCCTAGAATACAATCAGTATAAGGGTTATGCATGAGGACTAATGACGGGCCTCAACTAGAACTCGGTGTCTAGCTCTAGGACTTATGACGGGCCTAGAATGCATCTTCGAAATGTATGAGGACTAATGACGGGCCTCAACTAGATCTCGGCGTCTAGCTCTAGGACTAATGACGGCCTAGAATACAATCGGTATAAGGGTATGCATGAGGACTAATGACAGGCCTTAACTAGAACTCGGTGTCTAGCTCTAGGACTTAGACGGGCCTAGAATGCATCTTCGAATGTATGAGGACTAATGACGGGCCTCAACTAGATCTCGGCGTCTAGCTCTAGGACTAATGACGGGCCTAGAATACAATCAGTATAGGGTTATGCATGAGGGATAATGACGGGCCTCAACTAGATCTCGGTGTCTAGCTCTAGGACTGACGACGGGCCTAGAATGCATTGAAGGAGTTGTACAAAACTCAATGAGGCAAGTGGTTAATCTGAAGTTATTCTGGCTGTAGGTTGATTCGAGGATGGCTTTGATTGTGGATTGATCCGGGATTGGATGCTTTTCGGTTGCTTCCGTGAGGGATGTGATGGTCGAATGCTTTCTGTCGATGTCGCCTTTGACTTTATCAGTGTGGGACTTTTGTTGTGGTTTTGTTTTTGTGGTCTTGGCCCGATATGCACTATGGTTTCGGGATTCGGTATGACTTTTGGCTCCAGAGTTCGAGATGGCTCCGATTTGATACGCGACTCCCTTGTGAGCAACGACTCTGGGATGGTTGATGGGTTGGGATTTGATATGATCCGAGGGCTATGGTATGACCGGGTGGCTCTATTGTGGCGGGTGGCTCCGGTATGGCTCTGAGATGGCTCCGGTTTAGCCCCGAGATGATCCTCTCGATTGAGGCGGGTTTCTTCAAAGAGTGATGGCAATGGCATTGTGGCTCAAGGGGAGGAGGGTTTTTGTTTGGGACGGGGTCGCACCCTGAGAGGGTTGCCTACGAACTCAACTCCCGGTTGAGATCAGACCTTACGTAGTTCATGTTTTTTTTTGGAGATGTTTGAAGTTTCGGGTTGAGGGGGTAGTCTGTGAGACGCTTGGGTCTATGAGACGCTTGAAACCTTGAGACGTCGAAGTCTGTGAGACGCTCGAATCTGTGAGACGCTCGGGTCTGTGAGATGTTCGGTCTATGAGACATTCGAATCATTGGGATAACAAAGTCTGTGAGACACTCGGGTCTGTGAGACAATACGGGGTTGTTTGGAGGTGAGATGGCCGAGTGAAAATGGCATTCTGATTGATGTGGGGTCGCACCCTGTGTGGGTTGCCTACATACTCAACTTCCTGTTGAGATCAGACCTTACGTAGTTTAGGTTTTCTGGCGAGCGAGGAGTTTGGTGGTGAGGGGAATGTCTTGCGGGGCATTTTCTTTGAATAGTGCCCGAAGACTTTTGATCCTTTGTTTTGATGGCTGCGCAGCTCTGAGAGTGTTTGTCGTGCCGGTGGGTGAAGGAGACGGGCTCTGTGCTGTGGCTTCCTTTTCTAAAAGAGCATACTCATCTTTCTCTTTCCGTGGTGTAAGATATTATGTCTGAACCGATGGATGCAAATCTATTCTACATGCACTTCTTGGAATTGGATATGATTGTATGCAAAGAGAATGTCGTGTCAAGGTGAGCTCAACCGAGAATTCTAGTTAAGTCAGATTAGTCGTTTCTGAGCCACTTCTTTCTTGAAAAATCTCCCTGAAAGAGGTCTCTCGGGATCTCTTATACCTTTCATTTCCTTTCTTAAGGTCAGTTAGGCTTTCTTTAATCGGGGTGATGAACACTCGTTTTTTTCTCTACTTTCCTGATTTCTTTGACGCTCTTTGTGCATGATTGTATCGACAAGATCGGACGCGTCGTAGCCGTTCATGTTTCGAATTTGGTACTTTCGAATCAAGCAAATACCCATCTCTAAGTCGGAGGTCTTTCGATGGGTTATAACGGGGCTGCAGGGTATGTCTCATGGGACTGGAGGACTTGTTTGAGGATTGTGGGGCTTTGGTGCAACGGAGGATATGCTTCACCTTTGCATGGATGGAGTGATTTTTGGACTCCTATCGCATTTGTGCGGATTATTATGCGTCCTCATTTTTGATTTGCTACTTTTTGAGTAGTCTATTTGCATTTCTGCGTGTTTGACATTTCTGGTCTCATCTATTTATCACGTGTGGAGGGCATCGAGTGGTGTGAGACTTTCATTTCCTCTCTTTGCTATTTTGAGCGTTTTGTGCTCCGTTTCTCTCATTTTCATCCTCTTCGGGTATTTCTTTCAAGCTCTCTCTCATGCTTTGAATGGTGGGGAAAGAACCATGGCTCCAGCTCTCCTTTTATCCTCTTTTACGGGGGTGAATGACTGTGTGGATGTGGGGTGGCATATCGTGCAGCTGTTTTTGAGAGGATTTTCAATGAAAGGCTCAGCGGGGCTTACTAAGGGATCATTTTTAGGGTCAATAAGGCTTTTGGCCTTGTGGAGTTTTCTTCGTTCCTAGGTGACTCGTCATCCCTATTGACAGATACTTGTTTCCTCTACTATTCCCAAATTTTGACATGAATGATAACGCGCTTTTCCCATCAATATTTGGTTCTGTGCTGGAGGATCCTCACATGGGGCTTTGAGATTTAAATGCGTCAAGCGCTCTGGGTTTTGCACGCTCTGTGTTTCTCTCATGCACTCGACTCTCACGGGAGGTTAGGGATCCTTTCAAGACCTCTTCAGGGAAATGATACAAGAGTTCGGCGGCCTTTGATGACTTATGTGACTTTCCTAGAATTATAGATCGAGATACGCCTCGACACTAGGGATATGCAAGTGCAAATGCAATTAAGCTAAACCTAATGCAGACGATAATGATAACTTTTGTGTGGATGCGTTTTTTTTGTGGATGCATTTTTTTGTGGATGCAATTTTTTGTGGATGCATTTTTTTGATGCATTTTTTGGATTTTTATGATGGCTCAGACATAATCGTTTCAGCCGGTCAAGATTGACAAGGCTTTGAAATTCCTCTCCGTCCAAATCTGTCAGTAATACAGCGCCGTGGGGGTTATTTCCTTGACTAGAAAAGGGCCTACCCAGTTCGGTCTGAATTTCCCTCGCGGGTCTGGTAAATCCTTTCTCAGTTCTTTTAGGATGAGGTCGCCCACTTGGATGTTTCGTTCTTTGACCCTTTTGTTGAACGCTCTAGCCATTCTCTTCTGGTAACCCTGGATATGGTATAATGCATGTAGGCGTTTTTCATCAAGAAGAGCTAAACTATCATAGCGTTGTTGTAACCAGTCGCTTTCAGCAATTTTCTGTTCGTTAGTGACCCGAAGAGTTGGAATTTCAAGCTCGATTGGCAAAACACACTCTGACCCATACACCAAGGAATACGGGGTGGCTCCGGTTGCAGTTCTCGTAGTTCGGTAACCCCAGAGAGCGTAGTGTAGCTTTTCTGGCCAATCTCTGTATGTCTCAAACATTTTTGCCAGTGCACTCTTTACGGCCTTGTTGGCGGCTTCGACCGCTCCATTAGTCCGAGTATGTATGGAGATGATCTATGGTAACGGATGTTGTATTTTTCCATGACCCGGATAGTGTCTCCGTCGAACTGGGGACCGTTATCTGATACAAACTCTGAGGGAACTCCGTATCGGCATATGATATCTCACTCGATGAACTGGGCAACTTGCTTCGATCTGATGTTTGCGAACGACCGTGCCTCTACCCATTTGCTGAAATAGTCTATCGCCACAAGGATGTAGCGGTGTCCATTTGAAGCTTTAGGGTGAAGTTCTCCGATGATGTCGATTCCCCATATAGAGAATGGCCAAGGGGCCGCCATGGCAGTTAGGGGTAGGGGAGGCAGGTGTTGCAAATTAGCATGTGTCTGACATTTGGCGGACTTTTTCACAAATGCGTGACAGTCAGCTTCCATCGTTGTCCAGTAGTACCCTAGTCTGAGGATTTTCTGGGATAGGGAATGCCCTCCGGCATGGGTCCCACATACTCCCTCGTGGACATCCTCAACGATCTTATCAGCCTCTTTTCTGGTCACACATAAGTGTTGAATTCCATTCGGCATTCTCTTGTAGACCCTGGTCCCGCAGATCACATATTGATTTGACATTCTTCTCAGAGCGATGCGGTCCTGCTTAGTGGCTTCTGATGGATATTCTCCTTTTCTGAGGAAATTCTCAATTTCCACGAACCACTCGTCCTCGGCTTCCCCTGCCTCAATGGCTTCAATCTCAAACGAGGGTACCTTAGTCATGGTTATCCACAAAGGGAAGTACAGTGAACCGATCGGTACTTGAACCACTGAAGCCAAGGAGGCCAAAGAGTCAGCAAAGATGTTCTGGCTTCGGTTCACGTGCTTTAAGTCACATTTCGAAAGCATGTGATTAGGTATAAAAGGTAGTCATGGTAGGGGATCAATCGTTCTTCTCTGATCTCCAATCTGGTTGACTTGTGAAATAACGAGATTAGAGTCGCCAAGACCTCTAACTCCCCCACTTGCAATTCTAAAGCCATTTCAAGTCCCAGGATGCTGGCTTTGTATTCCGCCATGTTATTAGTGACCGGGTAATTGATTTTTACCGCAGCCAGAAGCAGATCTCCTTCAGGATGGATTAACAATATTCCGGCCCCTTTACCTTTGTGGTTGACGGCGCCATCAAAGTACAACCTCTAGCAGGTTTTTCGTAATGTCATGATTTGTTCGTCTGGGAAGTCGTCATTGCCGAAGAACTTGGATGCTACCGGGCATTCTGCTAGGTGTTCGGCTATGGCACTCCCTTTGATTGACTTTTGAATTTTGAAAGTGATATCGAACTCAGACAACAATAGGGACCATCTGGATAAGCGACCGTCAAGAATTGGCTTTTTCAGGAGGTACTTTATAGGGTTCATGCGTGCGATCAGATGAACCTCTTGCCCTAACAAGTAGTGCCTTAACTTCTTCGTAGCCCAAACCAAAGCAGCACAGAATTGTGAATGTCAGAGTACCGTTTTCTGCATCGACCCATTTCTTGCTGATATGGTAGATCGACTTTTCACGCGGTGGGGATCCTTGTTCATGGGCCAGCATGGCGCCCATTGACGTTTCTCGGGCAGTGAGGTAAAGGATCATTGGTTTGCCCTCCTGGGGCGGTATCAAAACCGGCGGGTTTGGTAAATAGGTTTTTATCTTTTCAAAGGCTTCCTAACACTCCTCATTCCAGACCTTAGGCGCATCTTTCTTCAACAGACGGAAGATAGGCTCACAGGTCTCGGTTAGCTGCATGATGAATATTCTGATGTACTGAATTCTGCCTAAGAAACCTCTGATTTCTTTTTCGGTCTTTGGAGGAGGCATTTCTTAAATGGCCTTTATCTTATCTGGGTCTACTTCGATTCCTCGGGTAGTGATCATGAAGCCCAAAAGCTTTCCTCCGGTCACTCCAAATGTACATTTCTCGGGGTTTAGCTTCATTGGTACTTCCGCATCCGATCAAAGAATTTTCTCAGGTTTATCAAGTGGTCCTCCCGTTGGGCAGCTTTGACAATCATGTCATCTACGTATACTTCCACTTCCTTGTGAATCATATCATGCAATAAGGTAGTGGCGGCCCTTTGATACGTGGCTCCGGTATTTTTCAAGCCAAAGGGCATGTTCAGGTAGCAAAAGGTTCCCCACTGTGTAATAAAAGACGTTTTTTCCTGGTCTTCCACGGCCATCCGGATTTGATTGTAACCTGAAACCCATCCATGAATGACAGTAGCGCATGTTGGGCGGTATTGTCAACTAGGATATCGATGTGGGGTAAGGGAAAGCTGTGTTTGGGGTTGGCCTCGTTTAAGTCCTGGAAGTCAATACACACTCGCACCTTTCCATTTTTCTTTGGGACGGCTACGATATTGGCTAGCCAGTCGGCGGGGTAATTGACGACCGAATAAAGCCACACGTACCAGTTTCTCAATTCCTCTTTAACTTTCAATTGATGCTCAGGTTTCATTCTTCTCAAACTTGTTTCTTAGGTTGGCATTAGGGTAGAACGGTATTCGATGTTGGACAATGTCGGGATCGATCCCGGCATGTCTGCGTAACTCCACGCAAAATCATCGACATATTCAGTTAGTAGAGAAGTCAAGTCACGTTTTTCTGTTTCACTCAGACCTAAACCGACTTGCAAGGTTTTAGGGTTATCGGGTGTTCCGATTTTATTGCTACCGTGTCTTCTACAATCTGAGTGTGGGTGGAATATTGTTCGATGGGAGGCATACTCTCCTCATCGTATTCCTCTTCTTCGGCCTCAAGATTTTGCGATGAATCAAACAGTTGAGAAGACAGAACAGACGAGAAATCCGAACGAACTGAATTTTCATTAATATCCGACAAGCTTGGAAGCTCAGAGATTGTAAGAAAATTGCCACCACTTTTACAAGTTAAAATAAGTGGTGGCGATCCATCCCTTAATCTGAATCTACTTGCGTTGTGACGTTCCTGATACAACTGTAACTACCACCATCACTAAAACTATCACTATCACTATCACTATCGTTATCATCACTACTGCTAACTAGGCTAACTAAGTAAGGCTCCCGGGGAATCAGCTCTTCTTTCTTATGACAGACGACAAGACACGCTCCATGGCCATCTACCGAGGGTGCGGGGTCCTTGATGACTGGTTTGATCGTGACACTGCTCTCCGCTGCATCCTCGGGCATTCCTTGGTTGCATCCCTTGTCGCCATGGTGTTCAAGGCATGAGTAGAGGGGAAGTAAAGTGGTCGACCAGCTCTCCCACTCTATTGTCTCTTGAATTCCCTGAGCTTGAACTGCTTTCTGCTTATCACAACTCATAGATACACATGGTTCAAGGTTGATGATAAGAAAAAATCTGCGGGAATTCTTACATGTGAATCTGTCAACATCATACCTGGTAATTCTGTAAATCCTAACCCGGCTCCTCGACCTCCGATATATGCGGTTAGTGGCTCCTTCATGCCTTGCAGCTCCTTGCCTAGCCCACTCCCCTGTTTGTAGCCCATCCGAGACATCATGTGTTGTGCTGCGGGGCTATAGACACTAGGGTCAAAGTAGAGAGGAGTGATGGAAGAAGTTTAACTTACCTGTGAAAGTGGTCTCACCACCGTGAAGCCCCCAAGCGTTAACTCTCGACCCCCCGGTGCATTAATCTCAAATAGTGGGGACTCAGCTCTGGCCTCTCCCAAAACCTCCACGATTCGCCCCTCGTGTATGAATTTTAGCTTCTGGTGGACGACTGATGGGACTCCTTTGATCTGATTGATGAACTCCCGTCCCAACAGAAGGTTGAAGGTGGAGGATATGTCTATGACCATTGCTTCGATGGTCAGGGAGACATCCTCGATCAGGATTGGAAGTGACAGGGTTCCCAAAACCTTTCTATGACTGTTGTCATATGCACTCAACGTCATGTCCACCGGCTTGAATTCGTTGAGTCCCATGTGACGGGCTACTTGGAGCGGGCAGACATTCACCTCAGCCCCATCATCAATCAAAGTCTTAGGGACTTGGAATCCCCCAGCCTTCACAGTTATGTAGAGGGCCTTTCCTGCCTGACGAGGGATCTCGTCGTCAGTGAATGTTATGGAGAGGTCCGGAGTCCGGGACAGGTGGGCTACGATGTTTTTCAACCGACGCCGGCCGCTTCTTGTCCATCCCCAAGTGCCGAGCCACCGCATCTTTGTGCTCTTCCGAGATTGTCAGTAGGGACCAGATCGTGATGGGTATGCTGGTTGTCTTTAGCTTTCTCAAGAGCTCTTCTTCTCCCACCAATTTGTTCTCTGACTCATTCAGAGTAAGGTCATGGACTCTCTGCTGTAGCATTTCTGACTCTTCTGCGAGCTCAGCGGGCTTGAAATGCCTTCCTGAGCGGGTTAAGTGACTGATTTTCTCAAAGTCATTATCCTGTTTTCCCCCCCTCTCTATTAGAAATGGTCCCCTAACAGGGGTTATAGCCAGTGGATCTTCTTCTTCATTAGTAATCATGATGACATTGCACTCAGAGACTCTCCTTCCTTGCCTCCGACAATCTCCTGCCGACACCATGCTTCTACTACTTCCAACGCTTTCATGGTTTTATGTAGATCCAGGGCCTCAAAGTTTAGCCCCACCAGTATCTCGAGATTCTTTTCCATATGTCGACTCACTACCAGCAGAGTGATTATGGACACCCTTCCTTGCCCTACCAGACGCTCAACTGTGTTTTGCATTTCGTGCGTCATGGCTAGATACTCCCCCATCATGGGCTGAATGTCGTAACGAATCACTGGACGGGGGTTCGGAATGCATCGAGTACCGGTGACAACGTGATTGGTGGAGGCGCGCTTTGGGTGGCCGGCTCAGAGGAATCTCCGATGGCATTAATTTTCACAATCCTTCACAGGTATGATTCTCCTTTCTTTCTCCCTCACCAGACTTATCATGTTTAGATGTGATGGGATTGAGTTATTCTGAGTGTTGGGAGTGGTCCTAGGGAATTGAACTTCCCCTGCATCAATCAGGTCCTGTACCGCATGACGTAACGCTCTGCAATTGTCTACACTGTGACCCTTCATCTGGTGATAGTCACAGAAGCTGTTTAGATCAGACCCGAGTTGGGTGACCCCAGGCTTAGGGTTTGGATGCTTCAAGAGAAAACCATTTTCTCTTAACTTTTTGTATGCTTTACAGGGGCATTCCTAAGGCCGAGTACTGACGTTGGGGTCGAGTCTGGTAATCGCGAGGGGGAGGCGTTGCCCTGTAACTCTGGCCCGATCCTGAGGACTGTGCCTGGTAAATACCTACCCGGGGAGAGGTAGGAGCTGGGTAATCGGTGAGAACTCGGGGTTGTACTTGGTTCACCGTTGGTGTTGGGGTAGTCTTGTTGTTGTTGTTGTGATTATTGTTGTTGTGTTGTTGTTGTTGTTGTTGTGATTGTTGTTGCTATCACGGTTCTGACAGTTCTGATGGTTTGAAGTTCTGGGTCCCGATCCAGGGAGATTTAACCCTTTTAATCTTCCAGCTAGTGCTAGCACTTCGGCAGCCGAAGCAGCAACTTTTAGATGTTTGAAATCACAAATCCCAAGGGACTTGAGATGATCTGCATAGGGGTTTTCCAGGCATGAGGTGATTATTCTGATCTGCTCGTCTTCAGTGGGACGGTCGATCATCTGACCGGCTACCTCCCTCCATCGGGTGATAAATTCCATAACAGTTTCATCACTTCTTTGTCTCATTGTCTCAAGATCTCTACGAGTGATTCCTAGATGGGTGTTGTAACTGTACTGTTCCACAAACGCTTGATAAACATCCTCTGTTTCTTTCTGGAGAAATCTAGTATCGACACCCATGTCTGAGCAGCTCCTTCAAGATAGCTGGGAAAACAAATGATCTTCATGTCATCGTCGAGGCCGTGCATAGTCATGACTCTGTCGAATTGAGCAAGATGGTGCCTAGGATCTCCTTTCCCAGCGTACTTGGAGATTTCTGGCAGTTTTAGGTTCTCAGGCAATTTGGAACTTGGCTTCAGTCGGAAATGACGGAAACCCAACATCTTCGCTCGTTCTCCGAGCTGCATTTCTGCCAATAACTCTTCCTTCAGGGACTTTTCATTTGACCGAAGTCAAATGGAAGGTGCTCAGCGGGGGAGCTTGGTTGTAGCCATGAATCAACTGGTTAGACGGATGTGGTAGCAGTTGGGTATGGGGAATTGATTCCTCGAAACGGACGGCATGTCCCGGGGCGGTGTACTGATACGGATTGAGTGGATAGGGTCGGGGTGTGGTGAGTTGTGACGAATGGGTTCATATTGTTTGACTTGGTATAGATTGGCCATCGGGGCAGCGACTCCAGCAGGAGGGAGAGGTGGTAGTCTAGGGAAGGTGGTTGGTACTGTAGGAACCGTGGTCAGGATTGGAGGTGGCATAGGTGCTCCAGAAAGTAGGTCAGCTGTTTGAAAAGTTGTGGTGACTGGGTGGATGATGGTGCGTTCTCTCCCTGTGGTCGGTTGTGGTATGGTGGTGCTGAACATAGGGTTTTGATTGCTCCAGATTCGGTTGGGGTGTGGGGAGTCCTCAACATAATCCTCGTCAGGGTCATCAGTAAGGTATGAGTCCTTTCCTTTGGCTGCCCTCTCTTAGCGCAGTTGCTCCTCTAGCCTTTCGACAGTCTGTTTCAGCATGTTCTCATTCCTTGTTGACTGTTCCAGCATTCGATAGAGAATACTCGGATCGGGAAGGTGTAAGCCACTACCACCAGTCCCTAGGACTGCACTCGCGCTCGCCTCGATAGCTGAGGTGGCTGGGGCGTTTTCTGGGGCAGTTGGATTGATCAGGTTTTGGTCCATGGTTTCTGACGAAGTCTCAGTCACGGTATCGCTGGCCAGCCTCCCTCTAGAATCTCTCTTCCAAAGTCGAGTAATGTTGGAAGACTGGTTTGGAATCAGACTCAAATATCTTCACAATCTGTTGTCGACGGTACTGTACTGTATAATAGAACGAAGATCATTAGTATGAATGCACATTTTGAAAAAAAGGTAGAAGGGGGGAAGGTCGTCCCCATGATTTACGTAAAATGTTTTGCGAAAGAAGGTTTTCTATATCATTTGATCATGAGGAAAAGGCGCACGAGCCTAGTTTTCATTTCCAAAATGCTTGTCATACCGATATTACATAACCGCAGTTGCATACATGAAGAGGGAAAATGGGGTTACAATCCGATTCAAAGGGGGAATATAACCGTTAGTCCAAAAGGAGAAGTACATCCGTTAGCTAACTATTACAAAAGGGGGATATACCCACAAGCTAGCTAGTCATTACAAAAGGGGGATATATCCACTAGTTAAGCTAATCATTACAAGAGGGGGGGAATATATGCACTAGTTAAGCTAATCATTACAAAAGGGGGATATATCCACTAGTTAAGCTAATCATTACAAAAGGGGGATATATCCACTAGTTAAGCTAATCATTACAAGAGGGGATACTTCTACTAACTAGCTAACCATTACAAAAGGGATACATCCACTAGTCATAATAAACTACTGCCGCTAGAGAGAATCAACCGATGATCTTCTTCCGTTTTGACTCTTCACGGTCTTTCGTCCTCCGCTGGTTCTTCGTGAGCGGGGGCTGGAGATTCTCGGTGATTGAGCAAGTGGGGTCCTGGTTGATCACTGGGCGATGAAGTGAGTATGGGTATTTTTCCACGCGATCCACTCGCTTCTCAAGCCAATCCTTGTAGGAGTCACTTAAGCTAAGGTCCGTTTCTCGTTTGTCGAAGATAGCCCACTTGACTCCGGTATTGTAAGCTTGGGCTACATAGTTTATCGACGCATCAGTGAATCGGTGACTTTTGAATTTTGACACCTCGGCCCCTGGAATGGTCTGTTCGCGTCCGAACTGTCGCATTGCCCTTAATGGGAAGATAGTGACGAAGCGGTCTAAACCGATCAGAACCAAGCCATTGTGTTCGGCCGACCTAACGGTTCCTCCTTGGACATCCCAGTCTTTCAATACCCAGGATAAATGTGAAGGGAGGTAAACATCTCAAAAGTAGGCTTTCCAACCCCCTTCCGGTTTTTCTACCACTCTCCTTGCAGCTTGGAATGTGCATATGGTAACTGTTTGGTATCGCAACAAGCAGGGTAGTTGCAGGTGATCAAAAAGCCATATCTGTAGGAGCAAAGGACTCCCTGTGAAGAATGTCTCTCGAGCCCCTGCTTCCTTCCATCGATCTAGCGCTCTGACAATCTCGGCCACCACGAATGTTCCAATGCTAAGCCCATCTTCATAAGCCTTCAAAAGATAGATGACTTGTGGATTCATTCTCAGGCCCCCCCTGTCGAAAGAGGTGTAAACCCATGAGGTAGAGATCTAACACCCGCCTCTGAAGTCTCTGTGACCGATAGGGCTTGTAGAAACGATCAAGGAGATCCCTCACGCTTAAACTCATTCCCCTAAAATCTTCTACTTCAGAGACATCCACCCCTAAGAATTTGGCTGCGAATGCTGGTGTCTTCGATCGATCTATCGGGATCCGAGGCATCTTTTGGTGAGGTTTGATCTTTAGGAAGGCATCCATCTCTGCCGGCAACATGACCAACTCCTCCATAGCAAACCGGTATAGATGATCTTCTGGGTCCCAATATGCAATTGACTCATATAATGCCTCGTAGTCAATGACATGTTGGCCCAAATAGGCCAAGCCCAAGAGGAGAGGTTCACCGATGTCTCTCATTGCTACACATCGCTCTTTCAGGTTGGAGGCGAATTCCACTTCTTGAGCTCGCTCTTGATAAAATAGGGTGATGCGGGCTGCTCTTTTGCTGCTGCCTCCCTCTCTTGTTGTTCGGCAACTTCCCTCTGTCTCTTCCTTTCCCGGGGGACGGGTACCAATCTGTTGAACATGGCTAATCCTACAAAAGAGAGGTAAAGAAAGAGAAAAAAGATGGGAAAGAAAGTGATACGTGAGATTCGGGATGTGCAGTCTTGTAATACCAGTATGACATGCTTTTTGGAAATGAAAACAAAGGGAGAAAGTTTTGTGAATAGAGGAGTTTAAAAAGGTTTTGATAAAAAAGGTTTTTATTTTTTGAAATCAGTTTTTTTTTTAAAAAAAAAGTTTGTAAACAGTTATGCAAGCAATTTTACAAGCGGTTTTGAAGAATTTTCACAAGCAGGTTTTCAGGAGAGATTCCGAACGAGTTTTTGAAAACACAAGTTTGGTCAAAATGGTTTGCACACAAGTATAGCGTAAAGTAATTCGTGGCTATGTTTGATGTGGAGCTGTAAGTGTTGATGTTGGGATAATCACTTTCCAGGTCAATTATGATTCCGTCTCACCGGAGGAACCGTCGTCCCTTCACTATCATCTCTCGGGGTTTTTCTCTACTATGCCTTTGGGGGGCACGTTATCAAGAAATTCCTGAGTGCTTAAGTTCGAAAGATCAGGACACCAAAGATGATAAGGAAACATACGCCACGGCCAGTGACGATCCGACAACACCCCACTTTTCGGGAAACTCGGGGAAGTATTGCATGGGAACGGGTCTCTCGTCACCTGCACGGTCAGGTGTGTCTAAAGTCCAAATTATTCACTGACTACGTTGTGCCATGTATGGGTATCCGGTAAATACGGGATCCTCTATGGACGTATAGCGTGACATTGGGCTTTAGAGACACATGTGGTGCAGAGGAACAATGGATAACTGAGCCCATGCAATCTTCAGGGTAAGGCAAAGGGCGGTCAGACAGGCGGCATACAAGGGGGTGACTTCCATAAACCCGTCTTAGACACCGGACCAGGTAGCTGGACACTGAAGGCTCAAAGTTCACTATATGCTGGCATCGACTCGGATAATGGAGGATAATTTTGGATCATGAGCTCAAGGCGTAGGTCAGAAACCTTACCGCCCAATGGGTTTATTCACTCATAAAGTGACCCTAGCTCATGGGGAATCAACCGTGGACCGGTTGGGGATCCCGTGACATCGTGGGTAAATCGGGTGACACAGAGGAATGCATGGCCTAAGCTACTCACCCCATGCACCCCACAATTGTAACATAAATATGAAAGCAGTAAACGAATGAAGTTAGCACCGACCTATTTGCTAAGGGTTTTATCTTGAGATTAGTGATTCCAATTTGTTTTTTTATTACCATAAGGGAAGTTAGTTTCATTTAGCCCTAAGTGTCTCTTTCTAATCGTGAGCTAATTATTAACCCAATTGTTGTAATGCTTGCTGAGGATCTAATAAATCCTATCTGTCCTCATCAGATACACACTCTAAGTGTGGAGTAGAGTAATCCTAATGGCATGAAATGAATCTCTTGAAGGTTTTGAAAGAAGTGGGGAAGTCCCGACAATTATGAATGGAGTTCAATCTTCCTTGAGTTTGAGAAAAACTTACTCAAGTTTTCCCCAGCAGAGTCGCCATTCTGTGGAGGGTGATTTTTCGGTATGAGGGGGGGTCTATTCAAATAAGGTCTGACTGAAAAGTCGAGATCCTAGAAAATGCCATTCTGTGGAGGGTGGAAACCCGTTAACCTGGCAACCCTTAAATACCTATTAAATCGTCCGTCTTTCCCAGAAAGCATAAAGGGAATGCTAGTGAGCACTACACCCACTCTCAATGGGCTCCACGCGGACTTATGCCTCTATAAGGCGGAGTTGACTAGAGTCGCCACCTAGTTTGACCTAAGATAACTAGGAAGGGAGGAGAAGGGTTCTAAGAACCGTTAATTGACTCTGATGATTTGTTGCCTGTGGATAGGATTTATCTGATCATACTAGAGATTCTGTGTGGGTTCGCACTGGGTTACACCCCTTAGAAGTGGCAACGACCACGACTTCAGATTGGTGCCCGAGGAAACCTCGGTCTCCAAAGGATAGGATTTGAGTATGGAATGAGGAGTAGACGATTTTGAAGAGCTTTGAAGAAAATAGCTGATCTTGAAGTATCGGTTCGTGGGAATAGTCAAAGGGTTGAGAGGTTTTGATTATTTCGAGGGGATTGGGCTTGTCTCGGCTTTGGTGGGGCTAAGGGCGTTTTAGTCATTCTTGTGGAGTTAAGGGATGTTTGAATCATTTGTTGGAGTTGAAGAGTTTCCCGGGTTTGTTAGGTTCATCTTTTCAGAGTGGTCGAATTTTGAGGTGTTTTGAGAAATCGAATGGGTTGAAGAGGATTTCTGGTTTTGAGTATGATTGAGTGTGGGAAAGGATATTTAATTTGCAAGTGTTCAGATTTCGAGGATGTTTCGGGTTTCAGATGACTAAGGTTGTCGGGAGCATTCGAGAATTGAAGGTCCTTAGAGTTCGTCCAGAGGAGGGTTTAGGGAGTGTTTATGTGACCTGAAGTTCTAATGAAAGGGTTGGATTGGTTTATTCGGAATTGCCTCTCTTAAAGTTTTTAAAACTGAAAATTTTTTGTTGTAAAAAGGGCGGATAATCCCGAGGGATTACACTATGTACCCCCTCGAACATGACACTTAATGGATAGTAAGTGCCAAGGCTCGAAAGATGGGGCAATGAATTTGTGTCGAAAAATAGGATTTAGAGAGAAGTATCATGAGTGGGATACTCTCGGTCAAACCCTAATAACGTCTCTAACTCCCGAGTTTAATAACGTTAAAAACCGAAAACATTGAAATCGAGCGGAAGGGAGTTTGATGATTCCAAAATCCTGGCTGCAACTAGGAAGGTTGTTACTTCCCTAGCACCCCGCCTTGTAAAAATCCAGGCTGCAATTAGGGGAGGTTTGTCACCCTAATGCCCCGCTTAAAGAGATCCAGACTGCGACAAGGGAAGGTTATAACCCCAGTGCCCGCCTCGGATTTTTATTTTGGGAAGGAAGACAAGTGATGTTCTAACCATGGAGGAAATGCTTTGAAGGGGTTAGACATTTCTTGCTCCCCGAAAACACTTTATTTTAAAAACTAAGTTAGAAAACTTTAAAAGTTGTTCGGAATTCTCAATGAAGAAACACTGATTTTGAGAAATGTTTTTTTAGGAAAAACTTTCTGTATGTGTGAGAAGAACTTTCTGCAATGGAGAAGAGTTTTCTGTGATGTGAGAAGAGTTTTTCCTTTTTAAATTCCACAAAATGGTTTCTTGAAAACCTGATGAGACTTGAATAAAATGATGGTTTTGAAATTCTTTTTGGGTTTTTAGATTTTGAAAGGAATTTACAAGTGATTGTGGGTTGAAAGGAATCGGGTTTGAAAAAAATGAGTTGGGTTTGATTTGATTTTGGTTTGACTTATATTGGAAGATGAGTCGGGTCAACGTTCGGGTTGAAGTAGGGTTGGTCAATGATTGAGTCCATTTTTTTGTCAAGGTCGATGTTTTCTGGTCAAGGTCAAGGTTTTCTGGTCAAGGTCAAGATTTTCTGGTCAAAGTCAAGGTTTTTCGGTCAAAGTCAAGGTTTTCTAGTCAAAGCAAAGTTTTCTGGTCAAGGTCAAAATTTTTCTGGTCAAGGTCAAGGTTTTCTGGTCAAGGTCAAGGTTTTCTGGTCAAAGTCAAGGTTTTCAGGTCAAAGCCAAGGTTTTCTAGTCAAAGTCAAGGTTTTCTGGTCAAAGTCAAGGTTTTCTGGTCAAAGTCAAGGTTTTCTGGTCAAAGTCAAAGTTTTCTGGTCAAGGTCAAAATTTTCTGGTCAAGGTCAAGGTTTGACATTTGTGGGCTAATGGGCCAGATTGGGCTAATGGGCCGAGTGGAGTGTTGGGCTGGGCCGAGATTGGGCCAGACTTGGCCGGGTGGAGTTTTGGGCTGGACTTGGGCTTTGGGCCGAGTGGAGTTTTGGGCCGGACTTTGGAATTGGGCCGGTCTTGGGCTTTGGGCCACTTTGAAATTGGGCCGGATGGGCTTTGGGCTGGACTTTGGAATTGGGGCCGAGATTGGGGGTGGGCCAAGTTTAGAAGTGGGTCAATTTTGGGCTTTTATTTACAAGTGGGAAAAATGTGTTCAAAATAAATCGAGATTTCTTTTTGAAACGAAACATCAATTAAAAGTGAGAGACAATTCCATTTGGAGGAGTTGAAAGATTGGAGGGGTTTGGAATGAGAAACCTTAAGCTAAGAGCATTATTCTGAATTCTTTTCTTTTCTTTTCCATTTTTTTTTTGGTAAAGTTTTTTAGTGAAATTAAGGGGTGGTTTGGGATAGGCTTTAAGAGTTTGAAGAGTATTGTTCCCCACAAAGCAAATCAGAAATAAGCTAGCTGTGGGGTACCCTCAAGGCTTAAAAGAAAATTTCAAAGTTTTGGATGGTATTGTTCCCCACAAAGCAAATCAGAAATAAGCTAGTTGTGGGGTACCTTCCAAGACTTTGACCAAAAGAAAAAGGGGTGACCTAAGGGGCCATCTAGGGTTTAAGCAGATATATAAAATAATGAATTAAAGAATATCTGTACACTGAGCATATACATGAATAATACAAAAGAGATAATCAGATAGCAAGTCACACGATGGATAGCAAATTAAAAACCAACCACCTTAACAGAAATGATCCCATTCTGATTGTTACTTACGACTAGGCGTTTATTCTGTACTAAAGAAAACGATGTTTGGAGTCTAATGTTTCACAAAAAAAAGCTATGACACTAAACACCTCATCCATTTTTTTTACTACTTGTTAAGAATCGAACTTAAGAAGGAGCTAAAATTTACTGCAGCTAAACTCAAACATCAGGCCCGATTAAATTGAATTTCTCGCATCTTGTTTCTTTGGTTATTTCCACATCCTCATCTATTGTTTAAAGACTGAACCCAACGGTGAACTATTCTAAAGCATGACATCAATATGGACTGCAGAAATGGCCTAGAAGGTCCCTTAACCTCTCCTGTTTTAATGTGAAGTCTTCAACTAAAGAAAAACAGTGGGATATAGGTTCTACTCTTAAGTTGCTACGTCATTTTTTATCAACTTTTGTTACTCAAATGAACAAGCCGCCAAAGAACAGGCCAGGACAGTTCTATGTCTGGTCAAAGAAAGAGCTAACTGAGGTGTCCATAGTTTGATTTCGGAACAAACAGATAAATATACAAGAGTGGGATAAAGTGACCATCAATGAGCAACAACCAGTAATTCAACCAAGAAACTCCTACTCCAGAAATTACAGCATGAATATGTTTTCCATGGTTTCAGGTAGATTTCATGCTATCAAACACCAAATAACTGAAGCGCATACAGAGATATCATATACACTGCTCAGACCACCGCATCAGTCAAAGAACAAAGGGCACAAAGCATTTTAGGTTCAAGGGATAAGTACCAGGTATGGAGGCAAAAGAATTTCCTGCAAGCAATTAACAGGAAGATAGAAATAACACCATCACAAACCTGTGGTTAGTTTCTATAGTTTGAACCGAATTTCAAAAAGTAACAGAGGGGGTTTAGAGACACAACCTCGTTTGTATACTTCATGATTGCCTATTAATGATTCTTAGAGCAACACAACTTCTAGATAGTCAATATGCTCAAACAAAGATAGACAGCAGAATTAAATCTCAGAGGAACCTACACAAGTAATCTCCAACAGTCAAAGGAAAAGACTACAGAAATACCCTCTCATCGGTATTCTTGAATTTATTCCTGTCAACTGCAAAAAATTAACGCTCAAACACAGCGTAACATCAGAGGTGATTCACAGAATGATAACCACCAGATAGATTGAAAATGCAGGAAATGAGGTTCATGGCCAGAAAGGGACTGGCTCACGAATCCAACAGTGCGGGAACAGATGGAGATATTACCAGGGGTGGACCAGTTCTCGGATTGAAATAGAACAGCGAGAGGAAATAGATGGACTCATGACTGGACATTGACCAGTTCACGAATCAAAATAAACAGTAACAAGAAATGGATAGAATTATGACTGGATGGGGACCAGGTCGCGAATAAGGTTAAACGACGAAATGAAATAGACGGAAATATGACTGGATATGGACCAGTTTACTCATTAACAGCAAATCCAAGCAGAAAACACAGTATGAGAACGGACAATATTATGACTGGAGATGAACCAGATGAACTAATCTTGCTCGCAACTTATGAATCGAGAAACAACCATGGATTGGGACCGAAATGAGCCGATCTCGAGATGTGATGGAGACATTAAAACTGGGCAACTCAAATACATATATGCATAGGGGACTAATATCAAGTACCCCTGACCTGTTCGTGGACTTCGCTGTCCATACCAGGTTAGATAGTTGCCCGAGAACGAGGCCAAACTCACGATTGCAGAAGATACTATATTCAACATGATCGAGGAAATAACTAAGCGAGGAGAAGATGGTGGCCATAGTCGGGATGATTCCCAAGACCAACCGACTCCTCTCGATTCAACAAGCAAAAGAGCGAAATAAGCGCAACAGAAATCCAGGTTTAAAAACAAGAAATGAATGCTCTCGCCTTCAAAATCGGGGAACTACAAAACTGAATGTTCGAGCCCCTAATTCCGGTTTTCGTTGAAAGAAGAAAGGAAACACAGAGAAAGACGAATATAAGAGAAGATTGGCCCTCATGCCGGAAATACATTCTCGACAGACCCAGAGTTTTGCAGTCATCGGCTCGAGCCTTTTGGCAAAGTTTGATTGAAAAAGTGGAATCGAAATGAAAAAAAAAAACAAGGAGGGGATCGTTGAAATGCTAGTGACGCTTAGAAGGAAGGAGAGGGACAAAATCCACTTACACTATCGACGGTGGAACGATTTATGAAAGCAAGGGAGCTCGGGGATAAACTTGTGGTTTCGAAGGCGACGCGGTGGTGTTAGTGATGGTAACAGGAAGACTTATGAATGTCGAAGAGATTTCCGGCGAACAAGGGTATGGAAGAGGAGTTCACGGGTAGAGTTCGAAAGAGAAAAACAGACGGAACGTCTATTTTTCTAGCAGAGGAAGGTTTCTAGGTTCTATGCTTGGGTTTGAAATTGAGGAATGGCGAAGACGAAGACCGATACTGCAATCAGAATGATGGGATTAGCGCCGGCTGCGAGAAAAACGGGGTCTACTGTAGGGTTTTTGAGTTGTTTTTTATAACAGAGGGAGCAGGGTTTTGGGGAGAATGTTTGATGGGCTGACTGTTACAGGGTATGGGCTTGGTCCACCGATATGGGAAACAAAAATAAAAATGAGCATGCTTCAATCGGATCGAACTGGTCACCTATGGTATAGCTCGCTGTGCCCTAACCAAATGAGCCAGATGCGTTTCGGTACACAACAGCGATAACAAAGATAGAAGCTCCGCTGTGAGCTAAATGAGAATAATAAAAGAAAAGGACTCCAGTCCCTTGCCAGAATCGAACCCGTGATCTGTGGGTTGCGTGATGGTTTCTTAACCAGTTACGCTATGTCGAATTTCAGATATTCTTGGGAGAGATAATACAAGAGCTCTAAATTCGACTGGATAACTCTTCTAAAATGTGACAAATCTAGAAGGAGTATATACAATAAAATGAAATGTAATCTAATGACATGAAAATATGGAATACAATTAAAAAAATGAGATTCAAAACGTAATAGATATAAAATAAAAGAGAGGGTATGTACATGAAATAATACAAGGTAATAATAAAACGGTGAGATATTTTAAAAAAAAGCAACAAAATGAAGTTGGTTAAAACGGATTACAATAAAAGGCTCGTGCTCCTTTTCCATAGGAATGTGAAGTTTAAATGTCGGTAAAAAGGAATTCCTTGGTCAAAAACGGGGACGACCGCCTTGTCTCTAGAAGCATGTTTATTTTTGCATTTTGTTCCAATATAAGATGGGTGAGAATTTTTGTGTCTACAGCTACTACAGAGGAGCCATTGTCAGATTAAGGGGGAAGACTTTCCAGTCAGTTTTATTGAGTTCAGGGAGTTGGGATTTGATGTTATTTTCGGGAGTACTGGTTGGAGCGGCACAAGGGACATATCCTCTACGCCGAGCATAGACTGCTGCTCAGGGTTCGTTTGGGGTAACAATATCATACCGCCAGAGGCCCAGAGAGCCTTCGACTAAGATCATTACCGCCATGGCAATGTATAAAGAGTTGAGGAGAAAGGAAGAAGTGTACCTCTGCTATGTACAAGACATGGAGAGAGACCCCGAGTTCGACCCTGACTTACCGGTAGTGTCGGAGTTCCTCGACCTATTTCCACGGGAACTGCCCGGCATGCCACCCACTCGGGAGGTAGAGTTCACATCGAGCTGCTACCTGGTACCGAACCGATAGCCAAGGCACCATACCGCATGGCTCCGGCAGAAATGATTGAGTTAAAGTAACAACTGAAGGACTTGTTAGACAAAGGGTTCATAAGACCCAGTGTATCACCATGGGGAGCGCCAGTTCTCTTCGTGAGAAGAAGGATGGTAGTCTCTGCCTCTGCATCGACTACAGAGAGTTGAATGCAATGACAGCGAAGAATAAGTACCCACTACCCCGCATTGACGATCTGTTCGATCAGTTGAAGGGAGCATCTGTGTTTTCCAAGATTGATCTCAGATCGGGGTATCATCAGATAGCCATTAAGGAGGGAGATATTGAGAAAATGACATTCCGGACACGATACGGCCACTATGAGTTTACGGTGATGCCGTTCAGTTTGGTCGAATGCACCGGCGAAGTTTATGGATCTGATGAACCGCTTGTTCCGGGAGCAGCTGGACAAGTCAGTTGTGGTATTCATCGACGACATATTGATATATTCGAGATCTAAGGTTGAACATGAGGAACATCTGAGGAGAGTATTAGAGATATTGAGGGAGAACCAGCTATATGCTAGTTCTCCAAATGTGAGTTTTGGCTTGACCAGGTCTCTTTCCTGGGTCATGTCATCTCAGATGCTGGGATCTCAGTGGATCCAGCAAAGATTGATGTCGTGCGTACTGGCCAAGACCAAAGACTGTTACTGACATCCGGAGCTTTCTCGGTCTAGTAGGTTATTACCGGAGGTTTGTTAGGGATTTCAGCAAGGTCGTGAACCGATGACCAGTCTGATGAAGAAAGATGCACCGTTCTTATGGACGGCTGACTGTGAGAGATCATTCCAGAGTTTGAAAGACTCACTGACCACTGCACCGGTTCTGACCATTCCAAACGGTATGGAGGGCTTTAAGGTTTACTGTGATGCATTCGGCAGAGGGCTGGGTTGCGTGCTCATGCAACATGGCAAGGTGGTGGCATATGCCTCACGCCAGTTAGAAGAAACAGGAGGAAACTACCCCACACATGATTTAGAGCTGGGAGCTGTAGTCTTCGCTCTGAAGATATGACGCCACTACTTATACGGGGTTAGTGTGACGATCTACACCGATCATAAGAGCTTAAGATACATATTTACTCAGAAGGAGTTAAATCTCAGACAGAGGAGATGGTTGGAATTCTTGAAAGACTATGACATTGACCTCTAATACAAAGAGGGAAAGGCCAATGTTGTAGCGAACGCCCTGAGCCGTCGAGCACACTCACTCCATTCGCTAGTTTCTTTCTCCAGCTTGGTTGATGAGGTGCGAGAGGCTCAGAGGACAGATGAGTATATGAGAGAGGTCAGACAGAAGCTGACAGATGGTACTTTTGAGGGTCAGAACTATGACTTCAGACTTCACGGCGATGATATGATCAGGCTTAAGGGCCGGTTATGCATACCACGGGGCAACACGGATCTGAAAGACCGTATACTTAGGGATCACACTGTTCTTTAGTTTCCATCCATCCGGGAGCCTCTAAGATGTATAAAGACATGAAGAGATACTTCTGGTGGTCGGGGATGAAGACAGATGTTACCGAGTTCGTCTTGAGGTGTCTCACATGCAGAAGGTGAAATTCGAGCATCGACGACCGGGCGGAATGGTACAGTCGATGCCAGTTCCGAAGTGGAAGTTCCATGATATCTCCATGGACTTTGTAGTTGGACTCCCACCTGCTAGGGAGGTCTTAACATGATATGGGTGGTGGTGGATCGCCTTACCAAAGTAGCCCGATTCATACCGATGAAGGATACTTGGAAGGTGACCAAATTAGCTGAGTTGTTTGAGAGAGAAATCATGAGACATCACGGGATACCAAAGACCATAGTGTCAGATAGAGATACCAGATTCCTTTCGAGGTACTGGAGAGCTCACCAGAGAAGCGTTGGGGTACAGAACTCAAGCTGAGTACCGTGTTCCATCGTCAGACAGATGGTCAGACTGAGCGTACGATTCAGACACTCGAGGACATGCTGAGGGCATGTGCCTTAGACTTCCAGGGCAGTTGGATTGACAAATTGCATCTGATCGAGTTCTCATACAACAACAGCTATCACGTTTCAATCAAGATGGCACCTTTTCAAGCGTTTTACGGTAGACCATGTCACACCGCTCTGCTGGGATGAGTCGAGTGAGACGGTCATTATAGGACCAGAATAATTAGAACAAGTTAAGGCTGAAGTTCAGCAAACCGGGAGAACATGAAAGCTGCTCAAGATAGGCAGAAGTCGTATGCTGATGTTCGACGACGAGACCTGGTGTTCGCAGTGGGCGACCGGGGGTATTTCTGCGAGTTTCACCGATGAAGGGTGTATTCAGATTTGGGTAGAAAGGCAAACTAAGCCCGAAGTTTGTTGGTCCTTATGAGATTACGGAGCGGGTGGGCCCGGTTTCTTACAGGTTGAATTTACCTGCTGAACTAGGTAAAGTGCATGATGTTTTTCATGTTTCACAGCTAAAGAAATACATGCACCACCCCTCCCATATGTTAGAACCTAAGAGATTGACTTTAGAACCGAATATGAGATCCGTGGAGACTCCTCAGAGAATCTTGGATAGTAAGACTAGGGACACTCGCCATAAGTCAGTGCGACTGATGAAGGTTCTCTGGTCTAACCAGGATGTCGAAGAGGCCACGTGGGAATAAGACGATAAGATGAGGGCGAAGTACCCTTCTTTTTTACTGACTAGATGTCTGTCTATAGGGTACGGGGCGTACCCCTTTAAGGGGGGTAGAGCTTCCTCGCTTTTGTGTTAGGAAACGAACTTGTTGTCGTTTGTTTGGTTGTTTAAGATGTGATTTTGTGTAAGTTGCTACACTTGGGTGATAAGTTTGAGTTATGTATAATACTTATGTATTGTATTTGTGATTGACCTTTGAGTCTTGAGATGTGTGAATGAGAATATAAGGTGTGGTATTAAGATTAAGGAATTGAGTACTGTGAATGATTTAGTACACGTGTGAACTTTGGGGACAAAGTTCTTTTAAGGGGGGTAGATTGAAATATCTTAAACTTAGATTGTGTTTAAGTGATAAACTAAGATATAAGAAGGCTAGATAATGCCTTAGAAACATTAAGAAACCATTTTAATCAAAGAAAACAGGAAACACCAAAAGAGCAGTTTAAGCAAAAACATGCTCTAAGCTTGGAGAGACTTGGGTGAGCACCCAAATATCATTCTAAGACCTTAGTAATGTCCTAATGGTCATTTTAAGCCAATTACCAAAGAAAACCAAGCTCAAAAACAAGTTAAAACACAAATTGTGCTTTAAGGACTCTTAATGCACATTTTTGAAAAATTGTCTTCGAAAGGGGTTTTAAGTTGCTAAATGCCCATGATTACTCCTTAATTAACATGTGTACTAATTAGTATCACATTAGGAAGTCTAAATCAATGGGAAATCAAAAATTTCACAATTTTGTGCACTAGTTTGTGAATAGTAATCAAATAGTGCCTAGTTTAGTTTTTAGTCAATTTAGTTTAGTTAGTTGTCAAACAAGACCATGAATAGCTTAATTAAAAGGGGGGGGCCGGTTTTTAAGGTGATGATTCACCACATGAGCAAATAAGAAAGGAAATTATAAGATAATGTAAAAACTACTATTTGCTTTTAACATAAATATCTCACCTTTACTTACCTCTCTCCTCACCTCTTCATTCTCTCTTGTTCCCACCGGTTTTGAGCTGCTCCTCTCTTCTTCTTCTACGTGAAACTCAACCTCCATGCTAGCTCCACCTTGCTTTGGCCATAGCTCACTCATTTTAGCTCCAAAACCAAAATAAAACACATATTCTTCTTAGTTAGCTCAAGCTCCTTCTTCCTATCTTTTCAAAACTTCAAGAGCTCCATTTTGGTGCCAAGTCAAATCGCCATTAGAGGAGGAAACTCAAGCTTGGAGACTCTATTAGCTTCTCCATTCTCTTAAGGTAAAGAATATGTAAGAAAATCTAGGTTTCCATCATTTTCTCTCCATAACCGAAAATGTATACTCATGGGGCTTCATTGTTATGCTTGTTCTAGCTTGTTTCTTATTATCCAAGGGTAAAGGAGGTCCTTCTTGCTTCATATCCCAGCTTGTCTTGAGAACCAAGGTAAAAACATCAATTTAATACCTTAAAGCACATTTTTAACCTAGGGTTTGTTCCTTAGGGTTAATGTAGTATCTAGTACTCATTGGAGTCATTGGATATTGGCTAGAACATTGGCAAGGAGAGTTTAAGTGGTGACCGAGATTGAGCAAGGAAAAACCTAAGGAAGAAAGTTTGTGAAGCTTGAAAAAGAACAAGGTAAATGTCTTACCTTAAGGTGTTTAATGCATTAAGGGATGGGATTTAGGTATATGGTGAGTGTAGCTTAAGGTTTACATTAGAAAAGGGCTATATATAACCTAGGAGAAACAATGACTATGTTTGAGAACTTGTGAGTAAGGAGCCAATGAGAAAAGAGATAGTTAGACAATGTTGAGATGAATTACAAGAAGCATTTTATTTCAATAGGAGCCTTGTTATGTGTATTCGCAGGTTAAAGGCAAATATATGTGGAAATTCAGTGGTTAAGATTATTGTCATTTAAGGGCCTAAGTGCCAAGCATTTTAAGTTTAAGCACTATATTGTGATGTAGTGTAGTTTTGATGTTTATGTGTGCTAAGGACGTTTGGTGAGAATTTGAATGTTGATAGCTAACTAATGGTGAGAACCTAAATGTTTAGGGTGTAACAAGTGTCCTAGAGAACCCATGTCAAAATTTAGAGAATAACCTAAGTGTTTAGGATGTGCTAAGGAGATTTCATGACCAAGGTAGTACTAGGAAGTTTTAGAGGTTGTCTTGATGAAAAAGGGTGAGTTTAAGGTTTTTAATGAGTTAGAATGACCTAGACATGATCATGGAGGATTTAGGAATCAAATGAATGTACTAGTGTATTTAGGACATAGGCAAACATTGGTAAACTAGTAGAAAAGAAATAATGTGTTGGATGAAGGAGGCATAAACTTGTGTAGAAACTTTAAGTAGTTGCATAAAAGAGTTTTAGATGGTGAAGATGCTTGGGAGATGATATTATAGTGGTGAGGAAACATTTGGCATAGTGGTTATATTAGGTATGAACCACCACCTAGAAACCTAGTGAAAAACATTACAAGTGTTTGCATGATTACAAGGAAAATGCATAATGACTAAGGTGGATGTTGGTGAGTGATTTAATGTGTTTAGTGGAAGGCTTAAGGTGTATTTGAGGTGCCCAAATGAGGTTAGAACATACTAGGATGTAAGAGGAGAAGTTTGGAGTCAAATGGGAATTTAGAAACAAGGTTCTAGAGCCGACCGACCTTAGGGACCGGACCTGCAAGGTCGGTCGAGCTCAGTTTACACTACCAGCAAAGAGTTTCTGGAATCCGACCGAACTTGGGGACCGGACTTACAAGTTCGGCCGGGCTTGTATTTTGTGTACGAATTAAGTCTTTGGAATGGACCGACCTTGGGACCGGACTTGCAAGGTCGGTCATGCCTAGGATTTTGTACGGGAATTGGTCTCTGGAATCGACCGAACTGGGGACCGGACTTACAAGTTCGGTCGGGGTAGAATTTCAAAACGGTAATACGTCCTGGAATGGACCGACCTTGGGTAAGGTCGGTCGGTAAGATCGGTCGAGCCAAAAACAAAAAAAAAAGAAATTTTAAATTCTAAAGATGTTAATTGGTAATATGTATGCCATTGGTAGGGTTAATAATGATTAGGAACCTAAGAACTTAAGGAATAAGTTAGATTAGTATAAACCTTAAGTTTAAAGTTAAGTTAATATGGTTAAGTGGTAAAGACTAAAGAGGGTACCGAATGGGGATCTTTTGGGATTAAGTGTCTTAAGTAAGGTGCAAATAACTAATGGCCTAAAAATGAATGTATGTTTTAGGTTTGTGAATTGGGACCCCGAAGAAGGTTAAACAAACAACAGTCGACGGTGAACGGTACAGTCTTCTTGGGACCTGCTTGCTAACGAGGTGTCCCTCGGCTTGTGTGCTATCTGTTTGTTTGCTATGACTAAGACAAGATAAAGCATGCAACCGTTATATTTGTTCTCGTTGTGAATGTGTTTTCTTTACACTAACCCATGAGACTTGAGATTGTTACTAACTAAGTTTAGTACTTACTGAGTTAAGGATATGAGTTAAGTATTGGTAACTGTTGGTTAATACCCGTTAAGGTTTAACTAACACATGGTGTGTAAGATTTTTACTAACTGGAACTTGAGTGAGGAACCCGGGACTGACTCCGGTCATGCATGCTAAAGAAAGGGGGACGATATCTGAATCAGATCCGCCCTCCGCTTAAGGACTTGTCTTCGGACTTGTTGCCTAGGGTCGGTTGCCGGCCCAGCTACACTAGACTCCCGTCCCAGGTAGGTGGCATTAAGATGGTGCGGTAGGATCACCTAAATCCTAGGTTTGAGATTAAGTTACAACCATTTCTGTTCTAGGAACGGTTTGTATACTGAGATTAAGATAAGGTTAAGACTGAGGTAAGATAAGGAACTGAAGTTGAGGAAATCAGGACTAAGGAGAGGGTTACTAACCTGCGTGATAAGGGGACGCTTGTGTCGTTCATTGTGTGTGAACTATGTATGTTCATCTATGGATTGCTGTTTATAGCACTTCATATCATGATTGTGTTTCTAATCAATTTCCATGCAATCGACAATTAGTCGTCGTAGCCCCGTTAGCTTGGGGGCCACGAGAGGGTCGTACCAGCATTCGTGCTGACCCCCTTTGGGGGCTGTTTTTACACTTGCAGGTAAGAGGCCCATGAAGTCACTCCACGAGAGTAGGAGCGGTTAGACTTAGGATGGATTGTCTATTTTGAGTACGGGTTGCGCTTGTGCTCCCGTCTGTTTATAATGATACTGATGTAAGTTTGTGACTATGACTTAGATACTTAAACTCAGTTGGTTGGTGGTATTTTGGCTGGTGGTGTTTTGGTCGGTTTTTTATTTGGATAAGTGTTGTAAATCGCAAAGGCCGGTATATTCTAACGATCCGACCGTGGCATGGTCCCGGTGTTTGTTATTTTTGTTGCGACGAATTCGATTAAGTGTTAAGTTTTGCGACAACCACGTTTGGCTTTGGACGGGGAGCTATAGAAACCAAAAATTACACGAATATGTGCACCAGTTGGTAATAGTGCTCAAATAAGGCTAGTTTGGACTTAAGTCAACTTTAATTAGTTAAATGGCCAAACAAGGCCTTATGTATGTTAATTATAGAGGGGGGACGGTTTTAGTAGTGGTGAGTCATCACCATGACAGCCAATTAAAATAAAAGAGGAAGGAGTAAGGAAAAAGACTATTCACCTTTTATAACAAAATATCTTCATTTAAACTACCTTTTCTTCTCTCTCTCTCTCTCATCATTTCTTCTTCTTCTTCCTATCAGTTTTACTACCTATTCTCTGCTCTAAAACCGAGAGAGCCCCATCCATGGTGCCTCCACCATCAATTGCTCACCAAATGTTCATCTTTGCGCCAAATCAAAAACTAAGCATAGATTTCTCTTAGTTGGAGCAAGCCCTTCCTTTCCATCTTTTCAAATCCTTAAAAGCTTTATTTTGTTTCCAAGGGAAAACTCCATTGATGGAGGAAAATCAAGTTTGAAGAGCTCCTTTGGTTCTCCATTCATCCAAGGTAATGAAAATGTAAGAAAACTATGTTTCCACCACTTCTTCTCCATTGCCGAAAATTTCTCTTCTCACGGGGGCTTTGTTTTTCACCTTGAACTAGCTTATTTTGATTCTCTAAAGACTTGAGGAGGTCTTGCCTTGCTTCATTATCAAAGCCATTCCAAAATTCAAAGGTAAATATACACTTTGAAGCTTTAAAACACATATTCTAACATAAGAATGGGTTCCATGAGTTTAGGCATATTGCTTAGTACTCATTGTATTATTTGAATGTGGATTAGAACATTGGCAAGTGAAATTAAGTTGGTGGCCGAGATTCATTCAAGGAAAGCCCTAAAAAGGAAGTTAAGATAAGCTTGGAAAAATAAGGTAAATTGCTTGCCTAATTGTGGTTTAAGGTTTTAAGGGATGAGATGCGGATAAGTACCAATGTAGCTTTAAGCTTACATAAGGTAATGAGTTATATAACCTAGAAAAAAGGAACTTAAACAAGCTTGTGAACTTGTGACTAAGGAGCCAATGGAAATGAGTTAGTAAGATAAGTTTAAGGTGGATTTTAAGAGCATTATAACTACTATGAGATTGATGGGTGTAATTGCAGGTTGAAAGCTATTACATGTGGGAAATTCAGTGTTTAAATTCATGTCATTTAAGGGCCTAAAGCCATGTCATTTAAGGCCTAAGAGCCATGTCATTTAAGAGCCTTAGTGATATGCAATTTAAGATTATTGCACTATATTGAGTTTATTATGAATGAGTTGATTTGGGTGAGAATTATGATGAGAAAAAGGTTTGATGTGTGTGAGATGATTGAATGAGAAAAACCATGCATATGGACATGATAATATACTAGAGGAGCTATGGCAAAATTTGAATGGAAATAAGTTAACAACGGTGTTCTTGAGGATTAGAACGACCTAGAGTTGTTTAAGAAGAATTAGAGGTTAGAAGGGTGTAATTTGTGTGCTAAGATTGTGTACTAAGGATTTGAGTGTTCATGATTGTATTAAGGGTGAAAAACTAAATGTTGGGTATAGAAATATACTAAGGAAGCCATGTCAAATTTGTAGAGGAAACTAAGTGTTTAAGGTGTTCTAAGGGATTTTATGACTAAGGATGTTCTAGTAAACATTAAGGGATTGTTTTGGTGAAAATGGATGAACTATGGAGTTCTTGAGTACTAGGAAGACCTAGGGATGTCTAAGAGGGACTAGGGGTTACAATGGTGAATTTAAGGCACCAAAACCATGGTAAAGGAAGCTAGGAAACTTGTACAAAGTTTGAAGGAGAATAAGGTATAATGACTTATAAGGATGTAAGCTTGTGCTAGATTATATATAGCTTCGAGAAGGTTGAGTAAAGCAAATGGGTATGCATAATGATGCTTGAAGAGTAGGTAGATGGTTGTGAAGAAACATAATGATTAGTCGAGGTCTAAGACAAAGTCACAAGAGGGAGGTGTAAGGAATCAAGTGTTAAGTGTAAGAATTTTGTAAGAAATTGAGTGTCAAGTTTGGTGATGATTAAGGAAGGTTTAGTGCATGTTTTAAGGTGTTCAAACATGTGGAAGGTTGTGGAATGAGTGGGAAAAGATTGGGGTGAATTTGGAGTTCAAAATGAGGAGAAAAGCACTTTGGAAATAGGTTCTGCTGTGGACCGCCCCTGTGGGGAGGTCCAGGCGAATTCTGCAGGAAAATAGCTTCTGGTTGGGACCGCCCCTGGGACTGCCCCAGAGGGGCGGTCCAGTGTAGAGAAAAACAAAAATTTGTTTTTGGCTTCTAATGATGGGGGATTGAATGGTAATGGTTTTAGATGATGTTTAGGCCTTGTTTGGTGACATGTAAAGGCCTTAAGAGGTGTAAACAAGTATGAGGTGTAATGAGAGGTGATTAACTTATATGATTAAGTTTAAATTACAATGACTTAGGGGTCCACCATTAGAAGAGAGATGATGATTAGAAAGATAAGCATATAAGGACTTAAGAGATTAGGGTAAGTAAATGATTTTAAGTGTTCAAGGTTAAGTTAGTAAGAATTTAAGAGGTGCTAAATGGGGATTGATATGTAATGATAATATAAGGTTGTTTAAGACATGTTTGGTGAGTAACAATGATAATTAAGTGGGTGAATAAGTATAAGGTATGAGGAGAAGTGATTCACTTAAGATTAAGTTTATAAGAACTTAAGTGGTGTTAGATGGGGATCATTAGTGACTAAGTGAGTTAAGTAAGTTAGCTTTATTGGAAAAGTAATTAACAACCTAAAATTGAATGAATGTTTTACGGTTTGAGAATTTGGACTCCAGAGGAGAGTAAGCAACCGAACGACCAACGGTGAATGGTACAGTTCTTCTTGTGACCTGCTTGCTAACGAGGTGTCCCTCGGCCTGTGTGCTATCTGTTTATGTGTGCCGGCTAAACAAGATAAACATGCAACCGGAATATTGTGTTATTTGTATTGTTGTGTGATGTTTGAAAACTAACACAACTAACCGTGCGAACTTACTAACTAACGTTTAGTAAGGAATTGTGTGAGACTAAGGAACGCTCCCTAATATTAGTTTGTTAATAACCGAAAGAGGTTTAGCCAACAAACATTGTCTTGAGACTTCTACTAACTGGAACTTGGGGGGAGTGAGGAATCCGGGATTGACTCCGGTCATGCATGTTAAGCAAACGGGGTCGGTATCTAAAGCAGATCCGACTTCCACTTAAGGACTTGTCTTCGGACTTGTTGCCTAGGGCCGGTTGCCGGCTCAGCTACTGTAACGCCCCTATTAACCATAAATACAGCGGAAATAAAACTCTAAGGCGATTACAGACCATCGGGTTCCAAACACCCGGCACCAAACCTCACCAATTACAACTTCAAACTACAAAAGCTACGGTCTGAACTCGAGAAAAACTTAACACAACACAATAGAAATTTAACACATTAACTCTCCACAAAACCTAGTCCCATCCCAAACGCTCATTCTCTTCGTGGCCACCTGTAAATCAATTCGTACCTGCAAGATGAAACCAAGCAGCCCACCCCAAAAGGGGCGGGTCAGTTCCCTGGAATGGAACTGGTACAATTCTCCAAAAACAAACTTATAAAACATAACTCTTCAAAAAAAAAACAGTAACATGAAAACAAACTCTTAAAAGTAAAACAGAGATAAAGCACTTCAAAACAATCAGGTTAAAGAGAAAAGAAAACAAGACAAAGATAGAGATAGAGAACTTCCAAAACAAGTCATCCACTTAAGTAGTCACACCACATAGTTAGTAAGCATCCATTGTTGATGTTAGAACCAATTCCCATTAGGAGTAGAAAAACCAGATAGCCACAAAGGACTAGGAATGATATGTAGATCCAAGAACCAAGAACTCGAGAGTGGAATAATTCAACTGGGAGAGATGGCCCCCACCCGCCAATCACGTCTTTTAGGACAGGGGATATACAGCCCCTCACTGTTTATCACGTCCACTAAGGACAGGGATATACAGCCCCTCACTGTTCATCACGTCCACTAAGGACAGGGGATATACAGCCCCTCACTGTTCATCACGTCCACTAAGGACAGGGGATATACAGCCCCTCACTGTCAAATATCAATGCCCCTATGGGCGAGGGATATACAGCCCCCTACTGTCAAATATCAATGCCCCTGAAATACCCCGAACTTAAATATGGTGATTATATTATTCTAATATAGTATTAAGGGCCTAAAAGTGCCTAAGTAATTTCTGGTAAGGAAAATAAATCCAAAAGAAAAGAGAAAGACGCTTAGAAAGCGGAAGACGCCAAATGAGCGTTTAATTACCATAAGAGGCACGAGACCTCGGTTATAGTATTGTAAGGATTCCTAAGGCTTATTCATGCCTAAGTAGTATACGGGAATGATTCCCGAAGAAAACGAATCCAAATAAAGTATTAAAACGCTATTAGAGCATTAGCGCACGTCTCTCGAGGAAACTCGAAAACGTGATTTTAAGTGGTCGAACAGACCCGTAAAAATTGTAAATCATTAAATAATAATTATTAAGCAATTATGGAAGCTTAATAATCAATAAAAATGATTAAACGAGAAAATTCCGGAAAACGGGGCCGGGTATTGAATAGTATCAAACCGGGTAAAACAACGAGCGCTTTCTGTAAAAGACGAAAAACGCTCCAGCTAGTATAACAGTGTGGGGGCCGGTTTTAGTAGTTAAACAGTGTCAGCTCTCTCTCACACACACATGTAACTAGCTAATTAATGTAGAGTCAAAAAGCAAAGTAGAACAAAAGGACAAAAGGCACTTGCCTTTTCTCTCTCCCTCTCCCTCATTTCTCTCTTCTCTCTCCTTCCCTCCTTCCTTCTCCATCGGCTCCTCCCTCCTCTCTCTCTGCTGGTGGCGATTTTGAAGCCCAAAGGAAACAACAATGGCTTCCTCTCCTTTCTCCCTCCTGCTCCATCCACATGTGAGCTCCAAATCAAAAATAAATTACATATTTGTAATCCCCTCATCCTCCTCTACATTTCTATCTTTCAAAATTCGAAAAGGATGAGTTTCATCTCCATGGGTTTTCCCCATTTGAAGAGAAAAGCACACCATTGTGAAGCTTGGAGTCTCCTCTTCCTCCTAAGGTAAAAGTTTCAAGAAAAACCCATCTTTCCTTCATTTTCTATGGTGCCGATTTTTAGCCCCTTGTAATGCCTTGTTTTTCTCTCTTTTTTAGCATCAACTTCACCTAGCAATGGTGGTGGATTCTTCTTCTTGAGCCAAGGGCTAAAACCCCTTCTAAAGCACTCCAAAGGTAAACCCTAGGAATTTTATTTTAAACACTTATATGAATTAGTGTTAATGTGAGGGTTAGTAGATTAATTATGCTTGTCTTTGTGTGCTTGGGTGATGGGAATGGAGTTTGACAACTCCATTCCCCATGTGATCGGTTTGAAAAAAAGAGAGAAAGAAGGATTGGAAAGAAAGAAGGAAAATAAAAGCTCAAGGTAAGGGCTCTTTCCTAATGTAAATTTTATTGCATTAGTGTAATGGGAATGGGTAAAATATTTAATGAACCCAAAACCTTGTACTAGTATTGAGAATTATGAAGTTGGAGTATTTAAAAGCAAGTATGTGGATTGTAGGCCTTAGAGCCAAATAATTGTGTATGGGTATATGTATTGTGGATTGAGTAGGTAATGATGTATTGGTATTGTAAGTAAAGAAATATTGGTGTATTAGGATTTAGTATGTGTGCTGGTAGAACCTTTGTGGTTTGGCTAGGATAGGAATGAAATGATGAGAAAGGATGTGTTGGATAAGCAAAGAAAGTAGATGAGCTATGGCGAAATTTTGGTAGAAATTATGCATTTAAGAATGTCTTGGTGAATGGGAGAACCAAGGTGTGTATTGGGATTAGTAGAGAGGTTTAGTAGCTATGGAATGGTAATTGTAGTATGAGAAATAAGGAGTGCAAAAATCTTTAGCAAACTGTGTAAGAATACATTGAAGAATCAGGAGAATTTAATGTGCAGATTTTGTGAAATGAGTGTTGAGACTTGGGTATAGAAAGTGTATTAACTTGGAAATGATTTGGTATGGTAAGTAGAGGCATTTAGAATGCTAGGAATGACATTGGTTGAGGAAGTAATGGATGGGAGGATTGAGCTACAAAATCTGTAGCGTAAGTGTAACAAAAACTGTTACAAGTGTTGAAGGGAAGTGAAGAAAAATTGTGTGTATTGATTTAGAAATGAGTAAGGTATTTGGGGGATGAACCAAGGCAAGTTTGAGGGCCTAAGTAGTGTTAAAATATGTGGTGAAGTGTTGGTAAAGATTGGGGAAGGAATGGGTAAAGAAGGGAACTGAAAACAGGATTTAAAACTGAAGTACTGGGCCGGACCGGACTTGCGACCGGACTTGCAAGTTCGGTCGGGCCTAGATTTACAAAGACGGGAAAGTTTCTGGAGTCGACCGGACTTGCGACCGGACTTGCAAGTTCGGTCGGACCAGAAATTCTCCCGTCTGAACCTACTGGAATCGACCGAACTTGCGACCGGACTTGCAAGTTCGGTCGGCCAGAAAATTCCCCAGATGTGAGCTACTGGAACGGACCGGACTTGCGACCGGACTTGCAAGTCGGTCGGGCTAAAATTTTCAAATACGAAACTTACTGGAATGGACCGAACTTGCGACCGGACTTGCAAGTTCGGTCGGCCCTGAAATTTCACCCGATGTAGCCTACTGGAATGGACCGGACTTGCAAGGTCGGTCGCAAGTCCGGTCGAGTCAAAAAAAAAAAAAAAAAAAAAAAAAAAAAAAAATGAAATAAAAATATTTTCATTGTATGATTATAACAAGCAGATGTATATATATATATGCCATACACTCATGTGCATATATATGTTGTAGTACACCATTAATGGAGTGGTAAAGGTAAGAAAGTAAGTATATGAGTAGGAAAACGAGTATAAGGAGTAACCAAGTAAATTGAAAGTATGAGAACACTAAGTACACCGGGATAACGGGGTAGTACGGGAGTGGTAATTATTTACGCATTGCAAGAGTATGGTATTAATGATAATGTTGAAACATTATCAGTGGAACAAGTGTGAACCAAGGAACAAGGGAACACACGGTAGAGCTAACTCCGGTGAAAGGTATGATTTTCTCATGCCCCACGTGCTAACCGAGTTACATTGATTTGTGTGCTGTATGCCGGCTAATCAAGACCAAAGCATGAAAACGGTTTATTGCCTTTCTTCGCATGTCTTGCTGTATGTTGCATGAGCTAACCTTTCTTGAATTGATTGTGTGGCTTACTTGGTGCGTAGGTCGACTCATAGATGAGTCTTGTATGTAATGACTCGTAGTAAGAGTCTTATTGTGAGACAATGGAACAATAACAACGCACTAAACTATCGAATCACAACGATAACGCAACCCAATAAACCTCACTAGAATGTGAGAGAGTGTACGGGAGTAACAACCTCCCGATAACGGAAGAAGAATCGAAATGAATAATCCACACACAATAAGTAGTGGAAGTAAGTAAGTAACCTCTGATAGAGGAACTAATCTTGGTACAAACATGAACCAAGAGAGTAGTGAAGAATGATGAGGGATCTCCAAACCCCTTAGTAATTGGTCGACCCATTATGAGAGGACCCGACTAGTGTAAGTATGTCCCGTATATGAGAGCATCCGATATGTTGGGGAAACCCTAAACCTGAGGATACTAGACAGTAGTAATTCCCTAAGCCAGTGGAGGTTATCGAGAGAGATACTCCTAGGCTAATCTGTAAGATTGTATTATACTCTGAGAGAGAGTGTTGGGGATACGAGTAGTCCGGTAGTACGGACATTTGAGTATTTGAGGAGCTGATCGTACAGCCCTCGTATTGTAGGTCCGGTGGCGAGTCTTCAGTATGACTCAGCCCAGAGACCAAAGTATGAGTAACGAGTATTGCGTATGTATGAGAAGTAAAGAGTATTGAGTAAGAAGTGAGTATGAGTATGTGATGAGTACCGAGTATTGAGTATGTATGAGTAAGCAGTAAGTATTGAGTACGTATAAGTGAGTAAGGAGTATTGAGTAGCGAGTATGCACAAGCATTAGTAACGAGTATGGAGTAAAGAGCATGTACGAGTAAGGATATGAGCATGGAGTGATGAGTATGTAAGAGTAAGTAACGAGCAACAAGTGAGGAGTAGCTAGGAATAGTGTAATGAATATCGAACACCCCGAAGTAGCCACGAGTAAGTAACTAGTACGAATGGTTGACTACTGAACTGTCTTCCTTGGTAAGTATTGGAATTGTATGTATATGCATGTATTGTGGCAGTATGAGTATGTATGTATGCATGTAATGAACTCCATGTATATTCGACCCCAGTAGTCGATGTAACCGCGGTTAGCACGCGGTATATGCGAATTTCATATTCAGCGTAAGCTGACCCCCTCGGGGGACCATTTTTAGTGTGGCAGGTACCCGAAGCTGATCACCGTTCGAGAGAGTAGGACGGGGACTGCTGCGTAAGCATGGGTAGTTGTGTAGTAGGGATTGGTACTTGTATTGTAGTGCGAATTTGGAAGTTTTACATTGTATCGGTAAATTAAGGATTGTAGTATACTCACTCGGTATAATAATGTATTGGAGTTGTAGTTGGAATATGGATGAGTATGCAAAGGGAAGTAATGTAATGTGTAGAGTACTCGGTATGTTCATATTCATCAGACCGATAGCATGTAGTATTGTAACTCGCCTTGTTAGTCACGTGGGTGACTAACGGCATTGTACACCCTCCGTTGAGTAAGTATTATCCGCTGCGAAGGTAAGTATGGTACGGTAATGACGGTATTAGCGGTAGGGGTGTTACAGCCCCCCCTATGGGCGAGGATATACAGCCCCCAACTGTTCACATTAAGACGCGCGCACGTCGAAAGAAAGATTTCCAAGATTGACCTTTTCCAAAATCCCGCTAGATCACCAATCACCACTACCCAGAGCAATACCAAAACACTCAGTCCTACAGAGTGCAGAAGCGTAAACCCTAAGCAGCCAATGTCCTAACGGGCAACCAAGTAGAAGAACCAATACCCAAGTGAGTTCCACATCCAAGGCTCAGTTAGTCACACAAGCTGAGTTAGTCACACAAACCATTTTTTTCTTAGAAAATCCTCTTAAAGTCAGTTAGCGTTTTCCAAAACATTCACAAGTCAACCATTAAAATATCGGAGTACGAGAAATCGTACAACACATTCCATAAAGTCCAAAACACATCAAGCTGAGTACGAGAAATCGTACAACACATTCCATAAAGTCCAAAACCACATCAAGCTGAGTACGAGAAATCGTACAAAACATTCCATAAAGTCCAAAACACGTCAAGCTGAGTACGAGAAATCGTACCTGGGTAGCGTTGTAGCAGTTCTAATCAACTTGCGCAAACAATCAACATACTCTGAAGAATATTAAAGGTAATCTACCATCAATCACTTGTAGCCTATGTTACGCTAAATAACTCCTTACTCTTATTTCAAAGTCCCAATTATCTTTTAAGCCCTCACTTAAATGTTATGTATAACCTTTGACTTGTCTTAGAATGTTGTATAACTCAAGGTTGTAAGACCAAGGATTGTATTTTATTAACACTTGTTAATTGTTCCACCCTTATCCACTTACCCATACCTAACCATAATTCTCACATTAAAGACCTTTATAACATAAGTGCATTATACGTTATTCAATCAATCTTAGAATTTCAATAACAATTCTTAAGCTCAATACTTTTATTCTTACTTTAGGACATACATCGCGCTATGACCAATGATGGGTTTATCTTAGAATACTATACTATTATTTCACAATTTATTGACTATGTATCTTTATCAATATCTACTAGATAATCCATTATAACTAAGTCTTCCCCCCTTAACTTAATTAAGATCTACATCCTGTATACTGAAATCGTAGTGTTGTAGATGCTTTTAGTATAACTTATTTGAGCTACTAAACTCAATTACTTATCTTTAGTTCAGAATGGCCTTTAATTACAACCATCTATTAATCTTGTCATAAGTTGTTAAATTACTTTCATCTTGAAATAACCATATTATAGTTAACTCAAACTTATCGAACTCTCACATTTAGTATCCACAAGGTATATTATTTACTTAACCATAACTTTATAATAAGGTGTCTTAAGATAACCTTTTATGTATCCTTACTTACATTTTAATTTCCCAAGTATTTAATTTTTACACACATTCTCTCCATAGAGTATGTATATCCTTTTGTACTAAATTTAATAAACTGTCTTAAATACATTTTATATTACTTACAAGACCAAAGGTTTCAAAGGAACAACTTAATAAATTAATTTCCTTTATTGTATTTAGGATGGACAATATATCTACATAAAGTAGAATTTATCAAGAATTAAATTCTGGTTCGTAAGTGAATTGTTAATTATTTAATAAGATAATCTATTATGAAAAATCCACATACCTTATATTCAAATGACACATTAATATTTCCCGTGTCAAAAGGTAAATCCTTATAGCCTCTTATGTAACTTAGTTCCTCAAATAAAGGTTCAAAGGTTTATGTATCTAATTTCTATTTATAAACCTTTTAGTAATCTTTAACTACTCTGTACAACACTTATTTATAAACTCACATCTTGAATATTAGTAATAAATGTATTTTATATGGCTAACTAATTCTAAGAAACTTAAGGATTATTATTTAGAGTAATTTCCTAATCATAGTTTAATATAGTCTTATACCATAATCCCTTTTAATGATTTTATCTCAAAATATTAAGTTATTACTCAATACTATAAATATTAAGAAATGATTAAATCTAGACTTATTTATCCTCTCCAAACATTTAGATGTAAAAGGTAAACTCATTTATTTTATTATTGTTTATATAGTAAGAAATTTAAAATGTAGAACTATTTCATTCATTTTATTATTAATTATATAATAAGATCTATTTGTGTAACACTTTATGTAAACTAATTACAAATATTCCTAAATTTCAATTATTAATTTCTTCCAAATTATAGATTACATTGTGTGTAATTGACTAATATATACGTATTTTTAAATACTGTTTATATAATCTTAGAAATTCAAAGATAACTAAAAACTCAACCTATGACCATAAATTAGTACACCTCATATAATAGTCTTTTATTAGTATCATGTAGAGGTTTAGTTTAACTCATTAATTCCTTCATATCCTATCTTCTATAAGGTATTTTATTTCTTTTATTTAATTATTTATCGTATATATATATATATATATCCTTTATAATTTCTCACAAGGAATGTTATTTCCTTTATCTATGTTTATTGTATTTATATATATATATACATATACCTACATATATTAAGATTTATCCAGAACATTCTTTAAGAAATTCTATTGTATTTAGTTATATCTATATCTTTAGACATATCCAAAACTGATTTATGGTTTATAAAATAAAGTATTTCCCTTAGTTTTAGTTAAACATATTAGCTTCCATATTATATATAATAAATAAAATGTAGTTTAGTTAAATTCCTTGATTTAATATAGGTTCTATTTATTCTCTCATATAAATATATATATAAATATATGTAACAATTTTTACTTCACTTAAAGTTATATCCAAAATATTATAAAACATACTGTATTAAATGTTAATTAGTCTTATTATATTTTCCCCAACCTATAAAGTTCATTAATCAACTATACTTTAATTTTTGATTACATTAAAAACTATATATTATAAGTTATTCTTATGAAAAACTCACAAACACAATTTTTAAAAATTTTCCCGTTGCCCAAAAAATTACCAAACTTAATATACAGTAACTATAACATTTTAGACATATTATAAAAATTTTATTTCATAAAAATATCTTTTAATTTAGCCAAATAATTCCAGAAAACCCGTAACTTGTAAAAATCATAACTTATGTTTAAAAACTCCAAAACCATAATAATTTACATCAAAAAACTAGATTAAATAAGGAATCTATGGTTAAAATTTCAAGTCAAAACCTTCGGTAAGGCCATTAACTAAATTCAACAAGTTAGGGTTTTAATCTGAAATATTATAAAACCTAACATATACTTATATCCCACGATCTAATCCTGGCCGTCCGTTTCTAAAACCTACGATCGGACGGCACTGAACGTTGAGTTCTTCAGATTGAAAACTATTCGAAGTCGGGTACGAATTTGCTGATTTCCCCTTAACCACAGAACGAAATCGAGTGATTCTTGTCCCATTGAAACCGAAATTGAAAAACGAATCTTTTGACACCGATTTTACCAATTATAATGCGGTATACGCAAGAATCGAATCTGGGTTCTCTTTCGAATAGGGTAGGTCGTTTTTGGTTCGAATTGAACAATTCTATGAAACTCGGTGCATAATAGATGAAATTGGTACATGGGTTAGGTCGGAAATACAATACCGATCAGCAAAATAGGAGGAATTGAAAAAAACTCACCGGAGTTGCACAAATCGAAGGAATTCGATTCAGTTTTCTGGAAAAGGTCGAACTTGACTGTTTCGAGGAGCTCACTTGAGGATCTATAAGTTAAGTTCTAGATCGAATTAGAATACGTATAAAGGCTTAGTCAAAAGAGGAAACGTAGCTCTACGCATTGATAACAAGAACTAATCCTAACTCGCACCATACAGAAAAGATATTGAAGCTAGAAGTTGCGAGTTTACCTTACGTTTTCTGGAAAGAAAACTGTGATTTTATGCTGTGATGAATTCGAAACTTTAGACACCTCTCTCTTACAAACGGTTGGAATTGGCTTTGGTCATAAACATGAAAGTTATAGAGGGATTAGAGCTCTTCAAAACGAGCTAAAGAAAATGGAATTTGGCTGAGAAACGAAGAAGTTATGGCTAGTCGAAGTTACCTGAATTCGAAGAGAAACTGGAAACTGCAGTTTCGGATTTGCAAGGTGGCTACTTTGGATCGAATTTCCGGCTGATGTATACTGAATTAGGGTATGTGTGAGTAATGGTTGGAAAGAGGAATTGTAGGAGAAGAGAATGGTGAAGACGACATGGAAAAATATTGAGTGATGTGAAAGTTACAGCCGTCTAAAGTTAGGGCAAAGTAAGGGAATTCAGTTACGGAAATCAGGGAAGAAATCGGCTAAGTGTGGGCGACTCATTACAGAGTGACACGTGGCATCTTTTAAAATTTTGATTCAAAACTTCAATCTAGCATAACTTTGGCTAGGATGATCCGTTTTTGACGTTCTTTTTATCGATCTTCATGGTTTTTCATAACCTATTTATTGGTATAGGGTTCATGACCTGGTTTGACCATTCTCAAAAAGTCAACTCTAGCAAGGCTTATAAAGCTTTAAGGTTTCTAGAATTTTATATTGACTTTATGTTTCAAAACAATGTTCCAACACTTCCTAAAATCTTTATAATATATTTGGAGTGTTTAATAATTTCCCAAGATTTATTGACTTATAAAAATTATTATTAAATTCATAATACTATATAATAATGTATAATAATTAGGGTTAAATAGGAGAAAACCCCTAAATAAATTTCACAATTCCATATACTAATTTAATATTCATAATCCCATATAATAATTAATATTCATAACTCCATATAATAATTTAATATTCATAATTCCATAAAATAATTTAATATTCATAACTCCATATAATAATTTAATATTCATAATTCCATAAAATAATTTAATACTTAATAGTATGATTAAAGGTTTAATAAAAGAAATCCCCTAAATTAATTTAAATTAATTTAGGGGTATTTCAGCATATCCCCCTTAAAAGAAACTTCGCCTCGAAGTTTAAAAATAACTAATAAGCACTCACACCGCTTCGGGTGTGCTGAGACAATAAAAGTTCCAATGAAGTTCCATACCAAACCAATCCTTTATTTCCATCCACTTCCATAACAACATTCCACTCAAGATTACTCAAAATCAAACTGAATCAGGATATACCAAGATATAACATGATGAAAATCAAAAGTCACATACTGAGTCATAATGCAAAAACCAAGCACATACAAACACCTCTCGTTCTGCTAATACTGTTCTCCCTTTGCTAATAATGCAACGAGGCATAATCCGGATGAGATAACGAAGGAGGAGTATGCCAGCATATCCCCCTTAAAAGAGCTAAGGTACGCCCTCGTACCGCTACTAACGGCACATTCAAAGAATTCAACACCTTATTAACCAGCATTGTTGTGAACTTTACTGCACCGTTGATTTTATCCATGATCGTTACATATATATGTATCTCTTGATTGTTATGTATTTGTATTTCCTTGGTGGTTATAAATTTTTACCTTATGATTATTATCCATTCATTTAATGACGGTTACGAATAATATGTCCATATATGATCTTTTATCATATCAATTGTATTAACAAGCTATAAATCAGGTGTAACATACTTGAGTAGTTTAGAATAATATTCAGATCATTAATAATCTTCCAAAATTATCTTCAAGGTTTATAGCCCACCCATATGTTAAAACTCTATAAAATAAATATTTTCTATGACTTTCCAAGTTTCAATTGTTTCTATAGTTAACTATCGTATTTTAGACGATTCATTCAGTGTACTTTATAAAATTTACTTATTATATAACTTCACCCAAGGCAGAATTTAGAAAGTTCGTCCAAAATCTGATTCCTTTATCTTAAAATTTATACATTATATATATATATATTTTAAGGTAGGGACCCTGTATAAATTTTTAGGTCAAATGCATTAGTCTAATGAAAACTCACTCACTCTTGATAATTATTTTCCTTAAGGTTTGTTCTATGTAAGTATTCTTCTGATTATTAAATCTTAGTACTCTCTTAGACAATGGGGCTTTTGGTAAATATCACTCTTAGTGTGTCTTTTAAAAATTTATACCTGTATAATGTTAAACTTCCAAGTAAACATGAGGATTTCCAAATCTTTAAGTAACTCCCAATTTCTCACTAGATGCTCAATATTCCGAGTATTTAAGGATCAATGATATTTAGTTTAGTGTTACTCTTCTCTTCACTTAATCTTTAAGTAACTTCCTTTAATGGTTTTTATATTCAAAAGGGGTAGACGTTCTACCTTGAAGTACCCAAATTTTAAATTCCCTTCCTCCATATATAGGTATTTTTCACCAAAAATTTAACTCAATAAATCCTTTCCTTGTTTGAATTTAATACTGGATATTAAGATATAAATATAAGATTGTTCATTGTGGCTAGTAATGAAAATATGCCCAACTTAAGACTTCATGATGGTAACGTCTTACCACCAATCCTCCTCAAGTTCAAACAATCCATCACCTGCGTAGAAGATTATTTACAGTTAGATGACAAGGCTTGTCTAGCCCCTAAACTTCTAGAAGTGGGTGTGCACCCCCACTACTTTCAGCCTAAGAGTTCGTCGCACCAAACTTCCCGTAGGGTGTTAGGTTTACGTGTTTTCTTTCTAAAGTTAACATAGAGTTTTAATGTGTTTTATAAGTTCAGATGTTGATCTTTTCTAATACGCTACTGGTTCTTGTTAGCTTAATAATTTCTAGACTTAAGATTTATCTTAAACATTATCTTTAGGTAATAAATTGATACCAAGTAGTTCATGAGATTTATTTTCAAACTTAAAAGGAGTTGAAGTACCTTCACATAACATCAATACTAATTTAGTTATGTAAAGTTTTATTTTTATACTGTTTTCAACCAAAAGTATTCCTTAAAATTCTAGGAATTTGTGTACTAGCTTTTAAAGGATTGTATTTTTAGCAATGTATTCTCCATGGGTATGCTTTTGAAAAATAGCTTAATATTTGGTTTATCTCAACCAAAATATTATTGTACTTAATATAGGATGCTCAAATTTATATATATATATATATATATATATATATTATATATATATACTGTTGGAAGGTATAACAAAAACATCACACTCAACAAACATTCACAAAAGAAAAGTGTGTAAAGGAAGGAAGTTCAATTCCACCAAGGGTTAGGAGTCGTGCCTTACTGGAGTCCTCACTTCCCAATTCTACCCCAGTTCCCCAGTTTAAGTGCACCTATAATCTAAGTATTTCACTCGGCTTGTTTTCTCGGGTCAGAGCGTAAATACGCTCTGATACCACTTTCTGTAACGCCCCTATTAACCATAAATACAGCGGAAATAAAACTCTAAGGCGATTACAGACCATCGGGTTCCAAACACCCGGCACAAACCTCACCAATTACAACTTACAAACTACAAAAGCTACGGTCTGAACTCGAGAAAAACTTAACACAACACAATAGAAATTTAACACATTAACTCTCCACAAAACCTAGTCCCATCCCAACGCTCATTCTCTTCGTGGCCACCTGTAAATCAATTCGTACCTGCAAGATGAAACCAAGCAGCCCACCCCAAAAGGGCGGGTCAGTTCCCTGGAATGGAACTGGTACAATTCTCCAAAACAAACTTATAAAACATAACTCTTAAAAAAAAAAACAGTAACATGAAAACAAACTCTTAAAAGTAAAACAGAGATAAAGCACTTCAAAACAATCAGGTTAAAGAGAAAAGAAAACAAGACAAAGATAGAGATAGAGAACTTCCAAAACAAGTCATCCACTTAAGTAGTCACACCACATAGTTAGTAAGCATCCATTGTTGATGTTAGAACCAATTCCCATTAGGAGTAGAAAAACCCAGATAGCCACAAAGGACTAGGAATGATAAAGTAGATCCAAGAACAAGAACTCGAGAGTGGAATAATCACTGGGAGAGATGGCCCCCACCGCCAATCACGTCCTTTTAGGACAGGGGATATACAGCCCCTCACTGTTTATCACGTCCACTAAGGACAAGGGATATACAGCCCCTCACTGTTCATCACGTCCACTAAGGACAGGGGATATACAGCCCCTCACTGTTCATCACGTCCACTAAGGACAGGGGATATACAGCCCTCACTGTCAAATATCAATGCCCCTATGGGCGAGGGATATACAGCCCCCTACTGTCAAATATCAATGCCCCTATGGGCGAGGGATATACAGCCCCCTACTGTCAAATATCAATGCCCCTATGGGCGAGGGATATACAGCCCCCTACTGTTCACATTAAAGACGCGCGCACGTCGAAAGAAAGATTTCCAAGATTGACCTTTTCAAAAAATCCCGCTAGATCACCAACTACCCAGAGCAATACCAAAACACTCAGTCCTACAGAGTGCAGAAGCGTAAACCCTAAGCAGCCAATGTCTAACGGGCAACCAAGTACGAAGAAACCAATAACCCAAGTGAGTTCCACTCCAGCTAGTTAGTCACCACAAGCTGATTAGTCACACAAAACCTTTCATTTTTTTCTTAGAAAATATCCTCTTAAAATTCAGTTAGCGTTTTCCCAAACATTCCACAAGTCAACCATTAAAAAATATCGGAGTACGAGAAATCGTACAACACATTCCATAAAGTCCAAAACACATCAAGCTGAGTACGAGAATCGTACAACACATTCCATAAGTCCCAAACACATCAAGCTGAGTACGAGAAATCGTACAAAACATTCCATAAATTCCAAAAACACGTCAAGCTGAGTACGAGAAATCGTACCTGGGTAACGCTGTAGCAGTTCTAATCAACTTGCGCAAACAATCAACAGTACTCTGAAGAATATTAAAGGTAATCTACCATCAATCACTTGTAGCCTATGTTACGCTTAAATAAACTCCTTCTCTTATTTCAAAGTCCCAATTATCTTTTAAGCCCTCACTTAAATGTTATGTATAACCTTTGACTTGTCTTAGAATGTGTGTATAACTCAAGGTTGTAAGACCAAGGATTGTATTTTATTAACACTTGTTTTTGTTCCACCCTTATCCACTTTACCCATACCTAACCATAATTCTCACATTAAAGACCTTTATAACATAAGTGCATTATACTTTATTCAATCAATCTTAGAATTTCAATAACAATTCTTAAGCTCAATACTTTTATTCTTTACTTTAGGACACATACATCGTGCTATGACCAATGATGGGTTTATCTTAGAATACTATACTATTATTTCACAATTTATTGACTATGTATCTTTATCAATATCTACTAGATAATCCATTATAACTAAGTCTTCCCTCTTAACTTAATTAAGATCTACATCCTGTATACTGAATCGTAGTGTTGTAGATGCATTTTAGTATAACTTTTTGAGCTACTAAACTCAATTATCTTATCTTTAGTTCAGATGGCCTTTAATTACAACCATCTATTAATCTTGTCATAAGTTGTTAAATTACTTTTCATCTTGAATAACCATATTATAGTTACTCAAACTTATCGAACTCTCACATTTAGTATCCACAAGGTATATTTTTACTTAACCATAACTTTATAATAAGGTGTCTTAAGATAACTTTTATGTATCCTTACTTATATTTTAATTTCCCAAGTATTTATTTTTACCACATTCTCTCCATAGAGTATGTATAATCCTTTTGTACTAAATTTTAATAAACTTATGTCTTAAATACATTTTATATTACTTACAAGACCAAAGGTTTCAAAGGAACAACTTAATAAATTAATTTCCTTTATTGTATTTAGGATGGACAATATATCTACATAAAGTAGAATTTATCCAAGAATTAAATTTTGGTTCGTAAGTGAAATTGTTAATTATTTAATAAGATAATCTATTATGAAAAATCCACATACCTTATATTCAAATGACACATTAATATTTCCCGTGTCAAAAGGTAAATCCTTATAGCCTCTTATGTAACTTAGTTCCTCAAAATAAGGTTCAAAGGTTTATGTATCTAATTTCTATTTATAAACCTTTTAGTAAATCTTTAACTACTCTGTACAACACTTATTTATAAACTCAACATCTTGAATATTAGTAATAAATGTATTTTATATGGCTAACTAATTCTAAGAAACTTAAGGATTATTATTTAGAGTATTTCCTAATCATAGTTTAATATAGTCTTATACCATAATCCCTTTTAATGATTTTATCTCAAATATTAAGTTATTACTCAATACTATAAATATTAAGAAATGATTAAATCTAGACTTATTTATCCTCTCCACATTTAGATGTAAAAGGTAACTCATTTATTTTATTATTGTTTATATAGTAAGACATTTAAATGTAGAAGTATTTCATTCATTTTTTATTAATTATATAATAAGATCTATTTGTGTAACACTTATGTAACTAATTACAAATATTCCTAAATTTCAACTTATTAATTTCTTAACCAAATTATAGATTTACATTGTGGTCATTGACTAAATATATACGTATTTTAAATACTGTTTATATAAATCTTAGAAATTCAAAGATAACTAAAAAACTCAACCTATGACCATAAATTAGTACCACCTCATATAATATTCTTTTATTAGTATCATGTAGAGGTTTAGTTTAACTCATTAATTCCTTCATATCCTATCTTCTATAAGGTATTTTATTTCTTTATTTAATTATTTATCGTATATATATATATATATATATATCCTTCCTATTATATTTCTCACAAGGAATGTTATTTCTTTATCTATGTTTATTGTATTTATATATATATATATATATACCTACATATATTAAGATTTATCCAGAACATTCTTTAGAAATTCTATTGTATTTAGTTATATCTAATATCTTTTAGACATATCCAAAACTGATTTATGGTTTATAAAATAAAGTATTTCCCTTAGTTTTAGTTAAACATATTAGCTTCCTATATATATAATAATAAAATGTAGTTTAGTTAAATTCCTTGATTTAATATAAGTTTTCTATTTATTTCTCTCATATAAATATATATATAAAATATATGTAACAATTTTTACTTCACTTAAAGTTAATATCCAAAATATTTTAAACATACTGTATTAAATGTTAATTAGTCTTATTATATTTCCCCCAACCTATAAAGTTCATTAATCAACTATACTTTAATTTTTGATTACATTAAAACTATATATTATAAGTTATTCTTATGAAAACTCACAAACACAATTTTTAAAACCTTTTCCCGTTGCCCAAAATTACCAAACTTAATATACAGTAACTATAACATTTTAGACATATTATAAAATTTTATTTCATAAAAATATCTTTTTAATTTAGCCAATAATTCAGAAAACCCGTACTTGTAAAAATCATAACTTATGTTTAAAAACTCCAAACCATAATAATTTACATCAAATAAACTAGATTAAATAAGGAATCTATGGTTAAATTTCAAGTCAAAATACCTTCGGTAAGGCCATTAACTAAATTCAACAAGTTAGGGTTTTAATCTGAAATATTATAAAACCTAACATATACTTATATCCCACGATCTAATCCTGGCCGTCCGTTTCTAAAACCTACGATCGGACGGCCACTGAACGTTGAGTCTTCAGATTGAAACTATTCGAAGTCGGGTACGAATTTGCAGATTTCCCCTTAACACACAGAACGAAATCGAGTGATTCTTGTCCCATTGAACCGAAATTGAAAAACGAATCTTTGATACCGATTTTACCAATTATAATGCGGTATTACGCAAGAATCGAATCTGGGTTCTCTTTCGAATAGGGTTAGGTCGTTTTTGGTTCGAATTGAACAATTCTATGAACTCGGTGCATAATAGATGAAATTGGTACATGGGTTAGGTCGGAAATACAATACCGATCAGCAAAATAGGAGGAATTGAAATAAAACTCACCGGAGTTGCACAAATCGAAGGAATTCGATTCAGTTTTCTAGAAAAGGTTCGAACTTGACTGTTTCGAGGAGCTCACTTTGAGGATCTATAAGTTAAGTTCTAGATCGAATTAGAATACGTATAAAGGCTTAGTCAAAAGAGGAAACGTAGCTCTACGCATTGATAACAAGAACTAATCCTAACTCGCACCATACAGAAAGATATTGAAGCTAGAAGTTGCGAGTTTACCTTACGTTTTCTCTGGAAAGAAAACTGTGATTTTATGCTGTGATGAATTCGAAACTTTAGACACCTCTCTCTTACAAACGGTTTGGAATTGGCTTTGGTCATAAACATGAAAGTTATAGAGGGATTAGAGCTCTTCAAAACGAGCTAAAGAAAATGGAATTTGGCTGAGAAACGAAGAAGTTATGGCTAGTCGAAGTTTACCTGAATTCGAAGAGAAACTGGAAAACTGCAGTTTCGGATTTGCAAGGTGGCTACTTTGGATCGAATTTCCGGCTGATGTATACTGAATTAGGGTATGTGTGAGTAATGGTTGGAAAGAGGAATTGTAGGAGAAGAGAATGGTGAAGACGGCATGGAAAAATATTGAGGGATGTGAAAGTTACAGCCGTCTAAAGTTAGGCAAAGTAAGGGAATTCGGTTACGGAAATCAGGGAAGAAATCGGCTAAGTGTGGGCGACTCATTACAGAGTGACACGTGGCATCTCTAAAATTTTGATTCAAAACTTCAATCTAGCATAACTTTGGCTAGGATGATCCGTTTTTGACGTTCTTTTTATCGATCTTCATGGTTTTTCATAACCTATTTATTGGTATAGGTTTCATGACCTGGTTTGACCATTCTCAAAGTCAACTCTAGCAAGGCTAATAAGCTTTAAGGTTTCTAGAATTTTATATTGACTTTTATGTTTCAAAACAATGTTCCAACACTTCCTAAAATCTTTATAATATATTTGGAGTGTTTTATAATTTTCCCAAGATTTATTGACTTTAAATCTTATTATAAATTCATAATACTATATAATAATGTATAATAATTAGGGTTAAATAGGAGAAAACCCCTAAATAAATTTCACAAATTCCATATACTAATTTAATATTCATAATCCCATATAATAATTTAATATTCATAACTCCATATAATAATTTAATATTCATAATTCCATAAAATAATTTAATATTCATAACTCCATATATAATTTATATTCATAATTCCATAAAATAATTTAATACATTATAGTATTATTAAAGGTTTAATAAAAGAAATCCCGTAAATTAATTTAAATTAATTTAGGGTATTTCAGCTACATTGGACATCCAGTCCAAGGTAGGAGGCATTAAGATGGTGCGGTAGGATCACCTAAATCCTAAATTTTAAGATAAGTTGTTTATTCAACCAATGGAGTTAATAGCTCATTGCTAGGTTTGCTTTTGACCCGACAAAAATAAACATTGAGTTAAGATACAATCATTTCTATTTAAAGAGTGGTTTGTATTCTAAGATTAAGATAAGGTTTGAGATAAGTTGCAGCCATTTCTATTAAAGGATGGTTTGTATTCTAAGACTGAGATAAGCTACATCCATTTCTATTAAAGAATGTTTTGTTTTCTAAGACTAAGATAAGGACTAAGATTGAGGTAAGATAAGGTTGGACTGAGATTAAGAGGAACATAACCTAAGAGTTAAATAATTAACTCACTAATTAAGGGAAACACATTTAAGTCGTTCATTGTGATTGAACTCTGATTGTTCAAATTTGGATTGTTGTTTATTGCACTTTCTTTCTATTTGTTGTGCATCTAATCAACCTCCATGCTATCGACAATTAGTCATCGTAGCCACGTTAGCTTGGGGGCCATGAGAGGATCGTACCAGCATTCTTGCTGCCCCCTTTGGGGGCTGTTTTTTACTACACAGGTGAACGTCAGAAGGCGGCCGTCACGAGAGTAAGATGGGGTAGACGTGTTACGGTTAAGCGTGGCCTACAATGTGCATGTACACTCATATGGCATTTTGAGTTAGTAAGATGTATAGGATGTGAGGGGATTGTAAGAAGGATAGTATTTGGTTAAGACTTGTAAGTACTAATGTTCGGTATATTCTGTTAGTCAGACCGTGGCGAGGTCCTGGAATGTATTTGAATCTGCTGCAACGTTTGTATATATGGTGATAAGATTACGAGAACCACGATTGGATCGAGATGGGGTGTTACAGGTTGTTCCCTTAACAGGCGCACAGCTTAAAAATAATAATTATGACTCACCAAACCCTTTATAAAAGTAAAGATAATTACCCTTTTTTATGACATTATTTAAATAAACATATCCTTTCCACCTAGGCTATACTTACTTCCACCACTTAGATTGTCGTCCTTACTCATTGCGAGCACTGAACACCTGCAAGATTCACCGATTACTATGCTATATAGGTTAGTCTAGTTACATAATGTTTATAATAAGCCAAAAACAAGTCCAATTTGTCTTCCCTTGAATTAGCCACCTAATCCCGTTTGAATAAGGCTCTCTCCTGATCATCAGATATCCGGCCCTAAGTAGATAAGCATGACCATATTTGATTATTTCCTAACCAAGATTTACATCATTATATGTCATAAAATAATCAAACGTATTCTTCTTCCATGTGGCAGCCTGTTTGGTGGCTTAATGACCCTTCCTCCATCATACTAAAACCCAAAAAAATATACCTAATGATGGTCACACCTCACCATTGACTAAATTGAGATTTATCTCTTTAAAACAAACTAAAAAGTCTCTCCTTTCCCCCATTTTCCTTTCTTCTACCGTAAGTAGCAGCTCCATATCCTCTCTTTGGCTGCTTCCATTACCGTGAGCCAGCTCAACTTCAATGACCAATAACATGGGATGTAGGTAAGCTCTTGCAACAATCTTAAACAACCATTTTCTTCATCTCTTTCTCTTCTCCTCTGTCCCATGGTGTGTCTTATCCCCTTTCTATTCATCTATCTAGTCTGAATGGAGGCAGAAAGAGGAGGGTATGTGCGGCTGAAAATCAAAAGGGAATGGAAGGAAGTTTGATAAGGTCTTAAGGTAAAGATCATGTCCTAACTAGCTATCTTCTTCCTCCTTGATTCCAGTTTTTCTCTTTGATTTCTCTAGCTCATTTCCACCGTTTCTTGCGTGTCTATTCAGTGGCCTATCCAAACTTGGAAGAAAAGCAAGATCCAAGCCTAGGGAACTCATCTTGACTATTTCGTAACAAAATAATTCACCTATGTTCTACCTATCTTCTACCGGTTACGTGTGCTGAAATAAAGTAGTGTTTATTACCTTCTTTTGCCCATGAAAACAGGCATGAACATCTAGTGGGGAAGCACCATACCAAGGTATATGTCAAGCTTTTTCTAGGCTTAAATCAGCGTTTAATGACCTTGGCTTCATATGGCTAATACATGCTTGTTTTCTTGCATGAATGCTGGCGCAAGGTTGTTCTAACCTTGGGAAAATCCTACAAAAATTTTCAGAAGCCAAGTCCAAGCATTACTTGTCAAAGTGAGCAAAAAAAATCTAGCCTTAAAAACGCTATGTTAACTAAGCCAAGGTGTTGGTTCATGTTGGAAACTAATTTAAAAAATTTACAAACTCAGCCGTGAGCATTTGGAGAGCTTTGGCTGGTTTGGTTGGCTTGAAAACTGTAAGTATACTAAACTTAGTATATTATAAAGTTTTTATGTTATGGTGTTAAGCAAAATACAAGCCGTGAGTGAATGGGCATTAAAGTGCTCAACTAGGTAATATAGATCTTATAGCATTTTTAGTTTGATAACATAAGGTTTAGATGACATATAATGTCATAAGAATTAATTAAATAATTTAGAGAACATTAAAAGAAAAACTATACCATAAGCCGTAAGCTATATAGTATTTTTATGACATTTTTATGTAATTTTATTCTATGCTGATTATTGTAATAAGGCCATGCATTTTTAGGCGATTTAATTTATGTACATTAAGTCTAAATGAATTTAAAATAAGAATAAACATTACCGAATGACATTTGGGGTCGGTTTCAATTAAAACAAAATTGGGAGGCTAAATAAGGTTTATAGCCGAAAACTATGTATTAAAAACCATTAAAATGAATTTTATAAAGTTTTTATAAAATATGGGGTCAAATTGTAATTTTTGAGGAAGTGTGGTCAAAACCGCAATTCTAAAACCTATGGTCAAACTAGTAGTAAATGGGTCAACATTACCAAGAAAAAGCCTTGACCAAAATTTATAACATAAGAGATTAATTTATAAACTTAAGGTAACATATTAAACTAAATATTGAAGTTATAAAATTTATCGGGTACAAATGATAAATACCAAAATAATGGGTTTATGGTTAATACAATAGGTTATATCATTAATATAAAGTTTGGGAATTATTGGAGTTATTAAGTGATTTTATAAAGAAAAGTGTATAATATATAGTTTTGTGACATATAGAAAGTATATAGTATAAAGTGGGGTAAATGAGTAAATAAGGGAAGTTGGGGGCAAAAAAAGGAATTTTAAAAAGACTTTGGTCTGTTCGAATATTTCAGTTTATAATATGATATAATTATTGTAATGTTTAAATGATAAATATATGGTGAATATAACATGTTATAAAATATTTGGTGGAATTGTAATAAATATAAAGTGTGGGAGTTGGAAAGAATAAAGGAATAATAGAAGGGCCTCTCGGCCATAATTTAATTTATAAAACTATAGGTTATAATGTGTTATAAAGTTTTAATGTTATAAATATGTTATTCATAGCATGGTGTATAATGTTTGGTTAAATTATAATTAATGAAAACTATGGGAAATGAAGAATAATAATTGTATAACCTATATGCCTTGCGGCATTATATATATGGTTTAAAAACTATATATGATAATGTGGGAGTGAGATTAAAATATGATGTTATATAAAATATGTTGAACTTAAGAAAAATAAATGTATAAGTGTATATATATGAGTTCTGAAAACCATATATTAAAAACATACACATAATAAGTATATTGTATAGTTGGAAACTATATAATATAGTGCATGCATACATGCAACTATATAGTATATGATTAAATCAAATCAATAACAATGTATATTCATATGTATACAAATAACCAAAAACAAAATGTGCATATATGTATATATATGCAAAAACCGAGAATGGGTATATAAGTATATACAATATGGTTATTAATGTCATATGATTAAATGACAAGTGTTATGACATTAGTGTAACTATATGCTACAAGTCATATAATTACAAATTAAAGTATAGTTTATCAAAATGAATAATGAGATGTATAAAGTACAATATTAAATGGCTAAATATTAATGCCGTAAAACAAATGCATGAGCATAATATGCGATGCGAATTAACGTTGCATGCACACATGCAACTATATGTTATAATGTATACTCGTATACCGAACCCGAATGATTAGACTGATGTTTAAGTATTAACGGGAATATGTATTCGTATACTCGTAAAAAAAAGGAATAAATCTTAACGTTTAAAAACGCTACAACTAAGACGTCTTTATAACCGACTCTTAAATAAAACCCGGGCATTGTAATTAATACGTATTACGACTGACGAGTTCATATACGACACTTTAACCATTAACTGTTGAAATGCAGCGATGAAATGTCGGGATTATTTGTGTTATTCGGATTTACCAGCTTAAATAAGTCATGTGGATTGACTTATGTTATGTTTGATATTTAGACTGTATCACCAACGAAGACGCTTGACAAGCTAGTGGTCTACTGCGCAACTTAGGTCTTTGGTGAACGTATGTAAAGGGGTCTGATCTGAGATGTCCTGAGGACTTCCTCGGGCTCAGATATGTGTGCTGCATACGAGTGTGATGTTGAAATACCCCCAAACCTAGTTATGTTGTTTTAACACCTAAATATGGTGTAATAAGACTAAAAAGAGTCTTAGAAACCTTAGTAAACAAATTTAAACAAAGTAAACACAAATGTGCTTTAAAGTCAATAGAGCCAAATGTGCTCTAAGCTTGGGATAAACTTGGCTAAGACCTAAGCCTTACCAAGACCTCATTTATATACTAATGAACTTATTAAACCATTACCAAAGAAAACCAAGCTTGAAAACAAGTTAAAACACAAAATGTGCTTTAGAAGTCTTAAAGCACGTTTTTGTGAAAATTGTCTTGTAAATGAGTTTTGAATGGCTAAATGTCCATCATTACTCTTAAATATATATGTGTACTATATAGTATCACATTTGGGTGGCTATATTAATGGAAAATCAAAAATTTCACTTCTAAGTGCCTTGTTTAGGTGAATAGTACTTTTTATAAGCTAGTTTATAACATATGTTGTATTAAGTAATTAAATTGACAAACAAAGACTAAAAACCCTCACACTAATAAAGGGGGCCGGTTTTATAAGTGTGTGACTCACCACTCTCTTATTAATGTATTAAGTAAGTAAAGATAAGTAAATAAACTACTTTTTACTTTTAAGCATAAATATCTCCTTAAAGCAAATCCTATCTTCATTCTCATTCTTTCCTCCATTTCCCACGTCCAAACATCATTTTCTTCCTCCTTCTTCTTTTTCTCTCACGGTAACCACTATCACCATGGAAACTCCACTTTGACCACTTGTTAAATCTTGCTCATTTGTCCAAATCAAAAACAAACACCACCAATCTCTTCCTCTCATCAAGCTCTTCATTCCTATCTTCTTCAAACTCCAAGAGCTCCATTTCGGTGCCAAGGTGTTCCACCATTGAAGAAGCTTGAGCTTGTATTTTGACATATTGTTGATCTCCTTTGCTTCTAGGTAAGGAATCTCAAAGAAAATCATGTTTCCTCCATGTTCTTTACCTTACCGAAAAACACATTGATATAGCTCTTTGTGTGACTTTGTTCTAGCTTCATTTCAACTCTTCATGGACTAGGTGGAGTCCCCTCTTGTTATATATTCAAACTCTCTTCAAAGATCAAGGTAAACAACTACATTAATGTTTTTGAAACAATGTAAAATTAGGTTTACAATGAGATGAAGCCTATAGCTTGATTACTCATTATAATGTTTGCACATTGTCTAGAACTTGACAAGGAATCAAAATACCATACGGTTTTTGTAAGGAAAAAGAAGGAAGTGTTTTGGAAAAAGAGGTAAATCTACTAACTTAATGTTGTTTAATGCCTTAGGAGAAATGAGCCTATAATTGCTTATTAAACTACCTAAAGAGCCAATGGTGAATGACTTAGCAAAATGTTCTTAAGAGCTTAGTAAAAGGCATATGTGTTGTTGAGTGTATTTGCAGTTAAGGCAAATATATTGTGGAAATTAGTGTTTATGATTTATGCATTTTAAGGGCCTAAGATCCATGCATTTTAAGGGCCTAAGAGCCATGCATTTTAATTGGGCCTAAGTGCCATGCAATTCAATTATGCACTATATTGTGATGTGGTGTAAATTTGGTGAAGTTGTGTAAGAAAGTGTTCTAGATGTTTTTGTGTGTTTAATGGAGAAAACAAAGTGTTTAGGCTTAGTAATGTTCTAGGTGAACCCATGTCAAAATTTAGGTAAGAAGTAAGAAGTTCTAAGTGTTTACATAAGGTTTGGTGAGTTAGAAAATGTAGGAAATGAATAAGGAGTTCATGATGTTTTAAAGGAATTTTGATGAATTAGGAAGTACTCTAGAGTGTGATAAGAACTTAGGCATGAGCTTGAGGTTTTAGCATGTACCAAGTCATTTTGGACTTAGGTAAATACTTAGGCAAACTTTGGAATAAGGAGAAGTGTACACTAGGAAAAGAATTGTTAAGATGGTTATAAGAAGTTAGTTGTGAAAGATGATGCTTGGGAGATGATGTTAAAATAAGGGGAAAGCATTTTGGGATAGTAGTTATCTTAGGTATGAAACACCACTTGAAAAACTAGGAGAAAATATTGTAAGTGTTAGGAATTTTGTGAAGATATAGGTAAAGGCTTAATGAATTATAAAATGAGTTTTATGAGTGTTTAAGGATGTCTTAAGCTGTGTTTGAAGTGCCCAAATGAGGTTAGGGAGTACTAGGTTATATGGGGTGAAGTTTGGAGTTGAATGTAAAAGGAAAACAAAGATTTGGGGCCGACCGGACTTGCGACCGACTTGCGACCGACTTGCAAGCTCGGTCGGGACCTGTTTACCCTGCGAGAATTGGCTTCTGGAATGGACCGACCTTGGGACCGGACTTACAAGGTCGGTCGGGCTTGAAAATTGTGTACGGATTGAGTCACTGGAATCGACCGGACATGGGACCGGACTTGGCAAGTCCGGTCGGGCTGAATTTCCGATGGGGAGAAACTCTCTGGAATCGACCGGACATGGACAAGTCCGGTCGGCAAGTCCGGTCGGACCAAAACTTGTAAAAAAAAAAAAAAAAGAACAAGTGACTTATGTTAATAAACCCTAGGGTGTATAAGAGGTAACCTAGGGTAAGATAGACATTAAAACAATGTCATACAATCATGTTAATACTATAGTAAGCTTGAAGTTTAATAAATATAAACCGACGTACTAATGTGTTTAGGATTCTCTCAAGGTGGAAATCAGTCGAGGCAAGGACCAAGGTATGGTTTTCTTGCAGTCTGTTGCCTACCGGTTTACACCGGCTTGTGTGTTGTTTGTTTTTCTGTGTGTTTATGACTTTGTAGATTAAACCATGTAAAAGAGTTACCTGTTGTAAATATCATTATGTTGTTGAGTATGACTCTCTCTTCCCTTGTGTGTGTCTAACAAGACTTGACCTATGATTGTGTGAATTGTGTTGTGTTCAATGATGAACTACTAACAAGGGCTAATGGGGGAAGTGAGGAGTCCGGTCTGTTCCGGCCACGCGTGTGAGTATGGGAGTCGATGTCATAACCGGTTCGATTCTCTCTGTATGTTATGGTTAAGTTTCCAATTTGGTTTCTAACCTTCCCTTTAGCTTAACCAAGGCTATTTTACTGACTCACGTCGGGCCACAGGGGCATACTATGTGTTATTTCGGTGTGCTTGGATCACTATATCCGAGGCACCTTGTGTTAAGTTAACCGTTCAATCTAACCGGACGGTAACGAGTTATGTAACGAGCTAAGCATGAGCATGGCAACATTCTCTAGGCTCTCAGTGGGGACTAACTGTGTTGGTTCTCTTCCTAAAAGGAATTGTAAGTTTGTGATGTGTGTTATGGTGTGTACAATACCCATATTATGTTATGTATGTATGAGTTGTGTGTTTAAAATAAATACCATGTCATCATGACAAATAGTTGCGCGCATTCCGGTAGTCGATGGGCTGCGCGTTAACCATGCCAGCCAAGGGTTGCTGACCCCCTCGGGGGATCCATATTTTCTTTTACTGCAGGATGAGGATCGAGGAAGCGGAGTGGCTCTAGATCCTAGGGTGTAGTTACCTTTGGAGTACTTTTGGATGTTGCCCCGGATGCGCCTGTGCTCCCGTGGCGTGTTATATACTTGTTTATGATGGTTTACAGTGAAGTATACAGTGAAGGATTTGTAAACACTCGGTATAATGTTGATGTATATATATGGTTATTAGTTCTATGCTCGGGAGTCTGATCATCAGACCGGTACAATTGTATTTATTCAGCCTTGTTAGCCACGTGGGTGGTTGACGGCATTGTAGCACCATTCGTTTAGTTACTGTTTAGTTGTTTATTTCCGCTGCGATTTCAAGTAATGTGTTGGGCGTAGTAGGGGTGTTACAAAAGTGGTATCAGAGCGAAGTATCGCTCTGATGACTAGAATACCGAGCTTAGGGATATACCGAGTTAGGAAACCTAACTACAGATACCTAAGTGAACAGATTTGGAAAGGTTAACCACTAACTAAGTGTGGAGATACCTTATTATCGGGAAGCGTTACAATCGTTGGACCGATAAGTGTGCAAGCATAATGCTAATGAGATGTTCATGTGAATTCAGATGACAGGTAGACCACGAGGTAGAGGCCGCGGGCGCGGTACTGGAGGTATGGGTGACCAGGGTGATGATACTACGGCACAGACTATGGCTGAGGCAGTTGCAGCCGCCGTAGCTCAGCTGGTACCCGACTTAGTTGCTGCTGCTATACAGCAAGGGCAACAGCCCGGAGTTCAGCCACCACCACCACCGCCACGAGAGACCAATTGGGTCAAGGCGCTTGCTGATCTGAGGCCGCCCCCTCATTTAGTGGGGAGACCGATCCCCGTAAGCTCGAGGCGTACATCTCCGAGCTGGAGACCGCCTTCGAAACCCTAGCACCACCTGAGCAGGTCAAGGTACGACTTGCTGCTTACTACTTGAAGGGCTCGGCACAAAACTGGTGGAAGCTTGTGCGCGAGGGTAGAGTTGCTGACCCGACGTTTCAGTGGAGGGAGTACACGGCTCTGCTGCGAGCCAAATACTACCCTATACATGTGCAAGAGGCCAAGCGCCTGGAGTTGGACAATTTGAGGCAAGGGGATAAGATGACGGTAGATGAGTACTACTCAGCCTTCATCGGACTTATCCACCTGCTACCGGATCTGGGTTACTCAGACCGGATCCTTGTGAACCGTTTCTACAACGGACTGAACTATCGCCTACGCTACGGCATGGGGCCTACTGGATATACCACCTGCAGGTAAAGGAACTTACAGTGTAATGTGAATAAGTGTGTACAATGTGTTAATGTGTTGTGAGTTTATTTAGGCGGGGCATAACTGACACCATAAATATAGGAGTGCTATCATGCCGCTGCTATCGTGGAGATCACCGTCCGTCTGAGGGACGAGGAGAGTGCGCTCAAGCGCAAGGCTCAGAACGAGGGCCAAGGCACGCAAGGCAGTGGGGAGGGAAGAAGAAGAAATCATACCCCCAGTCCCAGAAAGGACAGCAACAGGGTGCAAGGGCCAGACCCAGACCACCACTGCTGAGGAGCCTCTGCAGCTCACCTATGCGTATGCGGCCAAGCCCCTACGTTCTTACCCACCTAAGGGTAATTGTCTAATCCTGTGTGATAAGTTATATATGTTAATAAGTTGTGGAACAAGTATTGATTGTGTATTGTGATAGCAGCTAGCACGGGCTCTGGACCGGAGCGCCACTATTACTGCAAGTGGTGCAACGGAGACCACCCCGGCAAGGACTGCAAGGGTAACGATGTTCAGTGCCGATACTGTAAGAAGATGGGTCACCGCGATCATGAATGTTGGCAGAACCCGAACAGTAGGAACTTCAGGCCCAAGGGGCAATGGAAGGGTAAGGCCACTACGACCACCGATGGCCAGAAGACGGCAAACCAGCCACCCCCAGATCAGAGGTACACGGAGTCCCAAAGGGAAGGGGTCGGGGTCCAACAAGGCCACCCTGAATATGGTGGACCGGTCTGAGGCGCCAGGGCCCTCTTCTAGACCAGTACCCGCCTAAACTGTTGAATGTAATGAGTGTCTGCATGCCGCATTTCATGCATGTGTGTGAGTGAGTTTAAATAAACACCATGTGAGTAAATAATGAAGTATAGTGTGAGATTTACCTAATTAGAGTACTCTAAACTTAAAGGAACTTTCAATATATGTTATCCAATCCCACCCACACCGAACCCTGAAGAAACCACCATCAACATCACCATCAGACTTTCCGTGGAGCAATGTCAGGTTATCCAGCCAGGTATGATACTCTTAAATGGATACCTGACACCGGAAGCACAAATCCACATCATCAGACGATGCGACGAACTCGGAGCAAAACCAGGAGGGTTCTACACACCCGAATACCCGAACGGAGCAAGGATGCAATTGAAGATGATGTGCATGGGTAAGGACTGGAACCCTTACACCAAGTCATATCAAGAAATGCGAGCCGAGACGGAGCAACAGTATCAAGTATACCTGAGGAGTTCCGTGCGGTCGTTAATCACGCCGTGGGATTGCTCAACAAGTTGAAACGGATTCAATTCCAAGTGGAAGCAGATTTATGTATTGTGAACTTCTACCAGAAAGTGACGGTTAGGGTTACACCAAGAAAGGACGAGTCACCCGAGTCTCTAAGTAAGGGAGTACCCGTGGTGTCTTGGTCCATTGGTGATACCGCAGTATTTGTGTATGGCGAGCAGAAGCGTGCTGATCTCGCAAGGAAGTTAATACTAAAGTCGGGAGATGTGTTAATCATGGGTGGGCAATCAAGGATGCTAAACCATGGCATCAGAAAGATCAAACTGAATACCGCACCGTCGGCAGTGATCAACGCCACACACATGAACCGGGACGTTTGAATTTGACCCTTCAGACAGTTTTAAGCCTTGTATAATTATGTGATAACCAGTGATTAAGTTTGTAAGTTGAATCATGGCGACAGTATAAGCATGATGTTGTAAGTGTGTAATGAATAAGGAGTTGTGAAGCATGTGAATCAGTGCCAATGTTGAGTGTAATAGCGTGTTGTTAATGAATAAGTAATGAAAAATGTAGTAATGATACTTGAACTGTGTATTTGTTCCATTATATTTGTCAATTTCATGTAGGTGCACTCGGAACGGGAGGTATACTGAGTGTCTGCAATAAGGCAGAAGCCGGCAAGAGCGGCACAATCCTCACCGGTACCTTTCCAGTGAATGGCGTGGATGCATCGATCTGTTCGACTCTGGAGCCTCACACACATTCATTTCGCTATCATTTGCGAAGAGGCTGGGTTTAGATGGTGAAGAGATGCCAGACTTCGTGGTTACTCTCCCGTCGAAAGAGCGGATCCGATGTACCCCCTACTACCGAGGTGCTATTGTACAAATCAGGGGCGAAGAGTTTCCGATCGACTTGATAGAGTTCGACGGACTAGGCTTTGATGTGATTGTCGGGATGAACTGGTTGGAGCGGCACAAGGGCAGAATCCTGTGTGCCGAGCATCGACTGCTTCTTCGGAGTCCATCTGGGGTTACCATATCTTACCGCCAGAGGCCCAGGGAGCCTTCGACTCAGATCATCACCACCGCCATGGCTATGTATCACGAGTTACGACGAGGGAGTGATGTATACCTCTGCTATGTCCAGGACATAGAGAGAGACCCTGAGTTTAGCCCAGATGTGCCGGTAGTGTCGGAGTTTCCTGACGTATTTCCTAAGGAACTGCCGGGCATGCCGCCAGCACGAGAGGTTGAGTTTGAGATTGATCTAGTTCCGGGCACCGGACCCATTGCGAAAGCACCTTACCGTATGGCTCCAGCAGAGATGACAGAGCTCAAAGAGCAGCTGAGAGACCTACTCGACAAGGCTTTATCCGCCCTAGTGTTTCACCATGGGGAGCGCCGGTCCTCTTCGTGAAGAAGAAGGACGGTAGCCTCCGCCTGTGTATTGATTATCGGGAGCTGAATGCTGTTACGGTGAAAAACCGTTACCCCTTACCACGCATCGACGATCTATTTGATCAGCTGAGGGGAGCATCAGTATTCTCCAAGATAGACCTACGTTCCGGATACCACCAGATTGCCATCCGTGACAGTGATATCGAAAAGACAGCTTTCAGAACTAGGTATGGGCATTATGAGTTCACAGTTATGCCGTTTGGCTTGTCAAATGCACCAGCAAAGTTCATGACTTAATGAACCGTTTGTTCCAAGATCAGTTGGACAAATCAGTGGTAGTCTTCATCGATGACATACTTGTGTATTCGAAATCGAAAGGTGAGCATGAAAGCCACCTGAGAGATGTATTGCAGACATTGAGAAAGAATCAGCTGTATGCTAAATTTTCTAAGTGTGAATTTTGGTTGAACCAAGTATCATTCCTTGGACATGTGATTTCTGAGGCCGGGATCGCTGTTGATCCGGCAAAGATAGATGCAGTGCGCACCTGGCCTAGGCCGAAGACAGTTACCGATATCAGGAGCTTCCTCGGTCTGGCAGTTATTATAGGAGATTTGTGAAGGACTTCTCCAGTGTCTCGAAGCCGATGACTTCCTTGATGAAAAAGGATGCACCATTCGAGTGGACAGTCGACTGTGAGAGGGCTTTCACGAGTCTCAAGGATGCTCTGACATCTGCACCGTTCTGATATTACCAGACGGTCCAGATGGTTTTGAGGTCTATTGCGACGCATCAGGCAGGGGTATGGGTTGTGTGTTGATGCAACACGGGAAGGTCGTGGCTTACGCCTCCCGACAGCTGAAGAAGCATGAGGAGAACTACCCTACCCACGACTTAGAATTGGGGGCCATTGTCTTCGCACTGAAGATATGGCGACATCATTTGTATGGGGTAAGTGTGACGATTTATTCTGACCACAAGAGTTTAAAGTACTTGTTCACTCAGAAGGAGTTGAACATGAGGCAGAGAAGATGGGTTGAGTTTCTGAATGATTATGACATCAATTTACAGTACAAGGAGGGTAAGGCAAATGTGGTAGCTGACGCATTGAGTCGCCGAGCACACTCTCTCCATTCGCTAGTCTCTCATACTGGCTTGGTTGAAGAGGTGCGGAGTGCTCAGATGACGGATCAGTATATGGTGGAGATTAGGCAGAAGCTTATTGATGGCACATTCGAGGGTCAGAAGTACGACTTCAGACTCCACGATGATGACCTGATTAGGCTCAATGGCCGGTTGTGTATACCCAGGGGTAGCGCTGAGTTGAAGGAGCGCATATTGAGTGAATCCCATTGTTCTACTACTTCGATTCACCCCGGAGCTTCAAAGATGTACAAAGGTATGAAAAGATATTTCTGGTGGGCTGGAATGAAAAAGGATGTAAATGACTATGTGTTGAGGTGTCTCACTTGTCAGAAGGTCAAGTTTGAGCACCGACGGCCTGGTGGTATGGTGCAGCCAATGCCAGTGCCGGAGTGGAAGTTCCATGACATATCTATGGACTTCGTGGTAGGGCTTCCGCCTACAAGGGGAGGTCTGAATATGATTTGGTTGTTGTTGACCGACTGACCAAGGTGGCCCGATTCATTCCGATGAAGGACACCTGGAAAGTGGCAAGATTGGCAGAATTATTCGATAAAGAATTGTAAGACATCATGGTGTACCAAAGACGATTGTATCCGACAGAGATACCAGATTCCTATCCAGATATTGGAAGTCCACACGAGAGGCACTGGGTACTGAACTGAAATTGAGTACGGCGTTTCACCCACAGACCGATGGTCAGAGTGAGCGCACCATACAGACACTTGAGGATATGCTACGTGCATGTGCACTTGACTTTCAGACCAGCTGGATTGATAAGTTACATCTGATCGAGTTTAGTTACAACAACAGTTATCATGCATCGATCAAGATGTCTCCCTTCCAGGCATTATACGGTAGACCATGCCGCACGCCATTATGCTGGGATGAGTCGAGTGAGACGGTCATTATAGGACCAGAGTATCTTGAGCAAGTTCAGGCAGAAGTTCGCCAGATCAGGGCTAATATGAAAGCAGCTCAGGATAGGCAGAAGTCGTACGCTGATGTGCGCCGACGTGACCTGGAGTTCGCCGTGGGCGATCAGGTATTTTTGAGAGTATCCCCCATGAAGGGAGTGTTTCGTTTTGGCCAGAAAGGCAAGTTAAGCCCAAAATATGTGGGGCCTTATGTTGTGACGGAGCGGATCGGCCCGGTAGCTTATAGACTTGACTTACCCGCCGAGCTGGGCAAGGTACATGATGTATTTCATGTGTCCCAGTTGAAGAAGTATATGTCTCATCCGTCTCATGTGCTTCAGCCTGAAAGGCTAACTTTAGAGCCGACCATGCGATCAGTGGAGACTCCGGTACGGATTCTGGACACTAAGACTCGAGACACTCGCCATAAGTCTGTTAGACTGGTGAAGGTTCTCTGGTCTAACCAGGACGTTGAGGAGGCCACTTGGGAGCTGGAAGACAAGATGAAGGCGAGGTACCGTCGTTGTTTACTTCTTAGTGTTTGTATGTATAGGGTACGGGCGTACCCCTATTTAAGGGGGGTAGAGCCGTTTCGGTTATGTGTATGACATGTATTTGAATACATTGTTCGTGCTGTATTGTCATGTTGTTAATATTACAGACCGCTGAGTCTGAAGGATGTTGTGATGTTTTGTTGTTTGGACCATGTGTCCGATATGATGTAAATATTGTTATTAGTGTGATATGGAAGTGTGGTTGATATGTGTTCTCTCATGTTCTAATATTTAAGTTGTGTGGAAGTATGAACTTTGGGGACAAAGTTCTTTTAAGGGGGGTAGATTGAAATACCCCAAACCTAGTTATGTTGTTTAAACACCTAAATATGGTGTAATAAGACTAAAAAGAGTCTTAGAAACCTTAGTAAACAAATTTAAACAAAAGGAAACACAATGTGCTTTAAAGTCAATAAGAGCCAAAATGTGCTCTAAGCTTGGGATAAACTTGGTAAGACCTAATGAGCTTACCAAGACCTCATTTATATACTAATGAACTTATTAAACCAATTACCAAAGAAAACCAAGCTTGAAAACAAGTTAAAAAACAAAATGTGCTTTAAGAAGTCTTAAAGCACGTTTTTGAAAAATTGTCTTGTAAATGAGTTTTGAATGGCTAAATGTCCATCATTACTCTTAAATATATATGTGTACTATATAGTATCACATTTGGGTGGCTATATTAATGGGAAATCAAAAATTTCACTTCTAAGTGCCTTGTTTAGGTGAATAGTACTTTTTATAAGCTAGTTTATAACATATGTTGTATTAAGTAATTAAATTGACAAACAAAGACTAAAACACCCTCACACTAATAAAGGGGGCCGGTTTTTATAAGTGTGTGACTCACCACTCTCTTATTAATGTATTAAGTAAGTAAAGATAAGTAAATAAAAACTACTTTTTACTTTTTAAGCATAAATATCTCCTTAAAGCAATCCTATCTTCTATTCTCATTCTTTCTCCTTCTTCATTCCATTCTTCCTCATTTCCCACTCCACATCATCTTCTTCCTTCCTTCTTTGTTCTCTCACGGTAATACCACTATCACCATGGAAACTCCACTTTGACCACTTGTTAAATCTTGCTCATTTGTCCAAATCAAAAACAAACACCACCAATCTCTTCCTCTCATCAAGCTCTTCATTCCTATCTTCTCAAAACTCCAAGAGCTCCATTTCGGTGCCAAGGTGTTCCACCATTGAAGAAGCTTGAGCTTGTATTTTGACATATTGTTGATCTCCTTTGCTTCTAGGTAAGGAATCTCAAAGAAAAATCATGTTTCCTCCATGTTCTTACCTTAACCGAAAATACACATTGATATAGCTCTTTGTGTGACTTTGTTCTAGCTTCATTTCAACTCTTCATGGACTAGGTGGAGTCCCCTCTTGTTATATATTCAAACTCTCTTCAAAGATCAAGGTAAAACAACTACATTAATGTTTTTGAAACAATGTAAAATTAGGGTTTACAATGAGATGAAGCCTATAGCTTGATTACTCATTATAATGTTTGCACATTGTCTAGAACTTGACAAGGAATCAAAATACCATACCGGTTTTGTAAGGAAACAAGAAGGATGTTTTGGAAAAAGAGGTAAATCTACTAACTTAATGTTTTTTAATGCCTTAGGAGAAATGAGCCTATAATTGCTTATTAAACTACCTAAAGAGCCAATGGTGAATGACTTAGCAAAATGTTCTTAAGAGCTTAGTAAAAGGCAATATGTGTTGTTGAGTGTATTTGCAGGTTAAAGGCAAATATATTGTGGAAATTCAGTGTTTATATGATTTATGCATTTTAAGGGCCTAAGAGCCATGCATTTTAAGGGCCTAAGTGCCATGCAATTCAATTATGCACTATATTGTGATGTGGTGTAATTTGGTGAAGTTGTGTAAGAAAGTGTTCTAGATGTTTTTTTGTGTTTAATGGAGAAAACAAAGTGTTTAGGCTTAGTAATGTTCTAGGTGAACCCATGTCAAAATTTAGGTAAGAAGTAAGAAGTTCTAAGTGTTTACATAAGGTTGGTGAGTTAGAAAAATAGGAATGAATAAGGAGTTCATGATGTTTTAAAGGAATTTTGATGAATTAGGAAGTACTCTAGAGTGTGATAAGACTTAGGCATGAGCTTGAGGTTTAGCATGTACCAAAGTCATTTTGGACTTAGGTAAATACTTAGGCAAACTTTGGAAATAAGGAGAAGTGTACACTAGGAAAAGAATTGTTAAGATGGTTATAAGAAGTTAGTTGTGAAAGATGATGCTTGGGAGATGATGTTAAAATAAGGAGAAAGCATTTTGGGATAGTAGTTATCTTAGGTATGAAACACCACTTGAAAAACTAGGAGAAAATATTGTAAGTGTTAGGAATTTTGTGAAGATATAGGTAAAGGCTTAAGGAATTATAAAATGAGTTTTATGAGTGTTTAAGGATGTCTTAAGCTGTGTTTGAAGTGCCCAAATGAGGTTAGGGAGTACTAGGTTATATGGGGTGAAGTTTGGAGTTGAATGTAAAAAGGAAAACAAGATTTGGGGCCGACCGGACTTGCGACCGGACTTGCAAGCTCGGTCGGGACCTGTTTTACCCTGCGAAATTGGCTTCTGGAATGGACCGACCTTGGGACCGGACTTACAAGGTCGGTCGGGCTTGAAAATTGTGTACGGATTGAGTCACTGGAATCGACCGGACTGGGACCGGACTTGGCAAGTCCGGTCGGCTGATTTCCGATGGAGAAACTCTCTGGAACGACCGAATGGACATCTCGAACGAACAACCTGGTACAAAGGAAGTCGGCAAGTCCGGTGGACAAAAAACTTGTAAAAAAAAAAAACAGAAAAGAATGTGACTTATGTAATTAACCCTAGGGTGTATAATGAAGGTAACCTAGGGTAAGATAGACATTATAACATGTCATACAATCATGTTAAATACTTAGTAAGCTTGAAGTTAAATAAATAATTAACCGACGTTACTAATGTGTTTAGGATTCTCTCAAGGTGGAAATCAGTCGAGGCAAGGACCAAGGTATGGTTTTCTTGCAGTCTGTTGCCTACCGGTTTACACCGGCTTGTGTGTTGTTTGTTTTTCTGTGTGTTTATGACTTTGTAAGATTAAACCATGTAAAAGAGTTTACCGTTGTTAAATATCATTATGTTGTTGAGTATGACTCTCTCTTCCCTTGTGTGTGTCTAACAAGACTTGACCTATGATTGTGAATTGTGTGTTGTGTTCAATGATGAACTACTAACAAGGGCTAATGGGGGAAGTGAGGAGTCCGGTCTGTTCTGGCCACGCGTGTGAGTATGGGAGTCGATGTCATAACCGGTTCGATTCTCTCTGTATGTTATGGTTAATTTTCCAATTTGGTTTCTAACCTTCCCTTTAGCTTAACCAAGGCTATTTTACTGACTCACGTCGGGCCACAGGGGCATACTATGTGTTTTTCGGTGTGCTTGGATCACTATATCCGAGGCACCTTGTGTTAAGTTAACCGTTCAATCTAACCGGACGGTAACGAGTTATGTAACGAGCTAAGCATGAGCATGGCAACATTCTCTAGGCTCTCAGTGGGGACTAACTGTGTTGGTTCTCTTCCTAAAAGGAATTGTAAGTTTGTGATGTGTGTTATGTGTGTACAATACCCTATTATGTTATTTATGTATGAGTTGTGTGTTTAAAATAAATACCATGTCATCATGACAAATAGTTGCGCGCATTCCGGTAGTCGATGGGCTGCGCGTTAACCATGCCAGCCAAGGGTTGCTGACCCCCTCGGGGGATCCATATTTCTTTTACTGCAGGATGAGGATCGAGGAAGCGGAGTGGCTCTAGATCCTAGGGTGTAGTTACCTTTGGAGTACTTTTGGATGTTGCCCGGGATGCGCCTGTGCTCCCGTGGCGTGTTATATACTTGTTTATGATGGTTTACAGTGAAGTATACAGTGAAGGATTATGTAAACACTCGGTATAATGTTGATGTATATATATGGTTATTAGTTCTATGCTCGGGAGTCTGATCATCAGACCGGTACAATTGTATTTATTCAGCCTTGTTAGCCACGTGGGGGTTGACGGCATTGTAGCACCATTCGTTTAGTTACTGTTTAGTTGTTTATTTTCCGCTGCGATTTCAAGTAATGTGTTGGGCGTAGTAGGGGTGTTACAGATGCATGTATGGATGTGTGTTATGTGAGGGTAATTGTTTAAATTCCCGCATCATTAATTGTGCGCGAACGTCCTTCGGGACTAATACTACGTCGACTATAGATCGACTTATATAAAACACATATACGTTTAATGTGATGTGATTGTGGTTAATTGATATAACACACCAAATATATGATGGGATATATATGTATTAACCTAAGTAAATTACTTTGGTATGGGGCACGACATTGTCGGTCTCTAGAGCACGACTCTAACATGAACACTACCTAGATGACTTCTAGGCATGCGTAAGACCCATAGGGCAACCAACAAATAATAATATTCTCCATACCTAAAACTGTGACTGGGTAACTGACTGACTAAGTCAAATTTGGAGACTGTATGAGTGGATGGTTTACCTTAATCCAGTTAGTCATTGGCTACTAGTCGCGCGTTGAGATCTCTTGAGTTAACCCGGATCGGGCTTACTCTAGTTTAACCTGATCGAGCCTAGATAGATCGACAGGTATGGTGATAATATGGGCGCCTTTAAAAAGGCAAAATATGGACACTTTTAAAAAGGCAAAGAGAATGGGCACCTCGTGTGCATATGGGACTACCGTCCAAGTGTGTTTATTTCGGGTTGTCATAACTGACGCCCAACAGTGCTAACCAATTAAAGAATTATGTGGGGCCCGGGGGGCTGACCGATGTGGTATGAGATAATTAATAACGTGCGTGAATTAACGCCTTTGTTGAATTGTCTGTTGTATTGTTATGGTGCTTGTATAATTGAAATGACTGTTGGTGTGGATTGTAGTGATCGCTATAATTGTTTTAATTACAGCCATTCATGAGTTTACTGCTTATCATACATGTACACTGGTAAAGCATGTAACGAACTTAATAATGGCAACCATGACTATTAAGTGACCAATAGGGTCCAGGCTCGGCATACTCAGCGTTTATCGCTGAGCCTTTATGGCATTGCTGCAGGTGACAATTTCCGTTGAAGCCGAAGTGCGGGGCCGGGTAGTAGAGTTTTATTTTACTGCACGGAAGTTCATTTTGTAACAGGACAATTGTTAGTTTACTAAACGATGGATGAAGTATACAGTCGGGACATTAGATGCTCACTTGTCATAGAGTTTGATTATGGATGTAGAATGATGTAAAGGTTAGTATCTCGTTTTCTCTGCGGTTGTGTATGATTTGACAGTGTCGTTTCGTTATTTTTATTTCTGCTTCTTTCTACTCGCATGGGCGAGTTGTGGCTTGTGACACCCGAGTAAGATGTTTTTAGTGTGAGACTTCCGCTGTGAGACGATATATTAATTAATGCTACGTGAGTGATTATGGCGTGATTACCGAGTGGGGTGTTACAAAAAGTGGTATCAGAGCGGAGTACCGCTCTGATGACGAGATAATAGGATTTAAGACAGTGAGCCTAGGACTTGGGAATACGGAAACGTTTGTGAGGTACGAAACGTCTTCGTTTAAGTGAACTTATGTATTAGCAAGCCTCTGGCTTGCAAGTGTTAGCCTCGAGGTGCACAAATGAGTTGACTATAATATGATGAGTTATCGAGTAACAAGAAGACGGACGGTAATACTGACGTCTAGCGGTGGTGTGGGCCAAAAGCTGGCCAAGGCCATAAAGGCCCGAGAATATTACTCCTGTCATGGACCAGCTGAGAGCTCAGTCAGGAGGAGACATATGAACGTCACGAGTACATGGGCGACAGTCCACTTTCATGTGGAAGTCCAGTATGGACTACCGCCGACAGTACCCCTCCCCTCCACAACCCAATGAGTATCATACAACTGTAATACGATCCCCGAATATAGGGAAGAGGACTACTAAGCCTGATAGACCGTCTAAGCGACTCCATACTGAAAGTATTAAATCTTACTCCTAGAGCGTTAACAAAAGTTCAATACCCTACCTTCTTTACAAATGACCAACGTTAGCGATAGGCACCGCCGGGGGCGAGCGCCATTGCTACGGTGAACATTGTGGAAAAGAACACCCAAGACATCAGGGCAAGCAGACTGGAAACATCTTGAGCTCCACGAGACCATCACCCGTAATGGGGACCTTTAACCACCATACCATTGCATTGTAATACCAAAATGTAAACTGAGATTACTTGGGAGTGTGGAGAATTTGGTAAGTTCAACCGTCCTGTCATATTCAATTCCAGTTCTAATTTTGTGTTCACACAACACTGCAACACCAGAACCTTGTTGTGACAACACCTACGGTGAAATAATTCCAAGCGTTTATACTATCATAAATCTAATGTGGGAAAGAACTCGATATACTAATAACAATGTGGTCAGGAAAATTTTCCAATCCGTATACCGTCTTTAGGAACAATCGTTCTAACGGTACTTGAGCAACCAATGCGGTAGTAAGACGGACAAGTCTGACACCGACAATTCCACTTGCATGGCGTGCTTGCCACTGCAAGCGCTAAGTTAAACAGTGTACTAATAATCCGTCTACCCCGCGCACTTGCTACTGCAAGTGCTGCAGACAACCACGACCGTAGCTACAACTACCGTTATTGTTACAAACAAACTCTGTAAACTGTGTAGACTAGTGGTACGACACCATGGCTACCAATAATCACCAAACAATTGTATAACACTAATAAAAAACTACAGGACTACAATCGTCACCATACGAATAATAAACCGCTAAGACACGAGGCTTATAGCCTCGGAAGGACCCGATGAGTTCGACGAATCATAACAAAGGGGGCATACATCAGCCCATAACAAACTACCTGCATTATACAGTGGTGAATCAATAACAACGGCTTACGAGCCAAGTATTATGACAGACTTGTAAATTATTTAATGGCTTGTTATGGACGTGGGAGGTGGAACTTGATCCGGTACAGGTCAAGGGAAGCTGAACACAAATTGGGGTGGAAGGATAGCTCGGCACTGGTGCTGATCACATCAGAATCGAGTGACTCCTGAGACTCTTCACAAGTTGCCCCAATTAATTACCGTAAAAATAAATGCAAACTGCGGTATCCCAACAACAAACAGCTAACAATAATAAGAATGCTTGTGACTGACAGCTCACACTAGTATATGTTAAAACATACAGGAAACTATAGAGGAAATACGATCACATTACGACCATTACCAACTTGTGAAGTACCAGGAAATCTGTAAAACATATCAGTCCACAGTTAGACCAAGATTGAAAGAAACAACTCTACCGTAACCCGACTATTACCAATACCATTCGCAACGATAAATGCGAACTAATGATTGACACAGCAAAATTACCACACTAGTAGAAAAAACATTTTAAATGACGACACTTAAACCACGGTTAAATGAAAACCGTGGTTTAAAGTTTATAAACCACGGTTTCTAGGGAAAGTCATTTATAGTACACGCCGGAGAGAATAACCACGGTTTTTGGAGAACCGTGGTATAGTTTATTTATAAACCACGGTTTGTAGGGCAACCGTCATTTATAGTACATGCCGGAGAGAATAAACCACGTTTTTTGGAGAACCGTGGTATATAACCGTCACGCCGGAGAGAATAAACCACGGTTTTTGGAGAACCGTGTATAAACCGTCACGCCGGAGAGAATAAACCACGGTTCTTTAAGAACCGTGGTATATAACCGTCACACCGGAGAGAATAAACCACGGTTTTTTGAGAACCGTGGTATATAGTCTGAGCGGGAATTTTAATTTTTGGCCCAAATTAACGCGGCTCTTCTCTTTGGAATGTACTATAAATGACGGTTGCCCTATAAACCGTGGTTTATAAGTAAACAAAGAGAGCCGCATTAATTTGGGCCGAAAATTAAAATTCCCGCTCAGACTATATACCACAGTTTTTATAGAACCGTGGTATAAACCGTCACGCCGGAGAGAATAAACCACGGTTTTTAAAGAACCGTGGTATATAACCGTCACTCTCGAGAGAATAAACCACGGTTTTTGGAGAACCGTGGTATATAGTCTGAGCGGGAATTTTAATTTTCGGCCCAAATTAACGCGGCTCTCTTGCTCTCTTATATATTTCTCTTACTGTAATTGCAACCCACACTGGCGAACAAGGATTGAACGCGCCTCTTCCTCATTCTCTTCACCTCCCGGTAATTTTTACAACCCACGCCGGCGAACATGGAACATGCTCTACGCCATCTCTTCAACCTCCCGGTAATTTCGCAAACCATACTAGTGAATAAGGAACATGCTCTATGCCATATCAACCGCACTGTAAATTTGCTACCCATACTGGCGAACAAGAAACATGCTCCTACCTCTCTCATTATCTTGTTTTCATGGTAATTTTTGCAACCCACACTGGCGAACAAGGAACGTGCTCTGCGTTTCATCCTCATGTTCACTCATTGTAATTTTTGCAACCCCAGCCGGCGAACAGCGAACATGCTCTACGCCGCATCCATTTTCTTCAACCCACATAATTTTTGGAACCCACCGGCGAACAAGGAGCATACTGCGCCTCCATTCTTCACTCTCGATTTCGCAACCTTAATTCGCAAAAAGGAACATACATAATCTGGCATCTTCATTGTCTTGTATATGCGCTCTGTTGAGATTTCCAGATTGAAGGCGAAGATTTGAAAAATTCATGGACTATAAACCACGGTTTCATGTATAACCGTGGTTTATTCGTTGTTTTTTTTCACCTTATATACCACGGTTTTTAGAATAACCGTGGTTTATTCTCTCCGGCGTGACGGTTATATACCACGGTTCCCCAAAAACCGTGGTTTATTCTCTCCGGCATGTACTATAATGACGGTTGCCCTACAAACCGTGGTTTATAACCGTGTTTTTTTTTACATTATATACCACGGTTTTTAGAATAACCGTCATATATTACTCTCACTATAAATGACGGTTTATAGAACCGTGGTTTTTTTTCTTCATTTAAAACCACGGTTTTGAACCGTGGTATATAATATTTTGGCATTTACGACGGCCGCAAATACCACAGTTTTTAACCGTGGTATATAAGCAAAATAACCGTGGTATATAATGTTTTTTCTACTAGTGCCACCCCTGGGCACTACCTCTACCAAGGAGTGTCGTGTACGCTTATGTACCATTATGAATGAACAAACGTCAAGATTAAATCTTATGTGTAATATCATGATCATGCTGATCATTGGGCAAGTTCCAAGTATAAGAGTGACTACCGCCATTGGCGTTCCACCGTGTAAAAAGTGATAATTATGTGTTATTGTAAAAGGCACGTCGTCTACTATTAGTACGACTGTCAGTGGTATGGAATATGTGGATTAAACAACGGCTAATCGCCTACACAATAATATAAATACCCAGGTGTAACCAATTGTAACACCCCATCTCAATCCAAATGTGGTTTCGCAACTTAACAACATATATATAAATGTCACACAGCGGAATTCAATACACTCCAAGACCTTGCCACGGTCTGATTGACAGAATATACCGAACATTAGTACATACAAATCTTAACCAAATACATATCCTTCTTACAATCCCCTCACATCCTATACATCTTACTAACTCAAATTGCCATACGAGTGTACATGCACAACTCGTAGGCCACACTTAACCCGTAACGCTTGTACCCCTTCTTACTCTCGCGATGGCCGCCTCCTCACGTTCACCTGTGTAGTAAAAACAGCCCCCAAAGGGGGTCAGCACGAATGCTGGTACGATCCTCTCATGGCCCCCAAGCAAAACGTGGCTACGATGACTAATTGTCGATAGCATGAAGGTTGATTTGATGCACAACATAATAGAAAGTGCGGTAAACAACAATCCAAATATAACAATCAAAGTTCAAACATAATGAACGACTTAAATGTGTTACCTTAATTAGAGAGTTAATTATTTAACTACTTAAGTTATGTTTCCTCTTAATCTTAGTCCATCCTTATCTTACCTCAATCTTAGTCTTATCTTAGTCTTAGAAACAACCATTCTTTAAAAAGGAATGGATGTAGCTTATCTTAGTCTTATAATACAAACCCATCCTTTAAAAAGGAATGTTGCAACTTATCTCAAACCTTATCTTAATCTTAGAATACAACCACTCTTTAAATAGAAATGATTGTATCTATCTCAATGTTTATTTTTGTTGGGTCAAAAAGCGACCCTAGCCAATGAGCTATTAACTCCACTGGTTGAATAAACAACTTATCTTATAATTTAGGATTTAGGTGATCCTACCGCACCATCTTAATGCCTCCTACCTTGGACTGTATGTCCAATGTAGCTGAGCCGGCACCGACCCTAGGCAACAAGTCCGAAGACAAGTCCTTAAGAGGATGTCGGATCTGCTATAGATACCGACCCCCTTTTCCTTAGCATGCATGACCGGAGTCAGTCCCGGGTTCCTCACTCCCCCATAAATTCCAGTTAGTAGAAGTCTCAAGACAATGTTTGTTGGTTAAACCTCTTTCGGTAATTAACAAACTAATATTAGGGAGCGTTCCTTAGTCTCACTCAATTTCTTACTAATCGTTGGTTAGTAAGTTCTCACGGTAAGTTGTGTTAGTTTCCAAACATCACACAACAATGCAATAAACATAATGTTCCGGTTGCATGCTTTATCTTGTTTAGTCGGCACACATAAACAAATAGCATACAAGCCGAGGGACACCTCGTTAGCAAGCAGGTCACAAGAAGAACTGTACCGTTCACCGTTGGTCGTTTCGGTTGCTTACTCTCCTCCGGAGTCCAAATTCCCAAGTCCTAAACATTCATCGAATTTGGTGGTTATTACTTTTAATTAACCTAGCTTACTTAATCACTAATGATTTCCAACTAAATACCACTTAAGTTCTTATAAACTTAATCTTAAGTGAATCGCTTCTCCTCATTCCTTATACTATTCACCCCTTAATTATCATTGTCACCCACCAAACATGTCTTAAACAACCTTATATTATCATTACATATCAATCTCCATCTAGCTCTTCTTAATTCTTACCAACTTAACCTTAAACACTTATACCATTTTATTACCTTAATCTCTTAACTCCTTATATGCTTATCTTTCAAATCATCATCACTCTTCTAATGGTGGACCCCTAAGTCATTGTAATTTAAACATAATCATGTAAGTTAATCACTTCTCATTACACCTCATACTTGTTTACACCTCTTAACGCCTTTACATGTCACCAAAACAAGCCTAAACATTATCTAAAACCATTACCATTCAATCCCCCATCATTAGAAGCCAAAAACATTTTTTTTCCTTTTTCTCTGCACTGGACCGCCCCTCTGGGGCGGTCCCAACCAGAAGCTTCATACGCTGCAGAATTCGCCTGGACCTCCCACAGGGGCGGTCCCTAGGGGCGGTCCACAGCAGAACCTATTTTCCAAAGTGCTTTTCTCCTCATTTTGAACTCCAATTTCACCCCAATCTATTCCCACTCATTCCACAATCTTTCCACATGTTTCCTACATGTTTAAACACCTTAAAACATGCACTAAACCTTCCCCAAAATCACTAAGCTTGACACTCAATTTCTTACAAAATTCTTACACTTAACACTTGATTCCTTACACTTCCCTCTTGTGACTTTGCCTAAGTCCTCAACTAATCATTATTTTTCTTCCCAACCATCTTAGCTACTTCACAAGCTTTATTATGCATACCCTTTTGCTTTACTCAAACTTCTCAAAGCCATATATAATCTAGCACATGCTTACATCCTTATAAGTCATTATACCTTATTTTTCCTTCAAACTTTGTACAAGTTCCCTAGCTTCCTTAACCATGGTTTTGGTGCATAAAACTCACCATTATTACCCCTAGTCCCTCTTAGACATCCCTAGGTGAAATACCCCAAACCTAGGTGAAATACCCCAAACCTTGATATGTTGTTAAACATTTAAACTATGGTATGTAAAGGCTAAAAAGCCTTAGAAACATCAGAGTACAATTTAAACCATAGTAAAACACAATTAAGCACTAAGACACAACTTGAGCAAAAACTTGTTCTAAGCTTGGATTGAACTTGGTTAGGACCCAAAGAGCCTACCAAGACTTAATATTATTCAATTATGATTTAATAAGGCTAACTAAGTCCTTAGGAACTTTGGTAGACAGTTAAACCAAACAAAACACGAATAAATGCCTTAAAGTCAATATGGGCAAAAATGTGTTCTAAGCTTGGGATAAATTTGTATAAGACCTAAAGGTCATATCTATACCTTATAAATATGTTAATGAACATATTAAATCAATTACCAAGGAAACCCAAGCATGAAAACAAGTTAAAACACAAAATGTGCTTTAAGGAGCCTTAAGCACATTTTGAAAAATTGTCTTGTAAATGAGTTTTGAATGGCTAAATGTCCATCATTACTCTCTAATTAACATGTGTACTACTTAGTATCACATTTGGAGGTCTAAATCAATGGAAATCAAAAATTTCACAAGAATGTGCCTTGTTTTTGTGAATAGTAACTATTATAAGCTAGTTTGTAACATATGATATTATAAGTTATGTTAATGGCCAAACAAAGACCAAAACACCCTTATTATGATTATGGGGGCCGGATTTTGTAGGGTGAGTCATCACCATTCATAAATCAATTAAGGAAAGGAAAGTGAGTAAAGTAAAGTACTATTTGCTTTATATGTAAAATATCTTAACAAAGTGAACTCTCTCACCTCATTCTCTTCTTCCCTTTCATTTCCCATGGTTTGCCATCTTCTTCCTCCTCTCTCCATCAGTTTGCTACAGCCATATACCATTCTCCATCTTCTTTCACTTGTAACTTATGATTCCATGCTCCAAAATCAATTTCAAGACTACCTTTGTCTTAGTTAGATCAAGCTCTTCATTTCCCTCCTTTCAAATCTTCAAGAACTCAATTTCGGTGCCATGGAGATTCACCATTGAAGGAGCTTGAGCTCACCTTTTCACATATTATTGTTCTCCTTTGCTTCAAGGTAAGGAAACTCAAAGAAAATCCATGTTTCCCTCCATGTTTATATGATGTCCAAAAATTCACCTCACAATGGTGTTTTCACCTTGCTTGTTTTAGCTTCATTTGAATCTTCCAAGGGCTAGGAGGAGTCCTCTCTTGATACTCATTCAAGCTCTCTTTCCATTCAAAGGTAAACAATTACCTTAATGTGTTAAACAATATGTAACTAGGGTTACAATGAGATGAAGCATAATGCTTGAATACTCATTCTATTATGTGTACATTGTTTAGAAGTTGACAAACAACCAAACACCCTACCGGGTTTTACAAGGAAACAAGAAAGAAGTTTGTGAGGAAAAGAGGTAAACAAACTATCTCAATGTAGTTTAAATGCCTTAGGAGAATGAGCTTGATTTGCTTAATAAAATACCTAAGGAGCCAATGGTGAATGACCTAGAGAAATGCTCTCAAGGAGTTTATTAAGGGCATATGTATTGTTGGGTGTATTTGCAGGTCAAAGGCATTACTTATGTGGGAAATTCAGTGTTTAAGGCTTATGCAATTTAAGGGCCTAAGAGCCATGTTATTTAAGGGCCTAAGAGCCATGTTATTTAAGGGCCTAAGTGCCAAGCAATTTAAGCTTATGCACTATATTGTGATGTAGTGCTAAATGTGTGAAGTTTGTGTATAAAATGTGTTTGATGGATTTTAGGTGTTCTTGAATGAAATAAGGTAAAAACCTAAGTGTTTGGATGTGAGTATATACAAGAGAAGCTATGGCCAAATTTGGAAAATGTGTAAGAAGTTCTAAGTGTTTTAAGTAAGTTTGGTGAACTATGAAGTGTTAAAGGTGAACAGATGTTTTACTTGGGAAGAAAACATGTATTAAGGTGATTTAGAGTGATGCAAGGATTTAGGTATTATCTTGGAAGTTCTAGGAATTCAATGTGTTTTTTTGAGAATGTATTTAAGCCTTGGAGAAGTTTGTTTTAGGTTTAGGAATGTTGATGTACAAGGAAGAAGTGATGTTTAGGTAAGATGTGAAAAGGGAGATTTAGTTAGTAAGAAAAGAAGTTTGAGAGATGATGTAAGGTGTAGAGGAAACACCTTGGTATAGTGGTCATTATTGGTGAAATACCACTTAGAAATCTTAAGGAGGAAACATTCCAGTGCTAAGAATTTTGTAAGAAATTGTGAATGATAAGATGGTTTTGGTGTGTGATTTAGAGAGTTTAGTACATGGCTAATGGTGTGGTTTGAAGTGCCCAAATGAGGTTAGGGTGTACTAGGATATATGGGGTGAAGTTTGGAGTTGAATGAGAAAAGGAAAACAAGGGTCTGGGGCAGACCGAACTTGCGACCGAACTTGCAAGTTCGGTCGAGCCCAGTTTACCCTGCGAGAATTGGCTTCTGGAATGGACCGACCTTGGGGACCGGACTTGCAAGGTCGGTCGGGCTTGTATTTTGTGTACGGATTAAGTTTCTGGAATCGACCGAACATGGGACCGGACTTGGCAAGTTCGGTCGGGCTGAATTTTCAAAGGGAAGAAACTCTCGGGAATGGACCGAACATGCGACCGAACTTACAAGGTCGGTCGGAGTAGAAATTTTGACGGTAAAGTGTTCTGGAATGGACCGACCTTGTGCAAGGTCGGTCGGTAAGGTTGGTCGGACCAAAAATGTTTTTTTATGGTTATAAAATGATATGTAATGATGGGGATGATTAGTAATGATGTTATAAGGTTGTTTAAGACATGTTAGGTGAGTTATAATGACAATTTAGTGGGGGAAAAGATGTATTAAAATGTAAAAGTAAAACAAGTTAAAGTGAAGTTATGTAACTAAGTTAACGGGGAAAAAGTTATTAGAATTAGACATTAAATAATCATGCTACCCCGATGTTAATAAAAGTACATGTGATGTTATCAGTTGTTCGAGAATTGCTCGAGGAACATGAGTGGACGTGGTAAAGTGGACTCCGGTGACAGGAATGGTTTTCTTGCAACCTGTGTCCTACCGGATTACACCGGCTTGTATGCCAATGTGTTTTTCTGTATGTTTGCCACGTTGTAAGATTAAACATGTAATGAGTTTACAGTAATTTATTTATGTGGCGTGTACAACTCCGATACCATTTAACCTCGGAAGTGTTAACCTTAGTTAACTGAGTCTAGGATCACGTGAGAGTTCGGTATTCGGAGTAAACGACCCGAACCATGGGACATACTAACCACGGCTATGCGTGTGTTAATTGTGTGATATGTGTATGTGAATGTAGGGATCTCCCTTGTGTGTTTAACCCAGTTGTAATACTGTATGGTGGTAGTTATGATAGACTCCATAGTGGGGTTCTAACTAATATCTAAAGTAAGTATGTACTAACAGTGGTGAGGAATCCGGTTTGGCCGGTCGCGCGTTGTTTGGGAGTGGGTATCCTTCTTAGCCTTACCCTTCTCTCTGTTATGGTTGTTTCCTTCACGGGTTATGATCTCCCATTAGCTTACTCCAAAGCTTAGCTATTCTGACTTATGATCGATTTAGGGGGAACATGTGTTTATGTGGTGTGTTCGGGTCACCATATCCGAACCATCTTAACCTAAGTTACTCGTCCGACTATTAGGACGGTAATGAGTGTTGTTGTTGTTGTATAACGAGCTTACCATGAGGGTGACACCATTCTCTAGGCTCACCAGTGAATTAACTATGTTTGGGTCAGTTCCTAAGAGGACCGTTCCCGTTATGTTATGTGATGTCGTTGCAAAGCAATTCCTATTGCGATGTTATCATGTGCACGTGGAAACGTGAAGGGTGTTGTTATGTTTTGTTATGCGAGGAATATTATATATTATAAAATAGAGAGTGTGTGGATCATGGAAATGAATTCCAGTTTGTGATATGAGGCGTTTGAGGATAACCCGATTATTGGGTAGTTGTCGTCTATTAAGGAAGTAGCTCCATTAGAGGAGGAACACTCTAGGGATAATGAATACCGTGAGTGACTTATTAATAAGGATGTATTATCCGTTTGTTGAGCCCATTGAGGCGAAATGTTATGTGTTGTGTGTTTACAGTTGCATGCATGATTTAAATATAATCAATCGCATGCTAAGACGACAATTAGTTGTGCGTGGCCCGGTAGCATGTGGGCTGCGGGATTACCATACCAGCAAAGGTGCTGAGCCCTTGGGGGCCACCCTTTCTCTTCTTTTCCTATTTCAGGTACAAAGAGCTGGAGCCGTTCGAGAGTAGGACGGGGTAGTCGTTGTACATGGGTAATCGTTTAAGTTGTATATATACAGTAGGTGTAGTAAGACCAAAACTGTTATCGGCATCAATTTGTAAATACTTGGTACAGTTGGAAGGCTTTTGTATGTTGGTTGTTGTTAATGAAAAGACCGGTACAATGTTTATGTAATAGCCTTGTTAGCCACGTGGGTGGTTAACGGCGTGTAACACCAACGAGTTAAGTTATTTGATGAGGTATGTATTCCGCTGCAGATTGTTGTTATGTGTTTGTTGTTGGATGGGGTGTTACAAAAAGTGGTATCAGAGCGAAGTATCGCTCTGATGACTGAATTACCGAGCTTAGGAAGTACCGAGTTAGGATTTAAGTACTTTGGGTTAAGGGTTGAGTGATAGCGTGAGAGATACGCTAGATAGGAATTACCAGTGTGTACTGGAAACCTACAATATCCATCCCACCCTCCACAATCCCTGTTTTATAACTTGGGAAAGAACGCCAGAGGGATGAAAGTCCTCTCTTACTTGGGAATACCCGATCTGGCTGTTATTACATACCTCTAAAGGTACGGAGAACCTGTCATACGGTAGATCCCGAAAACTGGGAATCCTGGAGACGGTTCCCATCATATAATAGCGAAGAATGAAGAATTTTGTGTATAAGGGAATAGAATTTTCGGCAACCTGGGTCGACATGCTGAGCAGTCGAGTACAACCAGCCCCTCTTGGGCGGTCCCAACCAGAAGCTTCATACGCTGCAGAATTCGCCTGGACCTCCCCACAGGGGCGGTCCCTAGGGGCGGTCCACAGCAGAACCTATTTTCCAAAGTGCTTTTCTCCTCATTTTGAACTCCAATTTCACCCCAATCTTTTTCCACTCATTCCCCAATCTTTCCACATGTTTCCTACATGTTTAAACACCTTAAAACATGCACTAAACCTTCCCCAAAATCACCAAGCTTGACACTCAATTTCTTACAAAATTCTTACACTTAACACTTGATTCCTTACACTTCCCTCTTGTGACTTTGCCCTAAGACCTCAACTAATCATTATTTTTCTTCCCAACCATCTTAGCTACTCCTCAAGCTTCATTATGCATACCCTTTTGCTTTACTCAAACTTCTCAAAGCCATATATAATCTAGCACATGCTTACATCCTTATAAGTCATTATACCTTATTTTTCCTTCAAACTTTGTACAAGTTCCCTAGCTTCCTTAACCATGGTTTTGGTGCATAAAACTCACCATTATAACCCCTAGTTCCTCTTAGACATCCCTAGGTCTTCCTAGTACTCAAGAACTCCATTGTTTATCCATTTTCACCAAAACACCCTTAGTGATTACTAGAACATTCCTTAGTCATAAAATCTCCTTAGAACACCTTAAACACTTAGTTTCCTCTCCAAATTTTGACATGGCTTCCTTAGTATATTTCTATACCTAACATTTAGTTTTTCACCCTTAATACAATCATGAACACTCAAATCCTTAGTACACAATCTTAGCACACAATTTACACCCTTCTAACCTCTAATTCTTCCTAAACAACTCTAGGTCGTTCTAATCCTCAAGAACACCGTTGTTAACTTATTTCCATTCAAATTTTGCCATAGCTCCTCTAGTATATTATCATGCCCATAAGCATGGTTTTTCTCATTCAATCATCTCACACATATCAAACCTTTTTCTCATCATAATACTCACCCAAATAAACTCATGCATAATAAACTCAATATAGTGCAATAATCTTAAATTGCATAGCACTAAGGCTCTTAAATGACATGGTTTATAGGCCCTAAATGACATGGCTCTTAGGCCCTTAAATGACATGAATTTAAACACTGAATTTCCCACACATAAAAGCTTTCAACCTGCAAATACACCCATCAATCTCATAGTAGTTATAATGCTCTTAAAATCCATCTTAAACTTATCTTACTAACTCATTCCCATTGGCTCCTTAATCACAAGTTCATAAGCTTGTTTAAATTATTTTTCCTAGGTTATATAACCCATTACATAATGTAAGCTTTAAGCTACTGAAATACCCCAAACCTAAGTATGCTAAGTAAACATCAAATTATGATGTAGTAAGGCTAAAATATGCCTTAGAAAGATTGGTAGACAATTTAAACTAAGGAAAACACAAGGAAACGCCTTAAGGGCAATTTAGGCAAAAATGTACTTTAAGCTTGGAGTGACTTTGATTAGCACCCAAATGCCATTATAAGACTTTAGTAACATGATAATGGACATTTTAAATCAATTACCAAAGAAAACCAAGCTCAAAAACAAGCTTAAACACAAAATGTGCTTTAAGACTCCTTAAAGCACCTTTTTGAGAAATTGTCTTAGAAATGGGTTTTGAGTGGCTAAATGCCCATGATTACACCTTAATCAACATGTGTACTAATTAGTATCACATTAGGAAGCCTAAATCATTGGGAAACCAAAAATTTCATGAATATGTGCACTAATTAGTGAATAGTGCCCAAATTAAGCTTAAGTCAACATAAGTCAATTAGTTGGTCAAACAAGACCATAAATATCTTGATTATAAGGTGGTGGTCGGTTTTTTGATGTGGGGAGTCACCACATGACAAGGCAATTAAAGGAAAAGAAGAGGAAAAGAGAGAATAGTACTATTTGCTTTATAAAGCAAAATACCTTATATTAGCCTACCTCTCTCCTCTCTTCTTCATTTCTCTTCTTCTTCCACGGTTTTCTTCTTATTCTTCTCTGTTCCAAGCCGTCCAAGCAGCACCCATGGCACCACCACCTTGCTTTGTCCATAACTTGCTCATTTTAGCTCCAAATCAAAAACTAAGCATAGATTTCTCTTAGTTAGACCAAGGTCTTGCTTCCTATCTTTTCAAAATTTGAAAAGACTCATTTTGGAGCCATGGGAAATCACCATTGGAGGAGGAAAAGCTATCTTGAGGTGTTCATTATCTTCTCCATTCATTCTAGGTAAGGAAAATGTAAGAAAAACCAAGTTTCCATCACTTTTCCTTCATGACCGAAAATTACCTTCTCATGGAGCCTTGTTTTATCCATTGTTCTAGCTTGATTCTATTCTCCAAGGGCTAGAGGAGGTCCTTATTGATTCATATCCAAGCCTACCTTAAGACTTCAATGTAAACATTCATTTTAGACCTTAGAACACATTTTCAACCTAGGGTTTACTCCTTAAGGTTAGTGTATTATTTAGCACTCATGAGAGTCATTGTGTATTGATTAGAACATTGGCAAGGGAGTTAATATGGTGGCCAATATTTCCAAGGGAAAACGGTCTAAGGAGGAAGTTAAGCTAATGAAATACCCCAAACCTTAATGTGTTAATTAATTATGTAATTATAATTTTCTAAGGCTAATAAGTCCTTAAGATTATTGTGAAGGAATGAAAACCAAAAAGAAAGAGAAAATGCGTAAAGTCACACAACGTGAAACGCGTATTAATTATTTTAGGAGGTACATAACCTTCATTAGGGTTGTAAATATATTTTTATACCGTAATACACATTAATAACATGTGGGAAAATCCCGGAAGAAAATGGATTCAAACAATGCGTTAAACGCTAACGGAGGCCTAAAACGCGTTTTTCGAGAAAACCCGGAAAACGTGACTTTAAACAGTTAAATGACCCCGTAAAAATAATGGTTGATTTTATAACAATAATTAAACATTAATGGGAGTTTGATGACCACTAAAATTAAGGGAATGAGAAAATTCCGGAAAACGGTCCGGTTAGTGAATAGTACTAAACCGGGCAAATAACGAGCGTTTTCTGCTAAAAGACAAAAACGCTCCAACGTGTTTACAGTAGTGGGCCGGTTTTATTAATGTAAACAGCTCACTCACACATGACAAGTAACTAATTAATAGAGTAAAATAGAGAGAGACTACTTATACCCCACCTATCTCTCTCTCCTCTCATTTCTCTCTTTCCTCTCTTCTCTCTCTCTCCCAACCGGCTCCCCTTCCTCCTTGCTGCCGATGGAACTCTCCATCTAGCCAACAATGGCTTCCTCCATTCTTCTTCATCCCCAAGCTCCATTTGAGCTCCAAATCAAAAACAAACCACATATTCTTCTTCCTCTCATCTCCCTCTATCATCCTCTCTTTTCAAATTCCAAAAGGATGAAGTTGATCTCCATGGGTTTTCCTCATTTGAAGTGAAAATGGCACCAATGAGAAGCTTGTAGTCTCCTCTTCCTTTCAAGGTAAAGATTTCCAAGAAAAACTCATTTTTCCTTCATCTCTTGGTGTAATCAATTTTTCACCAATTGTGATACCTTGTTTTTCTCCTTGTTCTTGAGCTCCAAATTTATCCTTCAATGGTGGAGTAGCTCCCTTCTTGATTCAAGGGAGAAAAACCCTCTTGAAAACTTCAAAAAGTAAACCCTAACTTGTGTTCTAGCCCTTTTAATGAATTGAGATATTCCAAGGGTTTAGATGATTAATTAAGTATGTTTTTTGTGTTCTTGGATGTTGGGATGGAGTTTGGAAACTCCATACCCTTGTGACCAATTTTGGAGAAGATGAGGAGCAAGAGGTGAATTAAGAGACTTGTGAGATTAAGGTAAGGAATTCACCTTAAACCTTTTTATAATTGTTTAAGTGTTGGGATGGGTAAACAAATTAATGAACCCAAAATTGAGAGTTGAAATATAGGTTGTAATGTGTTTAGTTGGTGTTGGAGAGGTTTGGGAATTGATAGTTGAATTGAGGGCCTTAAGAGCCAATGGTTGTAAGTTTGTGAGTGGTATTATGGTTTTGGAGTTTATGGTGATTATATTGTTGTGATGGAATTTGAGGTACTGTAATGTGCTGTTAGGACCCTTGTAAGGGTGAGGCTAGATTAGGAATGAAGAGGTTGCGTTTTGATGAAAATTGATGAGGATGAATATGTAAAGATTATGGGGAAGTTATGACAACTTTTGGTTGGAAAATGAGTGTTGATGATGGTTTAATGGTTGAGAGGATTTAGGTGTTGAATTGGGATGTTTAATGTGGAAAGGAATGGTTGTTTATGACTTGCGAAACATGGAGTAAGTGTAGGTTTATTAGAATTGCAATTCTGGGTGAAAATCCCCTCTATTGGCTGAATTTTCAGGTATGTCTGAACTTCCGTTCGGACATGGAAGTCCGGACATGCCCCGTCGTTTTGTAATTTTTCCGAGTTTTAAGTTGTGTCCGAACTTCCGTCCGAACTTGGAAGTTCGGACACTCAAAAAAATTTCCCAGGCCATTTAGCTTCGACTTGTGTCCGACCTTCGATGTCCGGACACAAGTTCGGACGCCTGTAATTTTTCTCCAGTTTGGCCTCGACTTGTGTCCGAACTTGGAAGCTCGGACACAAGTTCGGACAGAGTGAAATTTTCTTTGAGTTTTGCTTCGACTTGTGTCCGAACTTTGAAGCTCGGACACAAGTTCGGACATTCGTCAGTTTTCACACCCAATTGAGTCTCGACTTGCGTCCGAACTTCAAAGCCCGGACACAAGTTCGGACATAGGGTAATTTTGAGCAAAAACTTTGTTTAAGGGTAGGAAATGATATCCAATGATGAGGATTAATATGTAATGATGTTATAAGTTGGTTAAGGACATGTTAAGTAAGTTATAATGGTGATTGAGTGGTGAAAAGTTATAATAAAAATGTAAGTTGTAAAACTACCGAACGGGGTTAATCATGGGCGCATTAGTCGTTAAATAATTATGTCACCCCGATGTTAATAAAGATAGTTATAATATTACCAGTTACTCAAAGATTTTCAAGGGACATGTGATGGCACATTAGAGTGCATCTTCGGTGACAGGTATGGTTTTCTTGCAACCTATGTCCTACCGGATTACACCGGCTTGTATGCCAATGTGTTTTTTCTGTGGTTTGCCACCTTGCAAGATAAGCATGAAATGAGTTTACAGTAATTCATTATTGTGGCGTAATTAATTCCGATACCGCTTAACCTTAGTTATGTGTTAAATAATAGTTAACCGGCCTTAGGTTCACATAAGAGATCGGTATTCGGAATAAACGTCCCAACCCATGGGAACGTTCTAACTACGGCTATCCGTGCGTTATTGTATGTTATGACTATGCGTGATGTATGTGACTTGTTTAATATGTTGTTGATGTTGGATACTGTTATCCGTGTTGTTGAAATGGGATATGATTTCCCTTATGTGTCTAACCGAGTTAGTAACACTATGTGACGTATGTATGTGATAAGTTCCATAAGGGACCTCTAACTAAATAAGTATATGTTATGTATGGAGAGGAATCCGGGTGTCCCGGTCGCGCGTATTGTTTGGGAGTTAATATATATATGTGAATTAACTCCCATCCTGTTATGTTAGGTTGTTTTCCTTCATTGGATTTCGACCTCCCACTAGCTAGCTTAGCCAAAGCTTACCTACCCGACCTTCACATCGGGCTAGGAGGGAAATTATGTACAATGTTGGTAGGGTGTTGAAGCCTAAGTTCGCTTCGACTCCCTCTTTGTTATGTTACGGTTGTTCTTCCTCCTTGAATTACAACCACCCACAAGCTTAACCAAGGCTACCTACCTACCTCATCACTATTGGAGCTAGGGGGAAATTGTTTATGTTGTGTACGGTCCTATATGAGGCCGCCACTCAAGTAAAGAAAATGTATGTATGTTATGCTCGGGCTTATATCACCCCGGCACTCCCTAAGTGAAGTTCATGTACTCTAAGAAGAGTGAAATTAGGTTGTTATGTTATAAAGTGAAGTGTGTTGTTATGTTGAGTGTGCTAACCTTGTGTCTGTATTCTATTAATGGATGTTTGCTTATAAGCGTGATATGTGTGTGAGTTTGTGCATGTTTGAAATAAACAAACCGCATGCTAAGACGACAAATAGTGTGTGTGGCCCGGTAGCATGCGGGCTGCGGGATTACCATACCAGTAAAGGTGCTGACCCCCTTTGGGGGCTCCCATACTTTTCAGGTACAAGGAACTGGAAGCCGTTCGAGATTAGGACGGGGTATGTTTGTATGTGGTAGTCATGAGAATTTTGGATGTATTATAGGTGTAGTAAGACCGAAAATGTATCAGCGTTAGTTGGTAATTACTCGGTACAGTTGTAAAGTAAGTGTATAATGAATGTTGGACATGGAACGGGATTAATGTGTAGTTGCTCGGGAGTTTAGTCCATCAGACCGGTACAATGTATGTATGTTAGCCTTGTTAGCCACGTGGGTGGCTAACGGCGTGTAACATCAAAGAGTTAAGTTATGTTGTGAGTTGTGATTTCCGCTGCAACGTGTTGTTAAGTGTGTTGTTAGTAGTGGGGGTTTACAGATAAGGTTGAGAAAACAAGGTAAATTACTTACCTAATGGTTGTTTTAAGGTTTAAGGGATGGTATTTAGATGAGTACTAATGTAGCTTAAAGCTTACATTATGTAATGGGTTATATAACCTAGGAAAAAGGAATTTAAACAAGCTTGTGAACTTGTGACTAAGGAGCTAATGGGAATGAGTTAGTAATATAAGTTTAGGATGGATTTTAAGAGCATTATAACTACTATGAGATTGATGGGTGTATTTGCAGGTTGAAAGCTTTTATATGTGGAAATTCAGTGTTTAAGTTTAAGTTATTTAAGGGCCTAAGAGCCATGTCATTTAAGAGCCTTAGTGCTATGCAATTTAAGATTTATTGCACTATATTGAGTTCATTATGAATGAGTTTGTTTTGGGTGAGAAAACATGATGAGAAAGAACTTGATGTTTGTGAGATGGTTGAATGAGGAAAACAATGCATTTGGGCATGATAATATACTAGAGAAGATATGGCGAAATTTGAGTAGAAAACAAAGTGTTTAAGTGCTAGTGGTGAGTTAAGATGGCCTAGAATTCACTAGGGATCATCTTGAGGAATTTGAGTGGAAATGAGTTAACTAAGGAGTTCTTGAGGTTTTGAATGACCTAGAAGTGTCTATGAGGAAATTAGAGCTTAGATGGGTACATTGAACACACAAGAGTCATGGTAAGAGGAATGGTGAGACTTGTGCATAAATTTGAAGGAGAAGGTGTATAATGCTTTAAGATTATTAGGTATGAACTAGGGAATATAACAATGAGAATTTTGGGAAGCTTGTGTAAGTGAAGAGGATGCTAGTGGTGGAACAATAAGGTTTTAGTTTAGATGGTAATGAGTGGACTTAGGTGATGGAAGTGAAAATTGAAGGAGAATGTTGTCGAATGTCGAGAAAATTGACTAGGAATGTATAAGAGTGTAAGATCATGAGAATGGTGAATAAATTCAGTAAAAGAGATGTAGATGTCTAAGGAGGGTGTAGGAAGGTCAAGGCAAAGAAGAACAAGTTTAAGGTGCTAAGAGGATGGCAAGAAATGTATAGGTAAGTTCATGAGTTTAGGTTGAAGAGTAACAAATGGAAAAGAGAGGAATTTGTGCATGGATATGCAAGATGACTTGAGGAAGTTTTGGTAAACGAATTGAGGATGGGGGATGATGTTTATGAAGTGCTCAAACTGTTATGGAGGGAACACTTGGGTTGGTTGAAGTTTTGGTAAGGTTACAAGTTGGAAATGTAAGGAAACAAGTGCTAAGTGTTAGGAGTTTTAAAAGGATTGAGTGAATGTTTAAGAAGATCTTCGGAAATTGTTTTGGAGAGTTTGGTGGAATTTCTAAGGTGAGTTTAAGTGCCTAAGTGGTATTAGGACACATGGGGGAACTTGTGGAGAAGTTTGGAATCAAATGGGAATTTAGAAACAAGGTTCTAGAGCCGACCGACCTTAGGGACCAGACCTACAAGGTCGGTTGAGCTCAGTTTACACTACCGGAAAGAGTTTCTGGAATCGACCGAACTTGGGGACCGGACTTACAAGTTCGGTCGGGCTTGTATTTTGTGTAGAATTAAGTCTCTGCAATGGACCGACCTTGGGACCGGACTTGCAAGGTCGGTCATGCCTAGAATTTTGTACGGGAATTGGTCTCTGGAATCGACCGAACTTGGGGACCGGACTTACAAGTTCGGTCGGGGTAAAATTTTCAAACGGTAGTAAGTTCTGGAATGGACCGACCTTTGGTAAGGTCGGTCGGTAAGGTCGGTCGACCCTAAAGATAAAAAAAAAGAAAGAAACCCTAAGGAAGTTTAATGGAATTAATGGTACCCCATTAAGAGGGCATTGATGATTAGAGGTATAAAGACCTAAGGGATTAAGTTAAGTATGAACATAAAAGTTTAAGGTTAAGTTGTAAGAATAAGTTGTAAACTTAATAGGTGTTAGGTGTGGAATCATGATGGGTTAAGTAAGTTAAATAAGTTGAATTAAGTTAAGTGATTAACAACCTAAAACTGAATCAATGTTTTAGGACTTGAGAGTTTGGACTCCGGAGAGAGAGTAAGCACCAAACGACCAACGGTGAACGGTATAGTTCTTCTTGTGACCTGCTTACTAACGAGGTGTCCCTCGGCTTGTGTGCTATTGGTTTTTGTGTGCTCACTAAACAAGATAAAGCATGCAACCGGAACTGAAATACCCCAAACCTTAATGTGTTAATTAATTGTGTAATTATAATTTTCTAAGGCTAATTAAGTCCCAAAATGTGAAAATACGTATTTAATTATTTTAGGTGGTACATAACCTTCATTAGAGTTATAAATATATATTTTTAAACCCTAATTACACATTAAGAACATGTGGGAAAAATTCCGGAAGAAAGCGGATCCAAACAATGCGTTAAAACGCTAACGGAGTCTTAAAGCGCGTTTTTTCGAGAAAATCCGAAAACGTGACTTTAAACAGTTAAATGACCCCGTAAAAATAATAGTTGATTATATAACTATAATTAAACATTAATGGGAGTTTATAGCCATTAAAATTAAAGGAATGAGAAAATTCCGGAAAACGGTCCCGGTTAGTAAATAGTACTAAACCGGGTAAATAAACGAGCGTTTTCTGTTGAAAGATGAAAAACGCTCCAGCGTGTTTATATTAGTGGGCCGGTTTATTAATGTAGACAGCCCACTCACATAAGACTAGTTAACTAATTAATTATGTCAAAAGAGCTAAATAGCAAAAAGGGTACAAATACCCCTTATTCTCTCTCTCCTCTCTTATTTCTTTTTCCCCTCTCTCTCTTCTTCTCTTTCCTCTCTTTCTCTCCCAGCCGGTCCTCCCTCCTCCTTGCTGCCGATGGAGTTTCTCCATCTAGCCAACAATGGCTTCCTCACTTCCTCTTCATCCCCAAGCTCCATTTGAGCTCTAAATCAAAAACAAACCACATATCCTTCTTCCTCTCATCTTCCTCTATCATCCTCTCTTTCGAAATTTCAAAAGGATGAATTTGACCTACATGGGTTTTCCCCATTTGAAGAGAAAATGGCACCAATGTGAAGCCTGGAGTCTCCTCTTCCTTCTAAGGTAAAAATTTCCAAGAAAAAGTCATCTTTCCTTCATCTCATGGTGTAATCGATTTTTCACCATTTTTGATACCTTGTTTTCCTTCTTGTTCTTGAGCTCCAAATTGACCCTTCAATGGTGGAGTAATTTCCTTCTTGAGTCAAGGGTGAGAATCCCTCTTATAAACTTCAAAAAGGTAAACCCTAACTTCGTATTCTAGCCCTTTTATTGAATTGAGATATTCCAAGGGTTTAGATAATTAATTAAATATGTTTTTGTGTTCTTGGACGTTGGGATGGAGTTGGAAACTCCATACCTCTTAACCGATTTTGAAGAAGATGAGCAGCAAGAGGAGAATTAAAGAGGCTTGTGAAATTAAGGTAAGAAAACTACCTTGAACCTTGTTCTAAATTGTTTAAGTGTTTGGGATGGGTAAACAAATTAATGAACCCAAGTTTAGGATTTAAATTCATGTTGAAAATGTGTTTAATTGATTTTGGAGAGGTTTGTGAATTAATAGTAGTTGAGGGCCTTAAGAGCCAAATGTTTTGAGTTTGTGATTGATATTGTGGATATGGAGATTATGGTGATTATGTTGTTATTAATGAAAAGGGATGAGGATTTATGAAATGGATGTGTAAGGTTTATGGGGAGGTTATGGCAAATTTTAATGGAAAATGAGTGTTTAAGGATGCTTGATGGATGAGAAAGAACTTAAGGTTTTTTATTGGTGGTTTGATTTTGCAAAGAGAAGGAGTGTTGGCCTTGGAAATGGTGGATGAATAAAGAAGATAAGAGATTGCAAAGCCTATAGCATAATGGTGCTTGGTGACTTGGGATTTCAAGGAAAATAATGGGTGCTTGTCACTTGTGAAACAAGGAGTGAGTATGGATTTTTGGAAGTGTAAACATAGATAGAAATTTGCCTCTGTTAGCTGAATTTTTGGGCACGTCCGAACTTCCGTCCGGACTTGTAAGTTCGGACATGCCCGTCGCGTTAAAATTTTTCTGGGTTTTAAGTTGTGTCCGAACTTCCGTCCGAACTTGGAAGTTCGGACACTCGAAAATTTTCCCAGGTTATTTTGCTTCGACTTGTGTCCGACCTTCCATGTCCGGACACAAGTTCGGACGCCTGTAAGTTTTCCTCAGATTTGGCCTCGACTTGTGTCCGAACTTGGAAGCTCGGACACAAGTTCGGACAGGTAGAAATTTTCTTTGGTTTTTGCCTCGGTTTGTGTCCGAACTTCAAAGCTCGGACACAAGTTCGGACATTCGTCAGTTTTCACCCATTGAGTCTCAACTTGCGTCCGAACTTCGGAAGCTCGGACACAAGTTCGGACATAGTGTAATTTTGAGCAAAAAAAAAAACTTTGTTTAAGGGTAGGAAATTTTACCCAATGGTGGGGACTGATGAGTAAGGATGTTATAGGGTTGTTAAGGATATGTTAAGTAAGTTATAATGGTAATTAAGTGGTGAAGAGTTGTAATAAAAATGTTAAAGTAAACAAGTTAATAATGTGAAGTTATAAAACTACTTAACGGGGTTAACCATGGGCGCATTAGTCGTTAAATAATTATGTTACCCTGATGTTAATGGAGATAGTTATAATGTTACCAGTTGTTCAAAGATTTTCAAGGAACATGTGATGGCACATTAGAGTGCACCTTCGGTGACAGGTATGGTTTTCTTGCAACCTGTGTCCTACCGGTTTACACCGGCTTGTATGCCAATGTGTTTTTCTGTGTGTTTGCCACCTTGCAAGATATAGCATGAAATGAGTTTATAGTAATTCATTATTGTGGCGTAACTAATTCCGATACCGCTTAACCTTAATTATGTGTTAAATAATAGTTAACCGACCTTAGGTTCACATAAGAGATCGGTATTCGGAATAAACGTCCCAACCCACGGGAACGTTCTAACTATGGTTATCCGTGCTCTAGTGTATGTGTGACTTTGTGTGATGTATGTGACTTGTTCAGTATGTTGTTGTTATTGGATACTGTTATCCGTGTTGTTGAAATGGAATGCGATTTTCCCTGATGTGTCTAACCGAGTTAGTAACACAATGTGATGTATGTATGTGATAAGTTCCATAAAGGAACCTCTAACTAATAAGTATATGTTATGTATGGTGAGGAATCCGGCCGTTCCGGTCGCGCATGTTGTTTGGGAGTTACTGTATATATGTGAATTAACTCCCACTCTGTTATGTTAGGGTTGTTTATCCTTCTTGGATGTTCGACCTCCCACTAGCTTAGCCAAAGCTTAACTACCCGACCTCCACATCGGGCTAGGAGGGAAATTATGTGTAATGTTGGTAGGGTGTTGTTGCCAAAGTTGCTTTGACTCCCTCTTTAATATGTTACGGTTGTTTTTCCTCCTTGAATTACAACCACCCACAAGCTTAACCAAGGCTTACCTACCTCATCATTATCGGAGCTAGGGGGAAATTGTGTAAGGGTGATCGGCCTATATTGAGGCCGCCACACCCAAGTAAAGAAAATGTATGTATGTTGCTCGGGCTTATATCACCCTGGCACTCCCTAAGTAAAGTTTATGTTCCCTAAGAGGGATGGAATTAAGTTTGTGTATGTTATTAAGTGGAATGTGTTGTCATGTTGTGTGTACTAACCTTGAGTTTGTGTTCTGTTAACGGATGTGTGCTTTTTAAGCATGATGTATGTATGTAATGTGTGCATGTTTTAAATAAAATCAACCGCATGCTAAGACGACAATTAGTTGTGCGCGGCCCGGTAGCATGCGGGCTGCGGGATTACCATACCAGCAAAGGTGCTGAGCCCCTTGGGGGCCACCCTTTTCTTCCTTTTCTATTTCAGGTACAAGGAGCTGGTAGCCGTTCGAGAGTATGACGGGGTAGTTATTTGTACGTGGTAGTCATGAGAATAGTGGACGTATTGTAGGTGTAGTAAGTCCGAATTTGTATCGGCGTTAGTTGGAAGGTACTCGGTACATTGTAATGTAAGTGTATAATGATCGTTGGACATGGAACGGGATTTATGTGTAGTTGCTCGGGAGTTTAGTCCATCAGACCGGTATATTGTATGTATGTTAGCCTTGTTAGCCACGTGGGTAGCTAACGGCGTGTAACACCAATGAGTTAAGTGATGTTGTGAGTTGAGATTTCCGCTGCGATACGATATTAATGTTGTTAGTAGTTGGGGTGTTACAAAAAGTGGTATCAGAGCGAAGTATCGCTCTGATGACTGATTTACCGAGCTTAGGAAGTACCGAGTTAAGAGTTTAGTACTTTGGGTTAAGGGTTGAGTGATAGCGTGAGAAGTACGCTAGTTAGGGAACACCAGTGTGTACTGGATACCTACGATATCCATCCCGCCCTCCACAAACCCTAATTTATAACTCGGAAAGAACGCCAGAGAGATGGAAGTCCTCTCTTACTCGGGAATACCCGATCTGGCTGTTATTAAGTGTCCTTATATGTACGGAGAACCTGTCACATGGTAGATCCCGAAAAGTGTGAATCCCGAAGACGGTCTCCATTTTAACAATGTCTGCCGCATGAGGTAGCGAAAAGTGAAGAATCTTATGCATAAGGGAGTAGAATTTTGCGGCAACCTGGGTCGACATGCAGAGCAGTCGAGGACAACCAGCTTGCAACGCACCAATTGTGCAACCGGCAAGAAGTGAAGTAATGAAACCCAAGGCTAGTGTTTACGGGACTACAAATGTTAACTAATACACCTACGGTATACCAACCGATTAAAGAACTACAAGGTAGCACGAGGAAGATACAATACTAAGTAAAAAAAAGGGGGTCTCCCAGGATGGGAAACACCCCAGTTAATGCTTAACATGTGGAGACAGTAAGATGTACCCAGAAGATTGTTGTTAAGGCTGTAAGATCAAGCAAGGGCTAGCAAGGCCACTGATATTAGTGTGGATGAAAACAATACCGCAACCAATGTGTATTGAACCGATAACCAGCTAGCATGGCGCACTTGCCATGGCAAGTGCTGCTATGACAAGGCTGTGCGGAAAATTTTAAACAACTGCCGGTACTTAGTAAAGCACCATGAAGATAAGTGGGATTATCATAACTGAAATACCCCAAACCTAGTTATGTTGTTTAAACACCTAAATATGGTGTAACAAACTAAAAAGAGTCTTAGAAACCTTACTAAACAAATTTAAACAAAAGGAAACACAAATGTGCTTTAAAGTCAATAAGAGCTAAAATGTGCTTTAAGCTTGGGATAAACTTGAGTAAGGCCTAATGAGCTTACCAAGACTTCATTTATATACTAATGAACTTATTAACCAATTACCAAAGAAAACCAAGCTTGAAAACAAGTTAAAACACAAAATGTGCTTTAAGAAGTCTTAAAGCACGTTTTGAAAAATTGTCTTGTAAATGAGTTTTGAATGGCTAAATGTCCATCATTACTCTTAAATATATATGTGTACTATATAGTATCACATTTGGGTGGCTATATTAGTGGGAAATCAAAATTTCACTTCTATGTGCCTTGTATAGGTGAATAGTACTTTTTATAAGCTAGTTTATAACATATGTTGTATTAAGTAATTAAATTGACAAACAAAGACTAAAATGCCCTTATACTAATAAAGGGGGCCGGTTTTTATAAGTGGTGACTCACCACTCTCTAGTTAAGGTAATAAGTAATTAAAGCAAACTAAGTAAAACTACTTTTTACTTTATAACATAAATATCTTCTAAAAGCAACTTCTATCTTCATCCTCATTTCTTTCCTTCATTCCCACGGTTTGCAAATACCTCTCTTCTTCCTTCTTCCTTGTTCTCTCTCGGTAATACCACTATCACCATGGAAGTTCCAACTTTGACCACTTGTTAAACCTAGCTCACTTGTCCAAATCAAAAACAAATACCACCAATCTCTTCCTCTCATCAAGCTCTTCATTCCTATCTTCTCAAAACTCCAAGAGCTCCATTTCGGTGCCAAGGTGTTCCACCATTGAAGGAGCTTGAGCTTATATTTTGACATATTATTACTCTCCTTTGCTTCTAGTAAGGAATCTCAAACAAAAATCAAGTTTCCTCCTTGTTTTTGTCATGTCCGAAAATACACATTGATATAGCTCATGTGTGACTTTGTTCTAGCTTCATTTCAACTCTTCATGGACTAGGTGGAGTCCTCTCTTGTTGTATATTCAAACTCTCTTCAAAGATCAAGGTAAAACAACTACATTAATGTTTTTGAAACAATGTCAAATTAGGGTTTACAATGAGATGAAGCCTATAGCTTAAATACTCATTATAAAGTTTGTATATTTTAGAACTTGTCAAGGAATCAAGTACTCTATTGGTTTCTAAAGGAAACAAGAAAGAAGTGATTTTGCAAAAGAGGTAAATCTACTAACCTAATGCTATTTTAATGCCTTAGGAGAAATGAGCTTATAATGCTTATTAAAACTATCTAAAGAGCCAATGGGGAATGACTTAGTGAAGTGTTCTTAAGAGACTAGTAAAGGGCATATGTGTATGTTGAGTGTATTTGCAGAGGTTAAAGGCATATATTTGTGGAAATTCAGTGTTTATGATTTAAGCACTTTAAGGGCCTAAGAGCCATGCATTTTAAGGGCCTAAGTGCCATGCAATTTAAATTGTGCTATATTGATGTAGTGCCTTGTGAGTGAAGTTTGTGTTATAAGTGCTTGATGGATTTTTAGTGTTCTTGGTTGTTTGTTGGTAAAAACAATGTGTTTTGGGTTAGTAATGTTCTAGGAGAACCTATGTCAAAATTTGGGTAACAATGTGAAGTTCTAAGTGTTAAAATGAGTTTGATGAGTTAAGGAGTATTTAAAATGGTTAAGTGTTGTTCTCGTGTAAGAAACATGCATTAAGGTGATTTGGGATGTAATAAGGACTTAGGCATGATCTTGAGATTTTAGTATGTACCAAAGCCATTTTGGACTTAAATAAATACTTAGGCAAACTTTGGTAAATTAAGGAGAAAGTGTACACTAGGAAAAGAGTTTCAAGAAGGATATAAGGAATTAGTGTGAGGGATGATGCTTGGGAGATGATGTTAAGATAAGGAGAAAACATTTTGGGATAGTAGTTATCATAGGTGAGAAACACCATTTAGAAACCTAGTGTAAAATGTTGTAAGTGTTAGGAATTTTGTGAAGGAATAAGTAAAGGTCTAAGGAATTAGATAATGAGTTTTATGAGTGTTTAAGGATGTCTTAAGGTGTGTTTGAAGTGCCCAAATAAGGTTAGTGGGTACTAGGTGTATGGGGTGAAGTTTGGAGTTGAATGTGACAAGGAAAACAAAGGTCTGGGGCAGACCGAACTTGCGACCGAACTTGCAGTTCGGTCGAGCCCAGTTTACCCTGCGAGAATTGGCTTCTGGAAAAGACCGACCTTGGGGACCGGACTTGCAAGGTCGGTCGGGCCTGTATTTTGAGTACGGATTGACTCTCTGGAAAAGGCCGAACTTAGGGACCGGACATGGTAATTCGGTCGGGCTAAATTTACAAAGGGGAGAAACTCTCTGGAAAAGGCCGAACTTAGGGACCGGACATGGTAAGTTCGGTCGGGCTAAAATTTACAAAGGGAAGAAACTCTCGGGAAAAGACCGAACATAGGACCGAACTTGGTAAGTTCGGTCGGAGTAGAAAATCTTTAACGGAAATGTATTCTGGAATCGACCGAACTTGGGTAAGTTCGGTCGGCAAGGTCGGTCGGACCTAAACTTGTAAAAAAAAAAAAACAGGAAAGAATGTGTCTTATGTAGTTAACCCTAGGGTGTATAATGAAGGCAACCTAGGGTAAGATAGACATTAAACATGTCACACAATTGTGTTAAACACTTAGTAAATTTGGAGGTTAAGTAAGTTAATTAACCGACGTTCTTGAATTATGTATAGGAGTGACCTACGGAGGAAATCAAACGAGGCAAGGACCAAGGTATGGTTTTCTTGCAGTCTGTTGCCTACCGGTTTACACCGGCTTGTGTGTTGTTTGTTTTCTGTGTGTTTATGACTTTGTAAGATTAAACCATGTAAAGAGTTTACAGTTGTTAAATTATTATGTTGTTAATTATGACTCTCTCTTCCCATGTGAGTGTCTACAAGACTTGACCTATTATTGTGAATTGTTGTTGTGCTCAATGTTGAACTACTAACATGGGCTAACGGGGGAAGTGAGGAGTCCGGTCTGTTCCGGCCACGCGTGTGAGTATGGGAGTCGATGTCATAACCGGTTCGATTCTCTCTGTATGTTATGGTTAGAGTTTCCAATTTGGTTTCTAACCTTCCCTTTAGCTTAACCAAGGCTATTTTACTGACTCACGTCGGGCCACAGGGGCATACTATATGTTTTGTTTCGGTGTGCTTGGATCACTATATCCGGGGCACCTAGTGTTAAGTTAACCGTTCAATCTAACCGGACGGTAACGAGTTATGTAACGAGCTAAGTATGAGCGTGGCAACATTCTCGAAGCTCTCAATGGGGACTAACTGTGTTGGTTCTCTTCCTAAAGGATTTGTATGTTTGTGATGTGTGTTTGATGTGTACAATACCCTTGTTATGTTATATAAGTATGTGTTGTGTGTTTAAAAATAAATATCATGTCATCCTGACAATTGGTTGCGCGTATCCCGGTAGTCGATGGGCTGCGCGTTAGCCATACCAGCAAAGGTGCTGACCCCCTCGGGGGCTCCATATTTTTATTGCAGGATGAGGATCGAAGAGGCGGAGTGGCTCTAGGTCCTAGAGAGTAGTTTACTTTTGAAGTATTTTGGATGTTAGCCCGGGTTGCGCCTGTGCACCCGTGGCGTATTATATACTTGTTGGTGACGGTTTACAGTGAATTAAACAGTGAAGGATTTATGTAAATACTCGGTATTATATTGTTATATATATATGGTTGTTAGTTCTATGCTCGGAAGTCTGATCATCAGACCGGTACAATTGTATTTATTCAGCCTTGTTAGCCACGTGGGTGGTTGACGGCGTTGTAGCACCAATCGTTTAGTTATTGTTTAGTTGTTTATTTCCGCTGCGATTCCAAGTATAGTTATGTGCGTAGTAGGGGTGTTACAAAAAGTGGTATCAGAGCGAAGTATCGCTCTGATGACTAGAATACCGAGCTTAGGGATATACCGAGTTAGGAAACCTAACTACAGTTACCTAAGTGAACAGATTTGGAAAGGTTAACCACTAACTAATGTGGAGATACCTTATTATCGGGAAGCGTTACAATCGTTGGACCGATAAGTGTGCAAGCATAATGCTAATGAGATGTGCTTCAGCCTGAAAGGCTAACTTTAGAGCCGACCATGCGATCAGTGGAGACTCCGGTACGGATTCTGGACCTAAGACTCGAGACACTCGCCATAAGTCCGTGAGACTGGTGAAGGTTCTCTGGTCTAACCAGGACGTTGAGGAGGCCACCTGGGAGCTGGAAGATAAGATGAAGGCGAAGTACCCGTCGTTGTTTACTTCTTAGTATTTGTATGTATAGGGTCCGGGGCGTACCCCTATTTAAGGGGGGTAGAGCCGTTTCGGTTATGTATATAACATGTATTTGAATACATTGTCTGTGTTGTATTGTCATGTTGTTAATGTTGCAGACCGCTGAGTCTGAATGATGTTGTGATGTTTTGTTGTTTGGACCACGTGTCCGATATGATGTAAGATGTTGTTAATGTGATATAGAAGTGTTGTTAATATGTGTTCTCATGTTCTAATGTTTAAAGTTATGTGGAAGTATGAACTTGGGGACAAAGTTCTTTTAAGGGGGGTAGATTGAAATACCCCAAACCTAGTTATGTTGTTTAAACACCTAAATAGGGTGTAACAAGACTAAAAAGAGTCTTAGAAACCTTACTAAACAAATTTAAACAAAAGGAAACACAAATGTGCTTTAAAGTCAATAAGAGCTAAAATGTGCTTTAAGCTTGGGATAAACTTGAGTAAGGCCTAATGAGCTTACCAAGACTTCATTTATATACTAATGAACTTATTAAACCAATTACCAAAGAAAACCAAGCTTGAAACAAGTTAAAACACAAAATGTGCTTTAAGAAGTCTTAAAGCACGTTTTTGAAAAATTGTCTTGTAAATGAGTTTTGAATGGCTAAATGTCCATCATTACTCTTAAATATATATGTGTACTATATAGTATCACATTTGGGTGGCTATATTAGTGGGAAATCAAAAATTTCACTTCTATGTGCCTTGTATAGGTGAATAGTACTTTTTAAGCTAGTTTATAACATATGTTGTATAAGTAATTAAATTGACAAACAAAGACTAAAATGCCCTTATACTAATAAGGGGGCCGGTTTTTATAAGTGTGGTGACTCACCACTCTCTAGTTAAGGTAATAAGTAATTAAAGCAAACTAAGTAAAACTACTTTTTACTTTATAACATAAATATCTTCTAAAAGCAACTTCTATCTTCATCCTCATTTCTTTCCTTCATTCCCACGGTTTGCAAATACCTCTCTTCTTCCTTCTTCCTTGTTCTCTCTCGGTAATACCACTATCACCATGGAAGTTCCAACTTTGACCACTTGTTAAACCTAGCTCACTTGTCCAAATCAAAAACAAATACCACCAATCTCTTCCTCATCAAGCTCTTCATTCCTATCTTCTCAAAACTCCAAGAGCTCCATTTCGGTGCCAAGTGTTCCACCATTGAAGGAGCTTGAGCTTATATTTTGACATATTATTACTCTCCTTTGCTTCTAGGTAAGGAATCTCAAACAAAAATCAAGTTTCCTCCTTGTTTTTGTCATGTCCGAAAATACACATTGATATAGCTCATTGTGTGACTTTGTTCTAGCTTCATTTCAACTCTTCATGGACTAGGTGGAGTCCTCTCTTGTTGTATATTCAAACTCTCTTCAAAGATCAAGGTAAAACAACTACATTAATGTTTTTGAAACAATGTCAAATTAGGGTTTACAATGAGATGAAGCCTATAGCTTAAATACTCATTATAAAGTTTGTATATTGTTTAGAACTTGTCAAGGAATCAAGTACTCTATTGGTTTCTAAAGGAAACAAGAAAGAAGTGATTTTGCAAAAGAGGTAAATCTACTAACCTAATGCTATTTTAATGCCTTAGGAGAAATGAGCTTATAATGCTTATTAAAACTATCTAAAGAGCCAATGGGGAATGACTTAGTGAAGTGTTCTTAAAGACTAGTAAAGGGCATATGTGTATGTTGAGTGTATTTGCAGGTTAAAGGCATATATATTGTGGAAATTCAGTGTTTATGATTTAAGCACTTTAAGGGCCTAAGAGCCATGCATTTTAAGGGCCTAAGTGCCATGCAATTTAAATTGTGCACTATATTGTGATGTAGTGCCTTGTGAGTGAAGTTTGTGTATAATAAGTGCTTGATGGATTTTTATGTTCTTGGTTGTTTGTTGGTAAAAACAATGTGTTTTGGGTTAGTAATGTTCTAGGAGAACCTATGTCAAAATTTGGGTAACAATGTGAAGTTCTAAGTGTTAAATGAGTTTGATGATTAAGGAGTATTTAAAATGGTTAAGTGTTGTTCTCGTGTAAGAAACATGCATTAAGGTGATTTGGGATGTAATAAGGACTTAGGCATGATCTTGAGATTTTAGTATGTACCAAAGCCATTTTGGACTTAGATAAATACTTAGGCAAACTTTGGTAAATTAAGGAGAAAGTTACACTAGGAAAGAGTTTCAAGAAGGATATAAGGAATTAGTGTGAGGGATGATGCTTGGGAGATGATGTTAAGATAAGGAGAAAACATTTTGGGATAGTAGTTCATAGGTGAGAAACACCATTTAGAAACCTAGTGTAAAATGTTGTAAGTGTTAGGAATTTTGTGAAGGAATAAGTAAAGGTCTAAGGAATTAGATAATGAGTTTTATGAGTGTTTAAGGATGTCTTAAGGTGTGTTTGAAGTGCCCAAATAAGGTTAGTGGGTACTAGGTTGTATGGGGTGAAGTTTGGAGTTGAATGTGACAAGGAAAACAAAGGTCTGGGGCAGACCGAACTTGCGACCGAACTTGCAAGTTCGGTCGAGCCCAGTTTCCCTGCAGAATTGGCTTCTGGAAAAGACCGACCTTGGGGACCGGACTTGCAAGGTCGGTCGGGCCTGTATTTTGAGTACGGATTGACTCTCTGGAAAAGGCCGAACTTAGGGACCGGACATGGTAAGTTCGGTCGGGCTAAATTTACAAAGGGGAGAAACTCTCTGGAAAAGGCCGAACTTAGGGACCGGACATGGTAAGTTCGGTCGGGCTAAAATTTACAAAGGGAAGAAACTCTCGGGAAAGACCGAACATAGGACCGAACTTGGTAAGTTCGGTCGGAGTAGAAAATCTTTAACGGAAATGTATTCTGGAATCGACCGAACTTGGGTAAGTTCGGTCGGCAAGGTCGGTCGACCTAAACTTGTAAAAAAAAAAAAAAACAGAAAAGAATGTGTCTTATGTAGTTAACCCTAGGGTGTATAATGAAGGCAACCTAGGGTAAGATAGACATTAAAACATGTCACACAATTGTGTTAAACACTTAGTAAATTTGGAGGTTAAGTAAGTTAATTAACCGACGTTCTTGAATTATGTATAGGAGTGACCTACGGAGGAAATCAAACGAGGCAAGGACCAAGGTATGGTTTTCTTGCAGTCTGTTGCCTACCGGTTTACACCGGCTTGTGTGTGTGTTTGTTTTCGTGTGTTTATGACTTTGTAAGATTAAACCATGTAAAGAGTTTACAGTTGTTAAATATTATTATGTTGTTAATTATGACTCTCTCTTCCCTGTGAGTGTCTAACAAGACTTGACCTATTATTGTGAATTGTTGTTGTGCTCAATGTTGAACTACTAACATGGGCTAACGGGGAAGTGAGGAGTCCGGTCTGTTCCGGCCGCGTGTGAGTATGGGATCGATGTCATAACCGGTTCGATTCTCTCTGTATGTTATGGTTAAGTTTCCAATTTGGTTTCTAACCTTCCCTTTAGCTTAACCAAGGCTATTTTACTGACTCACGTCGGGCCACAGGGGCATACTATATGTTTTGTTTCGGTGTGCTTGGATCACTATATCCGGGGCACCTAGTGTTAAGTTAACCGTTCAATCTAACCGGACGGTAACGAGTTATGTACGAGCTAAGTATGAGCGTGGCAACATTCTCGAAGCTCTCAATGGGGACTAACTGTGTTGGTTCTCTTCCTAAAAGGATTTGTATGTTTGTGATGTGTGTTATGATGTGTACAATACCCTTGTTATGTTATATAAGTATGTGTTGTGTGTTTAAAAATAAATATCATGTCATCCTGACAATTGGTTGCGCGTATCCCGGTAGTCGATGGGCTGCGCGTTAGCCATACCAGCAAAGGTGCTGACCCCCTCGGGGGCTCCATATTTTTATTGCAGGATGAGGATCGAAGAGGCGGAGTGGCTCTAGGTCCTAGAGAGTAGTTTACTTTTGAAGTATTTTGGATGTTAGCCCGGGTTGCGCCTGTGCACCCGTGGCGTATTATATACTTGTTGGTGACGGTTTACAGTGAATTAAACAGTGAAGGATTTATGTAAATACTCGGTATTATATTGTTATATATATATGGTTGTTAGTTCTATGCTCGGAAGTCTGATCATCAGACCGGTACAATTGTATTATTCAGCCTTGTTAGCCACGTGGGTGGTTGACGGCGTTGTAGCACCAATCGTTTAGTTAGTTGTTTAGTTGTTTATTTCCGCTGCGATTCCAAGTATAGTTATGTGCGTAGTAGGGGTGTTACAAAAAGTGGTATCAGAGCGAAGTATCGCTCTGATGACTAGAATACCGAGCTTAGGGATATACCGAGTTAGGAAACCTAACTACAGTTACCTAAGTGAACAGATTTGGAAAGGTTAACCACTAACTAAGTGTGGAGATACCTTATTATCGGGAAGCGTTACAATCGTTGGACCGATAAGTGTGCAAGCATAATGCTAATGAGATGTGCTTCAGCCTGAAAGGCTAACTTTAGAGCCGACCATGCGATCAGTGGAGACTCCGGTACGGATTCTGGACACTAAGACTCGAGACACTCGCCATAAGTCCGTGAGACTGGTGAAGGTTCTCTGGTCTAACCAGGACGTTGAGGAGGCCACCTGGAGCTGGAAGATAAGATGAAGGCGAAGTACCCGTCGTTGTTTACTTCTTAGTATTTGTATGTATAGGGTCCGGGGCGTACCCCTATTTAAGGGGGGTAGAGCCGTTTCGGTTATGTATATAACATGTATTTGAATACATTGTGTCTGTGTTGTATTGTCATTTGTTAATGTTGCAGACCGCTGAGTCTGAATGATGTTGTGATGTTTTGTTGTTTGGACCACGTGTCCGATATGATGTAAGATGTTGTTTGTGATATAGAAGTGTTGTTAATATGTGTTCTCATGTTCTAATGTTTAAAGTTATGTGGAAGTATGAACTTTGGGGACAAGTTCTTTTAAGGGGGTAGATTGAAATACCCCAAACCTAGTTATGTTGTTTAAACACCTAAATAGGGTGTAACAGACTAAAAAGAGTCTTAGAAACCTTACTAAACAAATTTAAACAAAAGGAAACACAAATGTGCTTTAAAGTCAATAAGAGCTAAAATGTGCTTTAAGCTTGGGATAAACTTGAGTAAGGCCTAATGAGCTTACCAAGACTTCATTTATATACTAATGAACTTATTAAACCAATTACCAAAGAAAACCAAGCTTGAAAACAAGTTAAAACACAAAATGTGCTTTAAGAAGTCTTAAAGCACGTTTTTGAAAAATGTCTTGTAAATGAGTTTTGAATGGCTAAATGTCCATCATTACTCTTAATATATATGTGTACTATATAGTATCACATTTGGGTGGCTATATTAGTGGGATCAAAAAATTTCACTTCTATGTGCCTGTATAGGTGAATAGTACTTTTTATAAGCTAGTTTATAACATATGTTGTATTAAGTAATTAAATTGACAAACAAAGACTAAAATGCCCTTATACTAATAAAGGGGGCCGGTTTTTATAAGTGTGGTGACTCACCACTCTCTAGTTAAGGTAATAAGTAATTAAAGCAAACTAAGTAAAACTACTTTTTTATATAAAATAAATCTTCTAAAAGCAACTTCTATCTTCATTCTCATTTCCTTCCTTCATTCCCACGGTTTGCAAATACCTCTCTTCTTCCTTCTTCCTTGTTCTCTCTCGGTAATACCACTATCACCATGGAAGTTCCAACTTTGACCACTTGTTAAACCTAGCTCACTTGTCCAAATCAAAAACA